>JAHLJT010002406.1:196193672-196228237 GCA_031308135.1 Acheta domesticus
ATGTAGATACAAATTCAAGAGGAGTGGACGTTATTTTCGATTTATTGTCAAAATTAAATCAACCGAAATTTAAAATTTTCATGTGGCAGGCGTGCAATTATCAAAGCTTAAATTAAATAAATATCGATAAAACTTCTTTAAATTAGAAAAATGTTTTTATGAATTTGCATATGAGAATATCAATGTAAGATATCCACAAATTGAATTTGTTATAAAAACTATGAAATGAAAAGGTAATAAATTTGAAATAAAATGAAAATTTTGGAGTTTTAAAATATTAAAATAATAATGCAGTCATAAATGATATTACGATCCTCAGTCACTAGCGTTGGGTTCATGTTCTTATACGGGACAAAACTTCTGCCGACTTGACAGCCGGGAGTGGGGAGAGCGATGTTGCTACTTACTGGGCGGCAGACACATGTTCATTCTTACGTCAGAACAACTGTTGAGGCGTACACGTCCAACTTATTGTATTTTTTGGTAGAATTGTAATAATGACACTACTTGATGAAATTCTGTTACACAATTTTATCACAGTCCCTTACACTATAATCCTGCCAAAGCAAGGAATAACGAAACATTTTTGCATAACACGCGCAAAGCAGATGAAAGTAAGTACAGCGAGACGCCGTAAGTACAGTAAACGGCGGCAACTCTGTAGTGACATCATCATAATTTGAAGCCTCTGATTGGATAACGAAAACCCCCTCTCCCTGTCAGCCTGGAGCTGTCAAGTCGGCAGAAATATTACTCGCAGTATATAATACACTGGTTCGTACTATACCTGAGATGAAGAATACGATGGATGGGTGGTGACGATGATCTAGTTACCACCTTCTCCCTTTTCTAATTTGGCAATTTTCGAATGTGAGACCCGCGCCATTATTTTAAGCATCCTCTGTGCTATCAGCGAAAAAAAAAAAAAAAATGAAAAAAGGAGTACATTTCCTCCTTTGTTGGAAAAGCCATCCTATGATTTTACATTTTATGTACTTCAATAACGTAATTCCATTCTTTACTGTATGTTTTCCTTGTATTGACGTAATTTTCAAGCGAGCTATTTTTATTGGCGTTATTTAAAATATCTTACAATGTCGAATCGTACGGTACAAACCATAGATGTTAAAAACATTTGCTTTAATACATCGATGTTTAGAAAATATGGACATCGATGATGCGTCCCCAAAAGAGCACCGACGCCACAAGAGTAGGGTTACCAGATTTCCATATTTAACAGGACATGACAGTATATTTGGCGATTGTCCTGGCGTCCGTAATATTTTCCAAAATCAGCAAATTACCCGTATTTTCGTCTTAAGAATAGCGATCGTCTTTTCAAGCACCATAAACTATGATGTTCATAATGTTTTTTCTGAAATTACATTTGTTTACTTTCTTTACTGCAATCTTTTGACATTAAGTTCATTAAGTTAGTGTACCGTGTGCCAACTTTGCATCGTGGTTCTTTAGCAGGTTAAAAAATTAATAGTATCTACTTGATTTTCATATCATACTCGTACCTTTCTAAGAAAATTGCAGATTTCACCGGTAGAAATAAACATGAAGAAACAACTCATCATAATCCGCGCATGGACTTGTACTAGTGTGTCAATTTCAGCATAGTTTATGCTTTAACGAAACAGTATTTGGTGTTCCCTAAATTGTATAATGAAAAAAAGGTGTACTACGTTTACTGCTGAGTCGGAGGTGAAATACCAAAACTTCAAAAAGGATCACGCTGCTGAGGACAGTGTGTTTAGTTTGCAAATCTGGAACGCACGTATCTGTTACTAGGCATTGTTTTACTATGTTCTTTTGTCCTGCATTTAAATGTGGCTCTACACATTCGGCATTCGCCGAGCAGGAGCTACTGCTCGCCTGATCCCGACCAGCTGATGTGTTGGCGAATGTTCATTCCCTTTGATGTGTCCAAAAGAACCGACACGCGGCGGGTAGGGCGAGCGCCGAATGTTCGTCACTTGCAAATAGCAAGCGACCCATCCCACTACTCGGGATTCGGCGAGCGGTTGCTCTCTGTCGCCGAATAGCGAATGTGTGGAGCCGCCTTCAGATTCATTTGTCCATCTTTCCATCCAGACTCATCTGGTAACCCTATACAAGAGGGGAGGTTCCGGGCAGTCGCCACGAAAGCGCGCGAGTGCTTTGTTTCTCTTTTCGTTTTCGAGCGGGAAGAGGCCGCCCGCGCCGTTTATGGCCCTCTGGAAACCCCCTCAATTTGCTCAGCGGCAGATGCCTGTTGCGGTCTCGTTAGCGCGAACCAAGGAGGCGAACTAGAAAAGAATTCGGAACCTATAGTACCGGCAGCGTATGACCGACTCAGTTCGATGCGCTGTTGTCACGCATTGCTACCTACATGGCACCACCTACATGAGAGGTAAAGGATATCTCAAAATATTATTACTTCTGACAGGCGATGGCACGGCCAGATATCAGGTTTGTAACTCGGGAGCGGATTTTGATGACCTAAAACATTGCCAAAAAAGTATCAATAAAATGCTCTTAGAATGCCCTAAAACGAAGAAAAATGACGTAAAAATCTTTGATCAAAACCACTTCAAATGAACAACTCAAGCTGTTGGATATATTAGTGATGTAATTGAGGCTTCTTCCAATTGTTCAAATGAACTCAGCTTCCGAACTTTTGGTTTGGACTGTTCTTTAAAGAAAATCTCTGCCTTCGTTTATGGGCGAAATCGGCCGAACTGACAATTGCGCCAATAGAACACGCCAGGAACCTTAGCACTCACAACGGTTGACGTTACAGTAAATGAGCGAAGAATTAGAATGGCTACTCAGGGATTCTGTGGTGAACACTTCTTGCATCTCGTAAATATTGTTTGAAGCAAATACCGTTGAAATGATATTAGAATCGATGAAATTAGTGAAAAATGCCACAAAATGCTGTAAAGAGGTAAAAAGAGACTTATTACTCGAAATCGACGGGAAATTCCAAAAAAAAAAATGATGTATAAAATGGGTCATTTCCTTTTGTCGTAACATAAAATGAATTTCTATGCCAAACGGCATCGTTCTAAACTGAAAAAAAAAAAATACATTTTATTCAAATCCGCCCCCTTTTATAACCTTGCCTCAGCTGAACTTTTTCGCGTTCTAAATCGCTTTGATAACTTGATGCGTCAGCTCCAAGTGGCTTCGTTCTCATTCCTGTTGTGGACCATATCTGCAGTCAGCCGCAACTACTCACAACAGTCGAGGGGTAATGTTGTCTCGCCGTTCGCCTTCTCTACATCAAATATTCGCGTCAACGATACACAAATTCACATGCCTGGCCCTTTAACACTACTCCACGTTTGCGCGATATGTGGGACGTAGCCATCACGAAATTCGCGGCCCTCAAACCAATGCACTGAAGCACTCGAAGTCACACACCAACAACTGGACTGGCATGCATCAGCAGAAGCACAATTCATTCGCACCGATGCTGCTGACGGATATCTGCGCACTTCTCGATCGACTTTGAGTCAGATGAGTGGCAACGCTGAATCCTGGCTGTGTGAAAGTAAACAAATACTCGCAAGCTCATTGCTTTATAGCAGGTCACGTACGAAAATGTCACTGTGACGAGGGAACTGTAAAAATCACTTGTAAGTAGAGACCGAAAAAATATGTACTACGAAAGGTGAAAATATGTACATAAATATATAATGAAAACAGTAAAATATGTATAAAAATGTAAAATCGGATGTAATATGTAATATTAAAGTACATTACTTATAAAACGAACATTGCCATAATACGAAATTATACTCATAAAAGTATTCCTAAACAAATTTAAAACAATACATACGTTTAAAAATTATTTTGGAAATTAAGATTAAAGATCGTGAAACGCGGTGTCAGTGATACTATTCACCCCTAAAGGTGAAACTGATATCAGTCACTGACGCAAACTTCCCGCCACTGAGTGTACTGAGTGGGAGCGGCGGACTGTGTGAATACCGACCGCGTCATCACGTAGCGTACCTCGAGTAAACAGCACGCAGTTATACTGTTCGAAAAATTGCTGACTGTTTTGAAAATACTTCTTTTCATATAAAGTAGGAAATAAAATTTAAGAAAATTGATAGAATAAAAAGAATATTTCGTAAAATTCAACTATAGACTGTCTCTTTTGAATTGTTGAGTACAAAAAAGTTCAAATAATTAATTTTGGAAAGACTGTCTATAATTATTTGGAACTTTTTTATACTCAACAATATTTCGAAAATAGCAAAAATTGTAAAATATGTATGTAGTACTAAATATGTAAAAATATGTAACGAAAAAATATTGATATTGTGTTAGAAAAGTGACGATTCGACAAGATTACAATTTTTAGAGCGGTAAGTGAAAGACAAAAAATGTGTAATTACATAAAATCCGGTCTCTTCTTATAAGCTTCCTTGCAAGGGCGGCTCCAGAGGTGCTCCCCGCCCCCCTCCTTAAAGGTCATTTTATGCGGTTACTTGCAGATTGGACGTTCAGAAAGCGTGCAGTCCAGACGGCGTGATTCTGCATGAAAATGTTTAGTATGTTTTACCTCCACATAGAAAACGTACAGTTCGATTCTAGAGGCAGAATCGTTCACTACAGATTTGTTTACGGGGGAATTCGACCATCATTTTCAATTTATGGTTAGATTAGGTGCGATCGAGAGTTTTGTGGTATTGGCGTGGCGGATTCGCGTTCTCGGATTTTGATGAGTTTATTTTACTGTCTCTTGCAAATGTGAGGCTATTGAATATCACCTCTGCAGCAAAGAGTTTCTCCATTCGGAGCCGCTAAAAGTTTTCCAGCCACAATCACCCTTGTAGCGATGACGGACTTTCTATTTTTTCACCTCGTTTTTATTAACACTTCGAGAAATCATTCATAAAGTAGCTCTGAACGCATCTACATAAATGTGGCGAAAGCATGTAGACGGAGCAATTCGGCAATTCATTTCGGTGCGGGAGAGCCCTAGCGGCGTCTCTGGTCAACATACAGAGAACGTGCAGACCGTGTAAACAGGACTTTTGACTTTTACTCTTCGAGTTTGAGATCTCGAAGTTTCTGTACAATTTCTGAATGAGAAGGTGGGCAAAAACTGTACATGTAAAAAAGCCTTTAAAATGTTCCAGATTTAAAAACAAAATATTCAAACAATTATTATATGCTTCAGAGTAAAAAACTATTTGTAAATTTATTGCGATACAACGAACATATAGTTCTTTAAAATTCAGTTCTTAATTTTATTGATTTTCGCACAGTTGTGCCAACAAACATTGTTGAGAGAGATGGGCGTGGCCTCCAGACCAGCTCTGAACCGCAAATAAATCGTGTGTTTAACCCTTTTGGGGATAGAGATTAATTGGCTTCTGTGAAAAGAAGCCTTAGGAGGAAAAAAAACTGCATTCTGATCCATGTACGCTTTGTTGACTTGTCCAGTTTACTTTTGTCATGTATCTAAAACACGAGTTTAACTTGATATTTTGTGTCGCGTTTTGACTTTATATAATTAACGTAAATAAACTGTTAAAAACTATATCCTATGTAGCTTATGCGACAAAACGAAATTCTATGCACGTTTTTGAGCGCCGGAATCCTATCCCCTAGAATGGCGCCCCACTCTCCAGTTCCTTTTTAATAAAAAACAAAAAAACATCCGAAATTTACAATCTACAATTTCACGGTGGTTTTTGCATTTAAAAAAGTGGAGGTTGGTGGTGCAATTCTGACTTCGGATTCAAATCAGCGCGTCGAAATATGTGAGAAACATGTGTCTACTCTTTAGGTCCGACAACTTTTTGCGTGGCTTAGGGTTTCGAAACCCGTCTCCCAGAAAAAAAACCTCCTACTATGGATTGGGCATGGATATTGGATTTAACACGCAAAACTCTCATTAATAATACAATGTACGAAAATGTCGTAAATAAATGATCCCGGATGTTTCAGATCTGGCTGAAACGAAAATGTGTGCGCATTTCGTAGCCCGATTTCACGAAATGTTACACAATACTGACAATAGTCTCCGTTACTGTATCGCTGTCTGAAAGAGAATTCTAGCGGCCGGCTGCTCTGATCGGTAGTTTTCCGTGGTTTCTCCGATCAACACCAGGCGAATGCCGGAGCAGTACCCTAACAAACGGGCCACGGACCGCGCGCGATCTTTCCTTCCTTTTCCTTGTCCTGTCCTATCCTCCTCTTACACACAAACACACACACACACACACACACACACACACACACACACACACACACACTAAAATGCACTACACTACCACACGCGGGAGACCGGTCGGGAGCTTACAGCTTGTCCCGGCTGGGGCGATGCCCCGCTGGAGGGAGATACTTGGTTGAGGGGAACCCCCCGCTAGTCGACGGTAGGTCGGCGCCAGATCTCACCATTCAGCGGGGAAAAGTTCATCGCCACCTCCCGGGGAAAACACGCACTACACTTACAGGACTAATGACCTGAGCAGTTGACGCGCCCGAAACATCAATCAATCAATCCGTTACTGTAGTCTCAATGTTCCAAAGAAAGCTCTTCTCATCGAGCTCCCTCTAAAAACAAAAATTCTGTCTTCGAGTCCCTCAAAGAAACATATTGGTTTCGATTTCACAATTGAAGTTGTTTTTAAACGGCTTCAGTTCGATTCTTGTTTGTAATGTACGCAATTCCGTGGCTCGCAGCTTCTTCTTGCAGCGCCGATCTCCATCTGGAGCCTCCTCTGGGAATGCAGCGCCCCGCTCGCCTCCCACGGCGCTGCGAGGGTCGCACAGCGGTCGCAGGCGGTCGCAAGCGGTCGCATGCGACTAGCAGGGGTTTTACCGCACAGTGGCCCCTTTATGTCGTAAACTTCTCACATCGCTGTGCGAATCCCCGCACTCGCTTCCAGCTAACAAGCCGTTTGTCAGGTTCCTCCAATTACTCAGTGTTTATGAACATGGTAACTGTCGTAAATAGCCAGAATTTTATTTTGGAGGGAGCTCGTTGAGAGGGCATGACATTGAAAGACTACAGTAACGGTGACGTGGTGTTACATTTCGTGAAACCGGCTATGAAATGTTCACACATTTTCGTTTCAGCAATATTGAAATATTCGGGATCGTAATATTTACGTCATTTTCGTACATAGTGCTCGTATTATTAATGCCAGTTTGCGAGTTAAATTCCAAATATCCATGCCCAACACACTGTAAGAGGGAATTTTTTCTGGAGAGGAGTTTCAAAACCCTGAGCCACGAGCCACATCAGATTATTTAATAATAAAAATTGGGAAGTTATCGAACACAGTACGCGAGTTGTCTTTTGATCTTCACAGGACCAAATAGGATGTATACAGTATTCTATTAATGTGTCTTTAAATGAATGATGCAATATCATTGAAAATGCGGTGCATGAAAGTTTCATGATGAATATAATGTCTTATTATATGAAGCTACATTTGAAATCTTCATCAAAACAAAGACCTTGCTCTTCCATTTACAATTAAAGCATGAAGTTCTGATCCCTTTCTGATACTGAGTAAAACGTTCGTCTACCCATCAAACGGAAACCGTACGCTTTTAAAAACCATGTCAGTAGTGTGATCGAAACCGAAAAACTATTTTATCATTAAATGCATTGCTGAAACTGTAAACGAATATATCTTTTCGGTTTATTAAGGTATTAAATCTGTGAAACTTTTGACGTTGGGTTCACATTTCGAAAAGTGATACTTATGAACAATAAATATCGTTTTTGGGTGTTAACAAATTCCTTTTAAAAGGTATAATAGTGATTCTGTTTTAACGGGTATCTCACAAAAGGTGATTAAGTATCCCTTTGTAATTCTTCAAACTTATGCCTAATAATTATTATAGAAGCAGAAATCTTCAGAAATCATAGTCATGCATATTTATGATTATTTGGTTCAAAGTAATATTTTTTTTAAAACTAATGTTTTAGTAAATGTAGAAAATCGTTTGAAATGCTTGAAAACCGAATACGAAATGTTATGTTGCATAAAATCATACCGAAAATATATTAACATACATCGAAGCCGGAACGTTAATTGAACAGTTTTGATGCCTTGAATCCTTATCAGTCACGAGCCCGCGTAGGACACGATCTCTTTAGGCCAAATATATGGTCTGCTGCAATGTGCAAATAACAGCCTTCTCATTAGATCCTCTTCGTAATATACATGTATTGTCCCCTCATTCCTGGTCTTTCAAATGTGGTGCGTGTAATGCACAGATATTGTATTCTGTGCTTTTAAACAACTTTTTTCACAGGAAAAAAGTAGCGACATGAATCAAACCGTAAAAACCTGCATTCTTGAAAGAGATTCGTGTAAAAGACTGGAGAGAATCGTCTTGGTCAAACTTCGAGGCGAAGCCGCTGCGAGCCTTGCGAGCTCAGGGCGTTCCTTCCGACGCCAAATATTTGCGCGGACGGAACTTGGCGGAGGGGGCCTTGGTTAAATCTCTCGGCATTTGTTCAGCACGATCGCATCATTTCTACACGGATTACTCACCGTTTGGGGCGTTAATGTTGATTATTATCCATAACAAACCCACCGTTTGCGTTTGAAAATAATGCTTCACTGTAGTAAAAGTACTGTTTTATGTTACTGTTTTACTGTAGCCTAAAGTTATTTCTGTAGTTTCTTAAGCAAATGAATTAACTTTCACGAGGTAACTGACTCCACATAAAAATGAACTACGAGAATAACATTCCATTTTTATTTGCATCTAAAACGGGTTGAATAAACCAATGGAGAATTTCATGCGTTTACATTGTTGTAATAAATTATTATGTTATTTAGCTGTTTAAACATACGTGGTGTGTTAAGTGCTGTCAACGCAGTAAGCGTTGTTTAATAAGTACATTAATCAGAGTACGACTGATAAAAAACAAAGGAAACTACAATATAGACACCCTGATGACATGACCTTTATAACTTGGCTATTATAGGTTCTATATATTATAATCAAACTATAATAACCCGTGCAAACAATAACCCAAGTAACCTGTGAAACAAAACAAGAAACCAGCTTAAGGTATACCGGAGGTTCTTCTCACGCCTAGGAGGGGTGGCAGATCGAAGAGTCGAGAAACGGGATGGCGCCCCTCCAGCAAGGAGCTGAAGGCGCCCGCATCGCCCGTTTGCTTTCTGGGGAGAAACGTTTACTTTCGCATCGGAGAAAGTCGATCGTGTGATGCGCGCGGGCTGATACACAAAGCGATCTCTTGAAGGCGAGGGCGGGGCGGGGCGGGGCGGGGCGGGGCGGGGCAGACGGGGGTGAGGTGCCGACGTGTCTGAAAGGGGAGGGGGGGAGGAGATCGCTGAGCTCGAAGCCACGAGCGACGAAGCACAGACATCGCCGGTAAACCACAGGCGGTTCGTTTGTAATTTGTGAGTGGATCTATAACACTCACGTAGTATTGAAATAGAATCCCAAATTGCTGAAAAACTGACCGAGTCCCGTCATAAATAAATAAAATGATTTTAGAAAGTATGCTTTTTTTTTTTTACAGTGAAGTTAGGGATATCCGAAAAGGACATGAATAGCAGGTTGTATGAATGAATTAATTACTCGCATTCTCTTGCAGTAAATAATAGAAAGCATCAGGTGTAAATAATGATAACGCAAAAAATAATGTTAACCTAGTGCTTTCAAGTACACTTTCTTCTAGTCCAAGTAAGTCAGAAATATTGTAGACGATAGAAGCACAATGTATTTTAATTCTATAACAAACCGCATGTCTCTCCAGTAAATAATAACAACCCTGATACCCAAGATGTTCATAATAACGGAAGACGTTCAATAAGTTCTAAGAAAATACAAAAAATGCAAGCCATGGTGATTGTAGAATCGAAAATGGTTTGCGTTGGTAAGAATCATCTGTGGAAAGAGTGCAGTTAAATTTGCAGATGCGCCATCATGTGGATTCATTGCCATAACCTCATCAATAAATTGAAACAAGCATCTGATTATTTAGAAAATGAAATAAAGGGAGTTCCGAGTGAGGATTGAATACTTATTTCTAAAATTAACACAGAAAGAGATGAAAGCTAAAATGGATGGAGTTCATGGCAAATTTGCTCCTGTGTTAGCAACTGTTTACGAGTTAAACGAGTGCGAACATCCACAAAGGATTAATAGCATTCCGGGTGTTCAGTGGAAGTCACCACCCCGGAAATGATTGACAGAATTTACGATTCAGTTTTGAGTGACCGAAAAATCAAAGTGCGAGAAGTAGTTGAGACCATAGGCATACCGCAAGGTTCAGTGTTTTCGGAGGTCATCGCAAAACGATACCTATTTTCAGGGCCGTCCGACATCCTGGTTTATGGCCTGGTTAAGAAAGATGGAGAAATGCATGAAATAGTGTATAGAGTGAAAAGAGATTATTTTCAAAAAATATACACACAATAATTTGTTTTTCTCTTTCTAAGGACTTGAACTACCCTCGTATTTAAAAAAATTGTTATGCTATCTTATAAAGCAATTTGAAGAGTTAAGTTAGAGTCTAAGGAAATAAATTATTATTAATTCACAGCTTGAATTGTTTTACCATGAATCTGTGTTTGAAACTAAAGCTTTTGTAAAGTAGAGCAATAAAAGTACTTCCTGGACATAACGCAATGGGAAGAAAATATTTCCGTACTGTCTGGTGACGTTTCTGATCAGACGATATTTTATTAAAGCTTTCCATCATAAAAAGAGACAAGTAAGAAATATGACGTAAGGCATGAACAAGTACCAGGGTCGTTCGTACCAGTCATAAATTTATTGGCAATGCACTTCCTTTATCAGACGTTAGCAAACATTAAGTGGCAATAAACAGGCATATCCTTTGGTGCATTGTCTGTAGTCATTAAGACAATAGTCTTTATGTATTTATCAAAAGAAGCGTAGACAGTATTATGGGTATAAAAAAGTGCAGGAAGCACAGATTATGGATGAGTGTTGTAATATGTATGTCAAATTAGCATCTGCATTTTCTCTGTCGACAAGTTTAACGTTTTTCAACTTCATGTCTGAAAATATTGCAATTTATTTTAATAAGTGTGAACCACGAGTTGCAGCAAGTAAAATGACTGCTGAAACCAACACATGGCAGAACCTCTAAAAATAACGAGTTGATCACGTCATATGAATTATTGAAGTAGTATTGAAATTAACAACCACATTCAATTAAATTCTTGAAGTGAATCCCTCGATTCTTAAGAATACTGTTAACAATGATTTTCAAATAGTGATATTATTTCTTACATTATTAAGTTAACGTGACCGTGTTATAGGACGGAGTGTCATCATAATGATGAGACATTTTCGCCTCTAAAATAATACCATTGGATATTTTTCAGGGATATCAGATTTCTTCACATTACTAGCTATAATACCTCCAACCGGCCTGCACGTGGGGTCGAAACTACGCCGCTGCCGACACTAGACGGTATGATCCCCCGATATACGTAGTTGTAGTTACAGTTGCAGTCGCGTTCATACAAGCATTATCACTAGGGAGCGGATTTCTATGATTTTTATGATTTTGCATTTTTGTCCGTTGCTTCAGGGCATAGCTACGTGAAATTTCTTGACATTTGGTTAGAATAGGATACTTTGTAAATTAATTTGTTAGTGCATATATGTGCATATTTGATAGATTTTTCCTGTTGGGGCATATTCCTGTAATTATAGGCGCATATTTTGCATATTTCGTTAAAATAAGGACTTTATTCGTAAGCATTCATTGATTAGAAAGAGCTTGTCACCGTTTGCGTTGTTTTGCTTTTCTATAGATGTTAAAATACTTGTGCAAATGTAGGATATTTCTTGATATAACATTTTGTAAACCAGATAGAAGAAATGCAACAAGACATACAATGCACTTCACTAAAGTGAACATTTACTTTAATTACTTCTCCCGCGAAATAAGGTAGATTATATTACGTTTGCACAGAAATATATTTTCTCATTCCAAGCACGCTTCTCCGAATTTATCAAGAAAGGTTTATACAGGAAATAAAATATTGTTAATTTTAATTGAATATTAAAGGAAATATTTCAAAATTTATAATATATTAGGTCATAATGCATATTTTTAAAAGCATATTTCAAGATATTTAGGGCATAAAAATCCTCTCCCCAGTGATCACACATCCGGGCCCTTGAGTCGTATTATTATTATTTTTCCATTACATCACGACTAAAGATGTTATGAGTCGGCTGAATATAAAATCTACTCCAGGTTGCAACCAGCTACCTAAGGAGCAGATCCAGTGACTGTCAGTGCCTCTACAATACTTTGCGCAAAATGTGGCTGTTCCAAATAAAGCAATTTCTTGCACTTCCCAGTCTTTTGAATTACCAGGGAGTTTAGACACGTTCTTACTTAAATTTTGCGGAACAAATCCCAGAGCTCCGATAACTATCGGGACGACCTGTGCTTTTACGCCCCACATTCTGCTGATCTCGATTTCCAAACTCTTGTATTTAAGACGTTTCTCTACCTCCTTGGTAACGACGTTTTGAGCGCTAGGTACAGCAACATCGATAAGTAAACACGATTTTTTCGCCAAGTCCCGGATAACTATATCCGGTTTGTTTGCCGCTATAGTGCGATCAGTTTGAATTTGTTGGTCGTACAATATCGTACACAATCCAACAGACGTCACCGTTTTGGTGAGTGTTCGTACCACTTGGGGAATGTGTTTGGAACTTCGAGGGCAGTACAGATCTGCCAGTGGAGGTAGCTACACACCCTGTCATGTCTTTTCAGGTATTCGGTCTTTGCTAGGATTTGACAAGCTGAGACAATATGATCAATAGTTTCTACTTGCTCCTGGCAAATGCGGCATTTATCATCTTGGGAAATTTTGAGAACCGCTTTATCATAATGTCGTGTTCTCAACGCCTGATCTTGAGCAGCTACTAGAACTGCTTCCGATTCTGGCTTCATTCTTCCCCTTTTAAGCCACATAAATGATTGATCTTTATTGATCTGCACCTTGTCCATTCTTTTTAGGTATTGTCCGTGGAGTGGTTTGTCTCTCCACGATTTCTTTAACATTTTTTGTGTCTCACACTTCATGTTTAGCAGCATCAGAAGTTCAGTGTCTGTGTTATTTGACGTGTCTTGCATAGTTTTCTTCGCAATGCTTCTTGCAGCACTAACAATGCCTCTGTTTCCCATTCTTCGGTCAGATTTCATGACCTGCCTCTTTAGAGGGTCATCTTGAAGGCTGACTACATACTTCCCCAACCCGACTATTGCGTTGTGCCAGGAGGCCTCAATTTGTCTGAGGCCTCTTCCTCCTTCCTTATGTGACACAAAGTCTATGTATATCAGCTCGAGGGTGGGAAACATGATGCATTGTTAGCAGTTTTCTGGTTTTTCGATCCATGGTACGAATTTCTTGCTCAGTCCAGTCCATCATTGTTGTTATTATTGTTATTGTTATTATTATTATTATTATTATTATTATTATTATCATGAATAAGGGAGTGAGTATGAACTCAGTGTTTCGGGACGCGTCAATCACTAAGGCCATCCGTTCCGTAAGTGTGGTATATGTTGTACCACAGGAGGTGCAGTGTCGAAAATTCCTGACCGTCGGGATTCGAACCGTATATTTTTCTGGCAACAATGCTGCAATGGCAACGGAGTCGCTGCTGAGCCATCGCGGCCGGTTTTAGCATGAATAAGTATGAGTCAATCGTCAGAATAGAAACATCATAGGCTCTTGTTCCTCCATTTGAGTGCTGCATGCGCATTGCGTCATTATCTAAATTCGCGATGACTTCTGATGACCTCATAGTTCATTTTAAGGTATTGCGTTTTACAACTCAATAACCCAATAGGAGTTATGGAAGAATAGGGCTAAAAGGACGGAACTACATTAGTAAGGGAGGGGATTAAAGCGTATGCAACCCAGCGTGGGCATAAGTGTCAGCAAATATTTAGACCCACGCTGAAGCGCCTAGGGGCCCTTTAGTGACACGCAGTATTTGTTCTTTTATTAGACTATAATATGCAAAACAATGCTTTTTAATTATGAAGGTTATCGTTTTATTTGGCGACCCCGTAGTTTGATCGTGTTCACAGAGCCCCCAAAAGTATTTTTCCAGAATGACTGTGACCTGAATGTGTGTGCGGTTGCCGTGAAAGAGTATGCAAGTCAAAAATACTCTCTCCAGGAACACAGGTGAAGTTCCTTTGCTGAAAAGCTGAAGGAATTTGTCAAGGCTAATAAACTCCGATTGAATTCTAGTTTCCCTTTAATGTCTCGGACTGGAAGGAGAGGGAGACACTGTCGTCTAATCAGGATCTTACAACGTAGTTTTGGTATTGAAGGTCCACCTCTTCTTCCAGCTTCAAGTCACTACATTTATACTCCGATTTAAACAGAATGGCGCTTCTTCAAGGCCACGAGGTGGAAGGATATAGCGACGTTGTCATTCAATCGAGAGCTCCAAGACCAAAAATTTAAGTCGCGTCCAAGCTCCTTATTATTATTTAATATTTTTCGTTTCTGTCTATATTACTAATATATATCATCAGTTGGTCCATCATTTATAAGCCAGAATTTTTTTAAATAACAGCTTTATAGTATATTAAAAGAATACAAATTTCCCACGACGTTTCGGAAACATTTGGTTTCCATCATCAGGTGACAAATAATTATAATATATAAAAACAATGGAAAAGTGCAAAACAGAAGAATTACAAAAAATTATTATACACGAGTCAAGACGATATTACAATCAGTATGAAAGAAATTAGAGAAAGAAATTCTAAAAACAGACAGAATTTTTTTAAAATGACAATATGTTATTTAATAAATAATAATAAATAAAAAATTAACTCTCTCTTTCTCTAATATCTTTCATACTGTTTGTAATATCGTCTTACAAATTATCTAAAGTTTTTAACAAGGTGCATTCTGTTGACTCGTGTGTATTAATTTTTGTAATTCTTCAGTTTTGCACTTTTCCATTGTTTTTATATATTATAATTATTTGCCACCTGATGATGGAAACCAAATGTTTCCGAGACGTGGGAAATTTGTAATTTTTAATATATAAAGCTGTTATTCAAAAGATTTCTGTCTTATAAATGATGGACCAACTGATGATATATTCTCATTATTAATAGATGAGGCTGCCCCCTCTTCATCCAGCTCGTTACCTTGGAGTGGCACCGTGTTTAAATCGTATTATAGATCTTTTTCTCCGCTCTCAACACTCGGCAAATGGCGGTGGTGCAGATGGAAAGCGAAAGAGCGAAGAGCAGGCGGCGAGCGCAATCCGTAGCCCCCGCTGGCTGGCTCTGGCGCGCTCGCACACTCGCTCGCACGCACGCGCGGAGCGGAGCGGCGCCGTCACGCGTGTAACGAGGAGCGCGGCACGCGAGGCGGCGGGCGGCGCGCGCGCGTGCCAGCACGCCACGGCGCCTCGCCGTCAGCCCCGCTGCACTCGCTCCAGCCGCCTCCGCCCGCTTCGACCGCCAGCCCCAACCACTGGCGGATCCGGGGAAGGGGGGCAAGGTCCCCCCTCAAAAAAAAAAGGCCTATACCTTCCTTTATTTGGCAAAATGTATTTAAATGTTTATTTCGAATTATGTTATTATTTAAACAATATTATTGTTTAGTACAATATAACAAATATAATTATTTAACAAAAATGTACGATGCCCCCACCCAAATGACCAGCTGGATCCGTCCCTGGCTCGAAACCGCTTGCTTCAGACCGAACTGCGTCGTACAGCCCCGCGTTTCTGCCCCTGCTCCGCCCCAACCCCTGCCGCAATCTCTCCCGCTCACTCCAGATTGCCGTTCCGTCGCACCGTGCACCTGCTCAAATTTCCCAAAATCCGCATTCCCTCCTGTCTTGCCACCATTCTATTGCATGTCGTGTCCCGCAGTTCTCCGCTCAGCCTCGCTTGTTTTGAAGCCCCACCTCGCCGAAATAGAATCTCCCGCCAGGCTCGAACCCGCTTGCTTCAGACCGAACTGCCCCATTTCGCTCGCATTTGTAACCCTTCACAACCTCTTCTAAATCGCCCTTCCCCGCTCACTCCAGACTGCCGGTCCGTCCCACCTGCTCATCCTCGAAATGCTCAACACTCCCCCATTCCCACTTGCGTGCCATGCCACTCACCCGTTCTATGCTTGTTCTGTCCCGCTTCTCTCCGCCCAGCCCCCTGGTTTCAAACCGCTCCGCCCCACCTCGCCCAAGTATTCTCGAACCACTCGCTACAGCTCGAACTGCCCGCTTGGCTCCGTGTTTCTGCCCCAATCCCGACCATTCTCCCTTGCTCTCTCCCAGCACCCCAGACTACCCAGTGCCTCAAACTGCCCTTACCGCCGAGTCCCCACGGGCGGATTCGAAGATCGGATACCAGCTACATTTCTAGTTGAATTCAGCCGCTCCCAGGAGAAGAATTCTGGCGGCCGGCTGCTCTGATCAGTAGTTTCTGTGGTTCCTTCGATCAACACTAAGCGAATGGCGGAGCAGTATCCTAACAAACGGGCCACGGGCCACGCGCAATCTTTCCTTCCCCTTACTTGTTCTACCATCAACCTTTCTCACAATTACATGCGTTACACTACCGTACATGTCGGGAGACCAGTCGGGAACTTAGAGCTGTCCCCGCCTGGGGTGTGCCCCACTTGGGAGATACCTGGGGAGGAATTCCTGCAAGCTGACATCGGCGGCGGGTTCCCTCCATCACGCCGCCACCTCCACGGAAAAAACATTCACTACACCAGGGGTCCTCAAACTTTTTAAACGGGGGGCCAGTTCACTGTCCCTCAGCCGTCGGAGGGCCTGATTATTTAGTGCGATTTTTCTAACTCTGCCTCTCAAGCCCCTTTGGCCGATCACACGGCATTCGCGTCTTTCTCGGTCTGCCGCTAGATGTCGCATGGTCGCAAGCACTGCTTGATACGTTCGCGATCATGCGATATCTAGCGGCATGACTGAGTAAGACTCGAGGTACCGTAACATATTCCATCGTGAAGACAGGCCTTGAGAGGCAGAGTTAGAAAAATCGCAGTATAGTAAAAACAAAAACTATGAACAAATGCTTATACACACTGCAAATATCTTATTTTGAAGTGAAGAATCAAAACGGGAACAAATACAATATTTGAAAGGAAGTAAAATTAAATGAACAACTTGTTGATTTAAAAACCATCGATTTTTTTGCCATCCCTAGACACCCAACACATAATAAAAAAAATGTGCGGATTTTAAGAAAAAAAAAATTCTTAAACCATAAAAACCGGCGGCCGTATAAATGTCCTCGGCGGGCCGCATGTGGCCCACGGGCGTAGTTTGAGGACCCCTGCACTACACGAACGGGAGCAATAACCTTAGCCATTGCCGCGCTCGAAAACACGAAAAACCTAACCATTTCAACTCGCTTCGCCCAGCCCGCCTTGCCCCGTCCGCCTTGCGCCTCCTCGAACCACCGTGTCGCTCTGCCTTCTCCCGTCCACCCCGGCCGCCTTTCAACAACCCGGACCGCATCTTACCACCCGAATTTTTTCACGTAAGAGTTCTTTTTTTTCTTCTTTCTTTCTTTTTTCTTTTTTCTTTCTTTCTTTTTTCTTTTTTTCCTTTTTTCCTTTTTCCTTTTTTTCCTTTTTCTTTCTATTTTTTTCTCCCACTGAGTGCATTCCCTCATCCACGTGACCCCGGGAGAGGATCTACCTTCTCAACACAAAGCAGGATGCCGCCCTCACTTCTCCTTGCGGGTTCGTGTTTAACAGCTGCGTCGGAGGGAGATTGTGGTCTTTCCGCCTCAGAAATGCACCGCTGCTCTTCCCCTGATTATCCTTGCATCATCCTTTCCGCAAACACTTTTACGACGCTCTGCAGTCGGTTGCAAAGAGGCTCGGGCGGTCGTTACGTAATGACTTGCCTAGCGGGTGGGAAGGAATTTCTAGGACGTGTTTATCAACTCGCTATCGACAAGAGTTTCCTTCCAAGTAATTAAAGCATGGCGCGGTGCATTCATTCTCAATGTTGACAACAAAGCATCTGCAGTCATGAGCGGTTCAATCTAGAAAGGATAAAACAAGTAAAGAGAATACACAGCCGTAAAGAGAATACAGGCTACTTATTAACTATTACAGTTCGTATTGGTGGCCGAATGAAATGAGTTCTGCGTCAGTGAGTGGTAGTGAACGGTTATCCAAGTGACTTTTAAGTTACTTTTGATGGGAAAAAATAGATATTTATTTATATGGTTTTTATTCCACATAATTCATCTAAAATTTGTATACAGTTCCTCTTTTCGGGCATTTAAAATCTGTTAATTGCGGATACAAGTTTCCAATTGTGACCATCTTTTCATGGGCGACCAGCTTACGAAGAGAAGTTTAGAATTTGCTGATATTCTTAATGCGTAATATTCTAATTTATTGCATTTGAAGTAATATTCAGTCATTTCTAACGATATTAACTACAGTCAACAGTACGTGCTTATATTGACATTTTCAAGTGCGTAAATGGAGTATTGTATGTACATACATTTTTTAATTTTCTTTTAATGAATGAAGTTTGAATTCTACTTATACGTACCCTTAGTTCCTTCGATCAATAATTATTTTGCTACACTTAATTACTTTTTTACGTGTAACCTACGTTTTTTTCATATTTTGCTTTTTTTACATGTTTGCAAATGCTTTTTGTACGTTCGAAACTATTTGATTCACAGTGATTTTAAAATGCCAACAGTCAATGAAAAAAATGATAATTATGGTTGCAAATATGTTCAAAAATTAGAATGCAATACTTTAGTCGTAAATATTTAGACAGTTTAGAAATACGACGTCTCAAAAAATTCAAACCTCTGGATTTATCTTACAGATTTTGAAATGTTGTTTGATGTGTATCAGCCGTAAATGTTGTGATGTAGCCAGAATCTTGTTTGAATCTTGTGTTGTTGTGTAACATGTGATGTAGCCAGAATCTTGTTTGTGGGTCTTTGATTCTGAAAAATCGATTTTACGGCAACTATTGTCAAATATTGTCCTTGGATAGAGCAAAGAACGCTTAAGAGAAACGGTGCAGGTCTCATGTTCGTTGAAATTCCAGATTTTTGAAAATTGCAAAAGTGCACAGATTTTAAACAAGTTCATAATCAATTATTCGAAAATATGAGTAGTTTTCGTTCCTTTAAGCGCAAAATGTAGGAATTAAAATAATATTTTTTTCTCAAAAATCACTCCAAGTTTTTTAATTTTTCTTTTCATGGGTAGAAGAAGGAATGCTTAAAAGTGGATCGCAAATCTCATTTTCGCGCTGAACTCTGAGTTTTCGAAAACGGCATATTTAGAAATAATGCGAGAAATTATGTGCTGTTGTAGCTCGTCTAGTTTGAATCCGTGCTCGAGCTTCTCATCCCAAGATCGGGGCGCGAGATGTGCCATTGCGTGGAACCATTGCCGCCGCCGCCGCCGCCGCCGCATGGTATCGTTCGGGAGCACTATGAGAATGTAAGCTCCGACGCGACGAAAGCGCATTGTGTTTCTAAGCGGCTTGGCCTTTATGGAAGGAAACAACGCGAGAAAAAACAGCAAGCAGAGCATTTACGACGCTCGTAAAGCGACTTTCCGCGCCCGCCGCCCCTGTTATCTCGCGGCGGCGGCGGAGTCTTTGAGCTGGGCTCCCACGGCAGCTGCGTTCGCGTTCCGAGCGTCTGCGTGGAATGTCGTCTATTTGCACCTCGGGCGTTATAGCCAAGCCGCAGGAGAAAATGCTTCAACCGCGCATCCGGTAAAATTTTGATTGACAGTTGCAGTTACCGTGGCCCGCCGCCGAGAACATTCCTCTCCGTCGTCTCAGGTGTCTCCACGCGTTCGCCAACGGTGGCAGTTGGTTTTTTCGGGCACGCTTACGCATAGGGCGCCGACACTTGGGGTCAGCTGACACTATTTGCAGAGCGGGAAACGTTCTCGCACGTCTCTTCGCCAGGTCGTTGACGGGGGCCGATCGAAGAGGAGACGGAGAGTTGGGGGTGGATGTGTCTCTGAATCTCGCTAAAGAAAGTCCGCCCCCCCAAGTGTATTTTCTATGCAGTACATGAACAAAGCGAATTAACGGATTTTTTTAAAAAATTCATTAAAATAGAAAACAATCATGTGCCTTGCAGAAATAAACATATGAGAGTGGAAAGCTATGGTGTTCTACAAAGCTAGAGACATTTCCTTGCGATTAAATATAATTTTCAATATATTTTGTGTATGTTGATTTTTTTCAAGCCTTTCTTGCTTACTGATTCATTAATTTCTTTGTCGTAATTTAATGTTTGCAATGATAATTGTAACGTACTTTGAGTATTTATCCCGTATATATTTCCCGCCGACTTGGGTTTCATTTATACGCCCGTATTTAGGGAATTGATTGCAGAAAATGTTTTTTTTATTTTCTCACCGTACGAATACTTTTTAAAATTTAAGTCGTGTATCATTTCGTAAGCGTTCGTAGAGAGAAAACATTTATACGCATTTTTCATTTTATTTCAGAGAAACTAGTTCATAGAAATAAATATTTCTTTAAACTGCAGGCTATCTACTGTAACTAATACGAGTAAATCATTTTTCAGTTCTAAGAGAAAGACTCAGAGAAAGAGAAATACTAAATTTTATTATCAATTTCTGAATTACCTTTCTTGAAACTTTTCAAGTAGAATAAATGAAATTACGGCAAGGATGATTGTAAAGTGAACAATGAGCTTCCGTGGAATGGGAGGTAGAGGAAATGAGAGAGAAACCTGACGAAAATGGGCCGACAATCCGTTCCGTTCAGCAGTAATTGCTAGCAGCAGCGGGACTGGGTTACAGCAGCAGGGCAGTCGCAAGTAGAACGGCTGTGTCTCCAGGAAAAGCTCCATCTGGGAATGCAAGTTGGGCTGACTCGCCCTGCCTGGCAGACCCCTGCCTCCGACATCGCTGCCGCCGCCTTCGCCGACATCGCCGTCACCGCCACCGCGAATATCACTCTCTCTGCCTACGTCAACGCAGCCTCCACAATCACTTCCACACTCATATCACCACTATAGCCTCCACCAATATCACCACAGCCTCCACAATCCCAGCGTCCACCACCACCACCACCACCACCTCAGCTTCTACCAACACCGCCAGTCTCCACCAACACCACCAATGAGTCCACCAACACCACCACAGCCTCCGCAAACAACACCCACAGCCTCCGCAAACAACACCACCACAGCCTCCACCAACACCACCACAGCCTCCACCAACACCACCACAGCCTCACCAACACCACACAGCCTCCACCAACACCACCACAGCCTCCACCAACACCACCACAGCCTCCACCAACACCACTGCAGCCTCCACCAACACCACCACAGCCTCCACCAACACCACCACAGCCTCCACCAACACCACCACAGCCTCCACCAACACCACCACAGCTCCACCAACACCACCACAGCCTCCGCAAACAACACCACCACAGCCTCCACCAACACCACCACAGCCTCCACCAACACCACCACAGCCTCCACCAACACCACCACAGCCTCCACCAACACCACCACAGCCTCCACCAACACCACCACAGCCTCCACCAACACCACCACAGGCCTCCGCAAACAACACCACCACAGCCTCCACCAACACCACCACAGCCTCCACCAACACCACCACAGCCTCCACCAACACCACCACAGCCTCCACCAACACCACCACAGCCTCCACCAACACCACCACAGCCTCCACCAACACCACCACAGCCTCCACCAACACCACCACAGCTCCACCAACACCACCACAGCCTCCACCAACACACCACAGCCTCCACCAACACACCATAGTCTCCCCCAGTATCATCACAGCGTCCACCACCACCTCAATCTCCATTACCATCACTACAGCCACTACCACAACCTCAGCCCCCACCGCCATCTCAGTCGTTGACACCATCACAGCTTCCACCGCGCCGTCCGCGGAACCGCCGCTGCGACCTGGCAACGCGCCGCGCGGACATCCTGTCCCCGCTCCTCCCTCGTCTCGTCTCGTCGTCTCGTCGTCTCGTCTCGTCGTCTCGTCTCGTCGTCTCGTCTCGTCGTCTCGTCTCGTCGTCTCGTCTCGTCGTCTCGTCTCGTCGTCTCGTCTCGTCTCGTTTCCTCCGCTCCGCGCGCGCCAGGTGGCTGCTGGCTTTGGCGGCCGCGGGCCGGAAGGGCGGGGTGAAAAGTTGGCGGGGCTCGTGCCGTGGCACTTCTAATCAGCGGGATCTCCACCGAGTGCACACATCGCCGGTACGCAAGAAAACTGCATTTCTTATGGCAGGAGAACGGTTTGAGCATGAGAGGAGCCTTTTATTTCCAGGTTAAGGCGAAGTGCTTTATTATAAATATAGCTGTTTGAACTACATGAAATTTTTAATTAGTAATAATTGCCTAGGAAAAAATGAAATTTCATTATGTAGTAAAACTGGTCCAAAATTTAAGTGAAAAACAGCAGTTTTGAGAAGTGTCAATTATCTTGTGCATCGTCTATTTCTACGCATGTATTTTGGGCTAAAATATTAATTCATTCAATGATTATTGAAAGTATATTTTTTCAGTTGATTTAAAACAATATTGTTGAATTGTGTAAATGAAATTGATAACGAAATATTAAAAAGTAATAAAAGCTTTTCATAAGTTTTAACAATAATTACCTTTCAAAATAAATTGTCAACATTATCGCTTTCGTGCACGAAAGCAATTCTTTGGGAAATCAAGATATCCCTTTGAACCCTTTTCATTTTAATTGGTGTGAAGTGATGTGTCATAGTTCTTGGATAAAGTTGGACCGGTAAACAGGATTTCTTGTGACCTAAATACTAAATACTAAAATTATTTCCAGTTTTTCAAACTTTTATTAAACGAATATCTTCACCCTGAACTCAGCCTCAGTTTTGATAATCGCCATCCTACACCAGCAGCATTTGACATCTGAACTCTAAAAGAATACCAATAGGAGGCCGTTACTGAACCACAATCTTCGATATTTATCTGAGACCGTTGGTTCAAAAACCATACTGCCATCGTCGGTCAGCGTATCAGATACCAATATCATTGGTTTCATGTAAATTATACGAACTTGGTAATCCTTCTTTTTTTTATTATCGTGTCCCGTCTATCACGCTCCTCGAACACGCAATCATGCTCTATCTGATAGTTCAGAAATGATATTTTTTCATTGGCATGAACTGCGATTGTTAGTCCATCTATCGTCACACCGTGGCTTAACCAAGCCTGCATCTCGAATTCAAACTTTCCTGCAGTTTGGAGACAAATATTTTTCCTCCTCACGAGTAAGTCACATATTCAGATAATATAAAATTGACAAAATTTAGTTTATAAATAGTATATAGAAAGAAAATAAATAAAATAGTATATAAATAGTGATGAATGATATTCTGATGTGATATACGAAATATTTGCGATAAACTATGTTATATTTGATAAGATATGTATATGAGACATCGATTATGATTATAATGATATGTGAACTTAGTATTGTACGAAATAGAAACACTGTATTATGCAACACGATTAGATATGTGTATAACAGCTTGTTGCTGCTACCATTATTCAATAAATAAATAAAAAGAGATTTGAAATGTATAAAATATTGAATACATAGTTAAAATAAGTGTAGAATGTGAAAATTCCAATATTATGACGCAACTACTGTTGTAAGAGATTGAGCAATAGCTGCGAAATAAATGTCGATTATGATTTATAATGATATGTGAACTTAGTATTGTACAAAATAGAAACACTGTATTATGCAACACGATTAGATATGTGTATAACAGCTTGGTTGCTGCTACCATTTATTCAATAAATAAATAAATAAAAGAGATTTGAAATGTATAAAATATGAATATGAATACATAGTTAAAATAAGTGTAGAATTTGAAATTCCAATATTATGACGCAACTACTGTTGTAAGAGATTGAGCAATAGCTGCGAAATAAATGTCCAAGAATTCAATGTACGTACGAGTAATATTGATTTTACAATGGATTATAATAGTAGTATTAAGTTACTTCATTATTCACCATTATTTATAGAATGCACTACAATTTCTCCGTAGGAAATGCAAGATGTTTAAATGTCCACAGTTCCTTTACATTTCGCAAGGCATCCACATCAAACGTAAAAACCGTCCTAAAACAATATGTTCACTTCATCTCGATTTTGGAAGGCATTTTGCTGTCTTTTCTTGAGCCTCCTAATCGAGTTCAACTTTCTGCGCTGCAACTCAGGAACACCCTCGCCCCACCCCGGCTCGTCGCCTGCCTAATCGCTGTCCGTGATCTACCCACTGCGTTGGCCCACCTACCCGCTGCGTCCACCTGTAGCGTCGTGCACATACATAGATCTGCAACAGGGCGAACCGCGTCAAATAGGAGAGATGCTCAGGACCATGCGCTCGCCGACAGGATGTGACGTAGTGAGAAAGCTTAGAGTGAAAGGGCGGGTCGAGCCTATACTGCGATTTTTATAACTTCGTCCCTGACAGGAATCTGCTGTTCACGGTTTCATCCAATAGGGAGCTTGAACGTCACCATAGTGACGTCACTGTCGCGAAATATAAGCTCCCGATTGGATGGCAGCGACGAAACAGCTGATTCCTGTCGGGGACAAAAAACGAAAATCGCAGTATAGCTAGGGGGCTGCAACGCTCCACCGGCCCTTTTCGCTTCAGGCAGTCGACTTGTGCAGTTCGGAGGCAGCCGCCCGGTGGGGGAGCAGACCGCGGGTGCGGAGGCTAGGGCGGCAATGATTTTGTCGTGAGGCAGTGAGACTCGAGTGAGGAGGTGTGAAGGAATTCTGCGGTGTTTCACATGATCGGGTTCATTCGATAGTTAAGTAGAGGTGTGGTAGCCGTAGAATTTATATCACTCCTAGTTGTGGGGTCCATTTACGAGGGTAATCCCAAAAGTAAGGTCTCATTTTTTTATAAGTACAGAACTCTGTTGTGTGGCAGTTGGCACACTGATACGAAGGTGCTTCCCCGCCCTGTGTATAAACAAGCGCACGCAACGCTGAGGCGCTCCGTCTTGGCTTGTCAGCCGTTGAGAATGGAGCTCCCGTTGGATGTTACCGCCAAGTGCGAATTGCGCGCAGTTATTCCGTTTTTGAAGACAAATGGCACTGTGCCTCAAACGGGCAATTCAGAACCGGAGAAGAGGAATGTTGAGCAAGGGTGTACACGTTCTCCATGACAACGCTCGCCCACACGTCGCTCGGCAAACAGTTTGCTCTCCTTCACCAGTTTCAGTGGAACATCATCATCCACCCACCCTATAGTCCTTACTTGGCGCCCAGTGACAATCACCTGTTCCCTAAGTTGACAGAACATTTGGCCGGAAAGCGATCAGGTCCGACGACGAGGTGATGTCGAAAAATAGATAAATGTTCAAGGTGTAAACTGATTGTGGAAATAAACAGGTCTATGTACTTAGAAAACAATTGGAGACTTACTTTTGGGTTTCCCTTCGTATTTCGTTAATTAACGATTGCACATAAGGTTTATTCGGTGGTGGATTTAATTATCAGCAATAAGTTAAGCCACTCTCGTCAGTGTATTTTTGCAACCTGCATGACGCCACACACCCAATTACCAGCCTCCTCTCCGCCACTCCTTTAGCCACCCACCGCCTCCTCCACCTCCGTGTCCAAGGCGGCCATGGCTTATGAGCCGGTTAGGGAGGCCGTGATTAGCGTTGGCGCCCAACTGGAAGGGCGGGGATGACGCGGGTCGAGGCGGCATTTGCCTCCAGCGCTCGTTGCGATGCCCCCTTCCCCTTCCCCTCATCCCACACCTCTGCCTTCTCCTCCTCATCCGTGCCTCTGCTTTCGAGGCGTGCTCTGCCCACCCGCTGGCCTCGTTTCCTACGGCACAGTTACTTTAAGGCAGTTCGTGTATAAAAGAAATAGAATGACGCCGGTTGATCCTTAAACATCATGGAATAAAGTAAGGCACTTTCGACTTCCGAGTGCGTTGGCGTACACATTTGCGAAATTACAACCGAACCTCTTCACACCGAGAGGTCTTGGGCTAGAATATCGATGTAGGCGTTATTAGAAACCAGCTAAATAGCGTGCAATTGCGCTGTCATTTCTCCGCATGCTCTTCCCTCCAAAAGAGTGAATTATGCTTAAACCCGTACTTAGGACCCTCGCTTGATAGGGGCCTCAAATATTTCCTTCCTCGGCTAACTTCCTCGCCCTTTGGCCCATTTCCTGCTTTCCGGCCGCCTCCCTCTCCCTGTGCAGTGCCCTCTGAGTGACGAAAGGTCGGTGAGCCTCCCCGTTGAGATCGGCGAAGTGGCATTTCGCCGGGGCACAGGGATGAGTGCCCCGCCCCGTACCAGCTCCAGGCGTTGCGTCGGGAGGGAGAGAAACTTGCTCATCACGGCTCCGTCCCACACCACTCCTACCCTCACTACCCCATTCATCGTCCTTCCTTCTTATAGTTGCATAATTATTCAAGATTAAAATCGGTGATTTCAAAAGGGAAAGAAGTCCTTGTTCCGTAGTTCTGAAAAAAAAAAAAGCACTTAATAACATCCACAGTTGGCATCTAGGGCATTTATGTTCCACACAAAAGTTGTAGAACTAGTCGTTATTGATTGCTTCGGATACTTTGTAACTTCAAATTTGCATCTCTGTGATATACAGAACCGTTTCTAAACCTTGGACTTATAGCCTTTATAAAATAATTATGAAATATTTAAAAACACTGTTTAAAATTTCTTTATTTTTGAACCTACGAAACGATATAATCCTAAAAAAAATATATAATGAGGTGAATTAACAGAATGTGCTATAAGGACATAAAAATACTCTTACCAAATTAATATCAGCATCTACTCATCAGTTTCAATTTGCGTCTGTGGGTCGTCAAAACTGTCCAGCAGAAATGGAGATATTCATGTGGGATGTATTTTATTATTCTTTGAATATCTGTAATTTTCTTTCCGTTGATAGGAAGAATAGATTAGACACGAAGTTTCTTGAAAGGCAAATCTGGACGGACCCTACCTTTTGCCGACATGAACGGTACTTGTTAACTCCCATCAATAAAGTATGTACTCACGAGCCCCGAGGTAACAAAAATATTCTCTACTATACATTAGATGCTTTACTTGGAAAGAGACACATGAGGCTAATAATGTGGACTGCCAGGACGAGCAAGATACTAGGTGTTGTCTGAAAATAGTTCGACTACCATGTGCGAAGTCTGTGATGTCCTCAGCATTTAGGCGTTTCCTAGTTGGTCATACTAATTCTGTGTGAGGATCAGAAAATTGTTCTGGACTCCTTTCTCTTTTGCAGACATTAGAATCTTTAGATGCTAATAAAACACATACTTCAATCTGGACTAGTTTCGTTTTTACATTGATCGAAAACTGGAAGAATAGCAAAGAAAATGTATATATATACTCATTTTGCGAAAGAAGTGGACTTATTTACCTTTTAAAATCACCAATTTACTTAAGACTACGACAATGGAAATAGTTCCGAACTGTGTCAGCAGTGTATGGTGGTGCTAATGCTAAATACCCATTAGTTATATTTGTAGGAATATAACACGTCCACCGTGATATTGCATCACGGGAATATAGATACCAGAACTCACTACAGCAACAGCGAAGAACAAATTCATTTATAGTTGTTACGTGACGTTCAGTAAATCGTACACGATAGAAGTCACGTGATACACCCGATAATTCTGGAGGAGTATCCTTTTCCTTTATGCAACTAATGCAACAGTGTTCGCTCTTACGCAAAGGTCAAATGCGACGATAAACTGTCTCGTTTATTTACGCAATGGAAGCACGTTTGAATCTGGAATACTGCAAGGTGTTCAGTACCAAATACCTCCTTTCTACGTGGTCCGGCTGCTTCACAAACTAAACGTTAGGCGCTTAGCTTTTTGTAAATTCAAGAACATGGCAAATTAAACTGGAAAAGTATGGCCTCCCTCTGTATCGTAAAAATGTTCATTTCAAATTATAAAATTTGCATTAAAGAACATTTACTACAATGTGAGACTTTATAGTAAATTGGGTAATATTATTTTTCCTTCTTGTCAGTTTCATGCAGCTACTGCGTCATCGTGCTTGTATATCGCTATCGATAGCGTTAGCGAAAAATTAAATAATTCGATCCTTCTGCTTCTGAGAGTTTTCGTGCGACTTAGAACTCACTTTTCATTGAGAAATACTGAACGTACTTCGTAATGAATAAAAATTAAAATAAATTAAATGCGTTTTTTTGAAAATTATGTTCCTTTCTAAGGATTCTTTGGTAGGTGTGAATTGGATGTTACTTCATAATGAAACTTTACACTATTTATTTATTTATTTATTTATTTAATCTTAATTTCAAACCTAAATATTGTAATTAAATACTATTTAACGCCCTTTTCGTCCCTTTTATCGTTGTGCCAAAAGCTAAAATTTCCAGTTTTATGATTTCAAAATATGATCACCTTACCTTACGTAGTTTTTTATGCGTGCCTGACCAGGCCAGCGCGCTCATTAACTGCAGGTCGGGAACCGTTACATGGGTCGAGCGGTGTGAAACCCGCGCTTCCGCCGTGTTGCTGACCGCGCTGTTACAAAACGGAGACACGTCCGCGAGCAAGCGTGGTTGGCTCGTGGGCGAGTCGTAGCCGTAATGGTTTCGTTCGCCAGATTGAATTGGTGTCGCGTGCCGTGTCCAGGACTGTTCTTGCGCAAAAAAAAGTGGAAATTGTTTTGAAAGAAATGCTTCTAAAGCCAGTGGCGTATCTACGTATGGCAGGCATGGCACGTGCCATGGGCGCCATTCACAAGGGCGCTATTTACAGTATACCCATTGAAACAATAACAACCTTAATTTCAAGCATCCCTACAGGGCGCAAATTCTATGCTTGCCATGGGCGCCTGAATGCCTAGATACGCCTCTGCCTAAAGCACTACTCTCTAAAGTGTAACGTTTTTTTATTCCATCATTATTTTATTTTTGCATAATCCAGCTGGTGTACCCCATTCCACGTTAATAATTTGTTGATTTTGCAAAATGACGATTAAATATTCATATAATGAAGTTTTTATTATCACTACAGATTCTCAACTTAGATCTTTGTCGTAAATGTTTATACATTTGCTTGGTAGAAAATATATTTTGCATTTTTTGTTCCGGTAAATATCTATTACGTATTAGTGATTATTATCTCTAACATCGGTATTGAATATCCAAGAAAAAAAGTGGGATAGCACGTAGGGAGAATCTGTCACATTTTTATCCCGTGCATCGTTAAGCTATATCTTCCCTTTTTAGAATTTGATATGTTTCGTGTTGCTCAGTAGAACAGTAACAAGAAGGAAATTAAATTATGTATTATGCTGCATTGGGCATAATTGGTAATCAATAATTAAAAATCTAGTTCTTAACTGTTACATTCTTTGGAAATCTCCTTAGTACAACAAATTGAATATTCTTCTACGCCATCGGCGTTGTATACGCCATATTATATAGTAGTTTTCGAGTGGATATGACAAGTGGACAGTTGAAGCAAGTCCTAATAACATCGTTTTGAAGTACATTAATGGAACGTCCCGTTCAATATTCATTCTCCTCACATTTTACAATTCACACTTCGTCTTCAACTTTAGCTAGTAATGCTTAAAACGAGTACAAAAAATCCTTCCTAGTTCAGAGTCGGAAGTAGAGGCATTGATACAAAATAAATAAAAACAATTCTTTCCGCGAGAAAATAAGAGATTCGCGTAAAAATTTCGTATTACATCTACGAGAAACGGAAACGAACTGAGAATGAGGGGCTCGTGCACTTCCTAAGAAGTGACAAACGAAAGAAAACCTTGTTCAGTTTAGTTATCTTCTTTCAAATAACGATCGAATTTCGAAGCAACGAAGTTAACGAACCAAGAGACGAAACCACACCAGTCGTAAACAAAAATTATATCCCGTATCTGCTCGTGGGTTTGCAGCGTTTGACCACATCGTGGGCAAAATCCGAGTAAATCAGGAAATGGACGCACTACCATGTACCGTTATTTGCGCGAGAGTTAAAAGCGTTTACGAGCGGACAGAGCAGTAGTACCGAGTCTCGCGGAAACCGGGTCAGCGGACTGGTCCATCGGCGGGGCCGGAAGAACAGTGCCGCATGAAGCGCTGGTCCGCCCACGCTTTGCCCACCGCTGTCATCATTCACGCGCTCGCCCGCCCGCCGGCGTTTTCTCGCTTACAAGAAACGAGAGCGAATATGCGACACTATTACTAGGTAGCGGGTCTTTTATGCCCTAAAAAATCTTGAAATATGCTCTTCAAAATATGCATTTATGAAAATTGTGAAATATGCACAAAAAATTAACAATATTTCATTTCTTCTGCATGCCTGTCTTGATAGTCTCTTCGCATGAAATGAAAATTTGCTTGGAATGAAAAATATATATTTTGTGTGCACAAACGTAATATAATATACCCTACTTTGGCAGAGAAATAATCGAACGTAAATATTCACCTTAGTGAAGTACATTGTATGTCTTGATGAATTCTTCTGAGGGATTTAAAAAATATGTCTCAAGAAATATTCCACATTTGCACTAGAATTTTATCATCTACAGAGAAAACAGAAACACAAAACTGTGACTGGCTCTTTCGAATCAATTCGCTCAAGGCTACACAACATTTTTTGGAAAGATGATACGTTTTATAGATTAGTCTCTTTTTTAACAAAATATGCATAATATGTGCCAACACGAATATGCACCAACAGGACAAATCAGCTAAATATGCAACTAACATATTAATGTATATAGCATCATATTATAATCAAAAGTCGAGAAATTTCACTTAGCTATGTCTGAACCAATGGACAAAAATATGCAAAATCATAAAAAATCCGCTCCCTACTTATTACCCTTTTCATAACTTTTCCTTTCTTTGTTTTTTTCTCTCTCTGTCCCTTTTTGAGGGACCTTCCTTTGCATTTTATGAAATTTCGGGGGCCCGGGGCGTCCGCGGTATTCATCCGGGCCAGCCTCGATGCCCGCCAACCGCCAACAGTTTAGTGTTGTGAAGACAGTTAAGTGTTGGGAAGTGCAGTGCAGTAAGTGAAAGTGGAGTAAAAGAATTGGGAGTAAGGTTGCGCTGTGAAATTATGTACCATCTTTTCATTATTGTTTTTTGTAATTAACTACTCTGTTTATTTAAATAGTCTGCCACCAAGTAATGATACTTAATTGCAGAATTAATAATAAATGTTAACCGCCCCCACACACTGCCGGTCACCCCCCAGCTTCGCCCCACCACACCCCGCCGCCCGCCCCGCCCGACTCGCTGTCACAATTCGCGGCGTGACGACGTCCGTCGTTTGCGACCTACACTGAGATTTTCTAACTTATCCCTAACAGGAATCAGCTGTTTCACTTCCATCCAATCAGGAGATATATTTCGCGACAGTGACGTCACTATGGTGACGTTCAAGCTCCCGATTGGATGAACGTGAACAGCTGATTCCTGTCAGGGACAAAGTTACGACAATCGCAGTATAGCTATGTACTGAAGCTCATGTTTGTTCCCCCTCCCCCATCGCACCAAGAGGTACGGTGTCAGCGTGCGCCTATGTATAGGCTATTTTCATAACTTCGTCCCGGACAGAAATCAGCTGTTCACGGTTTCATCCAATCGGGAGCTTGAACGTCACCATAGTGACGTCACTGTCGCGAAAATATAAGCAACCTGATTGGATGGCAGCGAAAACAGCTGATTCCTGTCAGGGACGAAGTTACGAAAAGCGCAGAAGAGCTGTGTATTGAAGCTCAGTTTGTATCCCGCCTCCCGTTCGACCCGAAGAGGTCAGTGCTGAGCGTGCCGTGCGGTGTGCGTGTGTTGCAGAAGGAGTCGCCGTCGGACGTGCAGCTGCACCGCGGCGCTCACGGGCGACCTCAGCGCCTGCGCCGTCAAGTCGACAGCGCGCAAGGTGCACGTGGACAGCCGCGACCGGGTGAGTGCAACGCATATGACACTTTGTTTTTTCTTCTTGGCGCAGTGGGGGGGTGTCATCCAAAATGGAATGTCTTCACGGTATTTCTCGTCGTTCACGGTTGTGCCGCTACGAGTCGCATGATTAGATTAAATTAGATTTATTACTAATTCTGCAATTAATTTGAGGACTTGGTGGTCCATTGCGACTGTATCGAGCAGTGCGGGCGATCATGCGACTCCTAGCTACACAACCGAGAACGACGCGAAATACCGGGAGGTATTCCATTTTTATGACACCCCCCCCCGCCAAGAAAGAACACAAACCGAAGTACACACACTCTCCTTCTTCCACCTCTACGCCCCCACTCTCTTTATCCCTCTATCCTCTCTCAGCTTTTTCTCACTCCAAACTGTGTCTCACCTCTCTTTCGCTTCTCCTCCAAATATCAAGTTGTTGATCTTGGGTATTCTGTATTTTTAAAATAAATTGATGAAAGGTATTAATTATACTTTAGGACGTAGATGAAACAAAATCGCTAAAATTAAAATAGAATGTGTTTCAAAAAGCAGCATTTGCGTGAGTCACGACAAGGGGCGGATCTGATGACCTAAATCTTCGCCAAAACTGATCAATAAACTGCTTTAAAATCGTTTTTAAAATGCCTAAAAGCAAAGAAAAATGGCGTTAAAAAAAATTGATCAAAACCACAGTGCAATGAACCAACTCAAACTGTTGGATATGTTACTGATGCCCGTCGAGGGCTTCTTCTTTGTTCAAGTTTGGTTAGCTCAGCTCGCGACGTTTGGTTTGGACTTTTCTTAAAAGAAAAATCTTAAAAAGAAAATTTTATTTAGCGAAACCGGCCCCCGAACCGACCAGGGCGCTGACTGGCGTCACAGAAACCTTAGATTACATAGTACTCGACTGCCATTACAATATATGAGCGAAGAAATAGATTAAGCTACTCAGAAATTTATGATGAACATTGGTTGCGCCTCTAAATATGGTTCGAAGCAAGTACCATTTAAATGATTTTTAACATCGCCGAAATATGTGAAAAAAAGGCATAAAAATGATCATAAAAAGGAAAAAATTACTTAGTAGCCAAAAATCGACGAAAATGCAAAAAAAAAAAAAAAAAAAAATGAGTATAACAAAATGGGTAGTTTCGTTTTGTCATAACTAGAGACCGGAAAAATATGTAGTATAAACGTCAACATATGTACATAATATGTAATGAAAACATTAAGAATATATAAAAAAAATATGTAAAATCCGATATAATATGTAATATTAAAATTCTCTAATTAAAAGCCATTACATAGCAAGAAAATTACATTTAGAAAAACTTTTCACTTTACATCATTACAACTTTCTCATCGGTAGTAAACGCTTCCTCTATGTGGAATTTAGGACCGTAGTTTAGCAGCCGGATTAATCGCAATAGAAAGCCATCGCACAAACTGGCGAGATCTACGACCAGCAAACATACACTGTAGTATCTTCATCGAAGTTAACACATCGACGATCGCAAATTTTTCTCGGAAATTAAGGTTATAGATCACAAAACGCGGTGTCAATTATATTTTGGACACCTAGATTCCCGAATAAAGTAGAAGAAAATGCTGACTTTAAAAAAATACATCTTTCATAAAAAATATGGAATTAAATTGAAGAAAATTGGTAATATAAGAAAATATATTGTGAAAACAGCAAAAATATGTAACATATGTAAAATAGAATAAATATGTAAAAAATATGTAACGAAAAAAATCGATATTTTGTTAGGAAAGGCTATGATTGCCAGATTACAATTTGAGAACGGTAAGTAGAAGACAAAAAAATATGTAATTACATAAAAATCCGGTCTGTATCTAAAATAAAATGACTGTCTTTACGAAACGGCATTGTTCTAAAGTGAAAAAAAAAAACAAACGGATTCATTAAAATCCCCCCCCCCCTAGTCATGACTCTCTTTCCACCTTCCATATCTTCAAAAAGAAGTATACTTTTGGATCGAAATCAGGAATATCTCATTCTTTCAGAACGTTAGGCGATACGTTGCATGTTATTCCTCTGCAAATACTTGTCGAGTCGGCGCGGCGCGTCGAAATACAGTGCGGCGCCAGCCAAAACAGCCGAAACGCGGAGAGAAGGAGCTGTGTCTCTGGGGCGGGCGCGGAGCGTGTGGGAGCGGAGGAGGAAATCATCCGTAACGGGTCGGACGCCCTGGTACGCCGCGCCGGCGGAATGGTGCGCAGGGGGAGGGCGAATGGAGTCCGGAGTCGGGGCGGCGCGGAGGCGAAGCGGAGCAGGGGCGACGCGGGGCACAGGGGGATCAGAGGCGGTCCAGGGGCGGTGTTCACAGCGACAGTTGATTGATTCGTGTTTCCGGGCGCGTCAACTACTTTGGTCATTAGGCCCGTCTGTGGTAGTGCTGTTTTTCCTCAGGAGGTGGCGATGATCTTTCCCCGCTGGATGGCGAGATCTGGGCGTCGACCTACCGTCGACTAGCGGGG
>JAHLJT010002406.1:196228337-196653567 GCA_031308135.1 Acheta domesticus
AATTTTTTCAAAGTCCGGAAACAAACTATCACTTCTCTCACAAGAAAACTATAACAAGTCTCACTTTCCAATATATTGTCTACAACGATCTTTACGCTACGCCACCCAGAGAGAGAATGTCATCTACACTCCACGGACACCCAGATGACGGAATGTACGATCTTCAATCCACGACACCCGATTCAGAATGTTCTGTTTAATGCCATTTTTTAAACCTTTATGGCTCGGTAAGGGCGTCCATCCTTCTATTTTTTCCAAACAGCACGGAGACGCGCAACATTAGACGACTCTGAATCTTTAATAGCCACCCGTGCGTCCTCTTACAAATCCGAGTAGCCGAGACTTCCGTCATTTCATTCGTTTTTTTGCACCAATTACCCTTATGTTCTTCAGCCATCTAGCCGGCCGTCCCCTGACGCATCAAAGCCCGTGCATAGTGGTTGACCTTGCCAACCTCTGCGCTGACGTGCTAAGGCCGCATATACCGCCATATTGTATACCCATTGTTGCTAACATCATTAATAAAATCTATCATATTCTGGTATAATCACAACTTCCCTCTCCAAGCGTCATTTGGTTTGCTACAACATAACTAAATGACAAGACTACAATAAACACTTTCTTCTTACTTCACTACGCTATATTCACTGACACTTTGCACTTTACACAACACATATCTTGTATCTTTGCAGCCTTAAACTATTTACATTTGTTTTGTTAATATGCCAACATAGTTTTGAACCATCTCATTGAGTATAGATTATTGCCTGCTATTTACTTCCGTCTTATATCCATCACATGTTAATTGAAAATTTTTCACATTCTAAAAATAGACGTAACAACACAACAAACACTATTACACACTATTATATACAGATACTATTTACAATGATTTATTCCTGGACAAAATATTCAATCATGGGTATCGTCCCTTTTATACGGCTTCATATTCCTATAATTCTATGTCCCCATTTCATCCAATTTTGGCGGTTTTTCATGACGAGCGATGGTTTTGCTATTGAGTTTTCTAGCATCAATACAAAATCTGATTTTCTTATCTTTCTTTCGGACTATTACTATCGGGCTCACATACGGTGTCATAGATTTTTTTATGATACCATCCTCCAGCATCGTGTTTATTTGTCTACGTACTTCGGGTTTAAATACATGTGGGATCGGGTATTGCTTTACATTGAAGGGTTCCTCATCCATCAATTCAATTTTAAATTGATATCCTTTTACGGGCTCCTTTGAACCCTTCAAAAACGTCTTGATATTCGCTAACTAACGTTTCAACGGAATGGCTAACATCTACTCCATTTTCGTCGACCGCATACTTGGCTGCTGCGTGAATCTTGGTCCCTGGTCTCTTCAAATTAGTTCCGCAATATCACAAATACACAAATCTTCGCCCTCCTGGTCTTTGATCCCCAAACAATGTTGTTGCCCTTTGTCATTTCGTAACAATATCTTCCTGTTACCTACATCGACCTTGGCGTCACACATCTTTAGGCCATCAATCCCCAAAATGATTGGACGAATCAAATTTTTTATAATTATTGCAGGGAACTGTATCGTCACCCCTTGGACTTCCACCTCCACCCAAATTTGCTGACTTCTTGTTTCGATGCGCCTCCCGTTAGCCGTACGAATATTAATTTTCTAGCAGGTAATTCTTCAATCTTATTCCTTCTTTTTTTAGTTGCTTATATAATTCTTCCGATACCGCAACAAACATTTGCACCAGTGTCAATTAAAATATCTACCGGTATATGCCGAAATATCCCCTTCACCACCAAACACGTGCTATTTTCCGCCCGTTCGTCTGTATCTTCCCTTAACAAATCTTCTGCTGCTACCTCAATGCTATTCAACTCTGTAATAACCATCATCTCATCAGTCTTATCGTTCGAAATACCCCGCCTATTTACTTCGAACAGTGGGAGTTTTCCTGCTCTATTGCATTAATTTCTATCTGTTCGTATCTCTTATCATCTTTGGATCTTCGCGAGTAACTATTTCCTGTCTTTTTAGCTTCTCTCTTGGCATCATTTCCCCACTCGCCCTTCCCTTCTAAACTATCATGTCCTTGGCGATTATCATTATCAGCTATTTTTCCCGTTCCATTATTCTTTCCATTCATGCTATCATGGTATCCGTTACTATTAGTTCCGTTCATATTCGCATTCAAAGTCCGATCGAAGAGGCTTAGCCGTTCCACTAAGTCTTCATAATCTACAGGTATCGAATTCCATAGCAAATTTTGAATACTGACTGGCAATTGACGAATAATAATTCTAGTTAATTCATTATTATCTATCCCTTCTTCGCAAGCCTTGAATGCGGCAATTTTGCGTGTTGCAAAATCACACATGGTTTCCGCCCCACCTTTCCTATATTTTTCACTCATCAATTTGTATTTTAAATCAAATTTGTGATGTTCTCATTCCAGTAACGTTTTAAAAATTTCTCCTTCCATTCTTTATAACTCGTTGGTTCCGGAATTAATGATGTCAACCAATGATGGGCTTTAGATGACATTGCCTGCTCAACCATATGCAATTGTAACCTGCCAGGAATATATTAATCATAAAGTAGCTTTCTAATTTTGAGATGAAAGACCATGGTTGCTCCTTGATATCCCCATGGAATTTTAAATAACTTGGCAAAACTACCGCGGATGCTGTAGTTATTACATTTCCCTGCCTGCGTGTTAGAACTTCATTTTCCAACTGATTCTATCTTGCCTTTAAGGTTTGCTATCTGTTTTTCCGATTCCAATTCCTGCAAAGTTTTAATATTCCTCAGCCCCTCTTGTATCTGTTGTTCTACCTTACTATCTGTAACAACTATTTTTAATTCAATATTTTCTATTTTGTCGCCATGTTGTTGCGATATCTCATTTAAATATTCTATACGCGATTCAGCGTTCGTCATTTTTTTACATTGTTGCTTTTGTGTAAGTGCTAATGCTGTAACATTTTCCTGTAAAGCCCCAACTTCAGAATTAATTTTATTAAAACATTCCTTTTGCTCTTTCTGAATTTGATTTACTTGACAATTAAACGCATCCATTTTTGAATAAATATTACTAAATTCATTAGCTGTATCGGTCCGTAACTGCGATATCTCCTCACATATTGCTTTACGAAAATTCTTAAATTCCTGTGTCGTTTCTATCTTTATACCTTCCAATTTGGCATTATTATTTTCAAATTTAGCGTTCATGTCTAAAGTCAATTCTTCTAATCTAGCATTATTATTTTCCAATTTAGCATTATTAATTTCCAATTTAGCGTTCATGTCTGCTAACATTTTAATTATTATCAAGTTACTAGAATCCGTACTGTCTACTGGAGCTGCCGCTACTTCCTTTTCTTTCTGTTCTACCTCAACTAATTCACGCGAAATGTCACCTTCGGGATTCATACCGTTAGCCGCCACATTATCTATTTCGACATTTTCGGAACGTGCTGTCTTACTTCTAGTCTCCATCTTGAAATTATAATACCAATTAAAATTCTCACTATCAAATTCTCCTCAATGAAATGGTTTTGGCTTTCTTATAATTACAATTAATTTCATATGTCAATCAATAAATTTCAGATTCCTTTTCGATCAATTTGTTATAATTTATAATAATTCCTTTAAACGTACTTCACTTTGTTATAAATTATAACAAAATATGCCCCAGTTGGCGCGCCATTTTGAAATATACCTTTCTCACGTCTCATCAAGATTGTGGCTGTAATCATGTCCTGTTCCAAATTTATTAAGATTTGGGCGCCAGAAACAGGTTACATGAATTACTACCAAAGTTTTTCTATCTAGTTCTAACAAAATTATATAAAAATCCAGCTAGCTTGGGTCGATGGGTCCGGATACAAATACTCGCTATTGCCTCGATAGCCGATTACCTGATCTGCCAACTATACAGTATGGCGTGGAATCTGAAATGTAATAATTATGCTTCCAACTAATTAACAATTATGATTGACACATGAAAAACTCTTTTCTTTTCCAAAGAACAAAATTCAACAATTTATTTAACTTTAAATTAAACAATTAATCTGATGGTCATGACCCTTTTTGAAATAAATTGTCTCTTTTATACTGCAGTATTTTTTTACCGTTTGTGCATGCCAACGCTCCTTGGTCGCTTCTCACTTGGCCGTTGTTAATTCCAATTTCCGCTTCTTTCTTCGTTCTTGCGCCGCTGCTGACACGTCCAGTCCACACTGCCTAAACTATTTGTTAGTTCTTATCCGACGCTCCCCGGTTCCTAGTCTCTCCCACTGGTTATGTAAACTATTGAAGTCCAACTGCAATGTCCGAAAATCGGAACAAGTCCTCCGCGAAATCACTTCTGGTAAATTATTTTCAAAGTCCGGAAACAAACTATCACTTCTCTCACAAGAAACTATACAAGTCTCACTTTCCCACTATATTGTCTACAACGATCTTTACGCTACGGCACCCAGAGAGAGAATGTTCGATCTACACTCCACGACACCCAGAGACGGAATGTACGATCTTCACTCCACGACACCCCGAGTCAGAATGTTCTGTTTAATGCATTTTTAAACCCTTTATGGCTCGGTAGGCGTCCATCCTTCTATTTTTCCAAAACACGGCGGCAACATTAGACTATCTGATCTTTAATAGCCAACCCGTGCGTCTCTTACAAATCCGAGTAGCCGCGACTTCCGTCATTCATTCGTTTTTGCACCAATTACATCTTATGTTCTTCAGCCATCTAGCCGGCGTCCTGACGTCATCAAAGCCCTGTGAATAGTTTGTTGACCTTGCCAACCTCTGCGCTGACGTTGCTAAGGCCGCATATACCGCCATATTGTATACCCATTTATAGCTAACATCATTAAATAAAATCTATCATATTCTGGTATATCACTATATATATATATATATATATATAATTATAGTCCGCAGATTTAATACTTGTTGATCATGTAATATATCTAAATATCTGATTTGTGTGTGAAATGGTTACGGATTTGTTGGATGGTTCGGATACGAACGGACTATGAAAGCAATTTGATACTTAAGTGACTTTTCGTTAAAAAATTGTTAGAATGTAAAGACACCACACTCATGTGCTCAAGTACTTTTACATTGATGGCAAATAAATATAAACGGAATTATACACATCTTCATAAATGTTTACAAAATATGGCCAGCAATGTCAGTAAAGATCTGCATGAAAATATCAGACGCTCTCAATAATGTTGACAGGGTAATAACACTTGTGTCTTTCTTCCGATCTCGATGCAACATTTTCTAACCCACTGTTTAGAAAACAATATTCTAGGGCGTCCCGCCTCTTCCAATGTAAGGAAGGCTCGCTGCCCTCCCTGCCCCATATTTCCGACCTCCCTTATACTTCATCTGCTGTGAGTCCGGCTACCGTCGCCAGGGCACATAGAGCCTAGCCGCCACGGACGCTTTAAGCAAAGTGGCCCTGTGAAAAGTGCAAGTGATAGATACGACTATTGTAAATAAGTAAAAATGCGCAAAACTATGAATATGTGAATAATTGAACAACAAGAAACAAAACAAATAACATGATAGAAAAATACCATTCGGCGTGTACGTGAACCTTATGTTGCCGGCAACTGCGCCAGATACTTCCATGGATTAAGTTAATATAAGTATAATTATTAGTTAGAATTTCCCCCTTCTCTGCCGCAAAAGCGGGAGAGCTGCGGCGCGTGCGCGTGGCATAACGAATAAATGAGCGCCTCGCCAGGGCCTCTGGCGGTGGAAAGAGTAAAAAACAAAGTCTGAGTGAAGTGTCGTTGCGCAGGTACCCGTTGTACGTGTCGGGCACGCGGGACGTGGCGATGCACATCCCGCCCGACACGCCCAAGAAGGCCTACCTGCCGTACCGCGTGCGCCTGCCGCCCTACCTCACCTGCACGCAGTGCGTCATCCAGTGGACGTACTACACAGGTAAGGACGCTTGCCTATACCTCGGTTTTTCTTTCTTTCTTGGTGAGTGGGGGTGTGTCATGAAATGGAATATCTCACGGTATTTCGCGTCGTTCCCGGTTGTGCAGATAGGAGTCGCATGATCGCCCGCACTGCTCGATACAGTCGCGATCATGCGAACCATGCGGCACAACGGAGAACGACGCGAAATTTCGTGAGATATTCCATTTTTGATGGCACACCCCCACGCGCCTAGAAAGAAAAATGAAGTATAGAGCGCGCGCTCACCGCCTTCCCAGCACGGGGCTCACAATTCAAGGGCTCAGTACAACATCCCATAGGGGCTATCTCATAATTCTTTCTACCTTCAATTTTTACTTCTTCGCACGTCCCTCGCAAAAAGAGAAAGTATTGTAATCGTGCGCCGGCAAATAGCGAATTTCAGCAAAAAAATCTTAGTGTCAGAACCTGGTAATGAAAAAGAGGATAAACATTATTTCATAGTTTTTTGAAAAAGGGAGTGAAGGAGATTTTATTGATATCGAGTGCGTGGTCACAAGAGGTGTAGGTCACATGCAATAAATACTTCTACTTTAAATCGTCGAATTTATTACAATAAATGTATTCTATCGACGATTTCGGGTCTCAGGATTAGAACCATCTTCAAGCTTACATTCAATGAAAATGACAAAAAATTGGAATTTTGTTTCAGTTAATGGAAGCCTAAAGAATGGTTTGAATTTGAGAACAGAAACGTCCCTAGAATACGATTATTGTAATATATTCTATAGTATAATATTAAGATTTTTTCATTCGTTGAAAACTGTTTAAATAAATTGGTGGTGAAAATCAGCCACCGTGGAACTCGAAATTAAGTTCTCCTACACAGTATCTTAACAATCTGTAGAGGAAGCAACGTTATTGTTGCTGCTGTGGAACCAGGAGAACCGGCTTTCATGCTCGGTCGGTCGGAGTATCTATTGTTTTGAACATTTTGAAGTATTAAACATTTTCTGTATTAATCATTAATTGACAATCTAAAATGATGACCAGAGTGGTGAAATTTTGAGTAATTAATATTTATTGGGCCAGAAGAAAAGAATTACTGTGCTTGCGCCACTTTCATATCATTATCTCCTTGTGGATAAGAGTTCCGAAAGTGAGGATTTTTCCACACTAAGCCTTAGACTCCGTACAAATCTTGAACCCATGATCGTGGGTATGACAGTTAAACACGCTGACTAAAGCTGTAACTCAGGTAAATTAATTGAATGTTCACTGAAAGTATTTTGTTCAAATTCATCACCAGAAATACAAGGCTTTGATTTCATGAAGAGCTTCTCTGGAGAGAATACCAGGGTTTTGATATCTTTTTCTGTAGAGTTATTACTATTATGAGGGTTTGCATTGTTCGAAGAAACTACGTCTAGACACCAAGTTATTTTATTTGTAAATTATTATATTACATCATTGACTTTCTAATAGCAAAAGTCCTTCTGTCTAGCCAGCAACACATAGTATCCCTTAGTTTTCAATTTTTGTAATAAATTAAATTGTAAATAAAACTATTACTAATGTCCAGTGAAGAAATGTGAAATGTTACTTTAATATTGTGAAGGTCATACATTGAATATAAGAGTGCAGTATATTGTTTGAATTATACATCCTATAATTTTCTTGTAGATAATTTACGCATCCAGTGAGAGAAGGAACTAACCACAAAATTGGAAATATCGATTTATGAAAGTGTCCGATTATGAACACATTAAATACGTCAATAAATTGATGTTTTGAATTTTCAAGGTTAGCTCCCCTCTCTCTCGCTGGATGCGTCAATTTACACCCCTTGTAATAAGTAAGTGTGTGTGATGCAGGGAACATGTGGGGCATCTGCCCGAACGGCACGGGCGCCAACGGCTGCGGCACGCCCGAGTGGTTCCGCAACTGCGCCGACGTGTCGGTGGTGACGACCACCGCCGGCCTGCCGCCGCCCTTCGTCAGCGCGCAGGACAACCCGTTCCTGCTCTACTACCGCGACCTGCGCGCGCCCTACCAGGTCACGCCGCTCGTCGTCAGGTTGGTCTCTCTCCTCCTCTCCCCCTCCCTCTCCTCTTCTCTCCCTCTCTCTCCTCCTCCCTCTCCTCCTCTCCCCCTCCCTCTCCTCTTCTCTCCCTCTCTCTCCTTTTCACTCTCTCCTCTTCTCTCCCCCTCTCCCTCCTCTTCTCTCCCCTCACTCTCCCCCTTCCTCTCACCCCTCACTCTCTCCTTCTCTCACCCCTCTCTCTCCTTCTCTCACCCCTCTCTCTCCTTCTCTCACCCCTCTCTCTCCTCCTCTCTACCCCTCTCTCTCTCCTTCTCTCACCCTCTCTCTCTCCTTCTCTCACCCCTCTCTCTCCTTCTCTCTCCTTCTCTCACCCCTCTCTCTCCTTCTCTCTTCCTTTCTCTCACCCCTCTCTCTCCTTCTCTCACCCCTCTCTCTCCTTCTCTCCCTCGTAGCCTTCACATTCACAAAATGCAGCGAGGTTGAGAATAAATGTGGCAATTTCCTAGACCAGTGGTGTCAAGGTCTTCTACTGGTGGCAGTGGCAAGAGTCGTGGCATCAGTAGCAAGCCACGAGCTTCTCTGTGCAACTTGCGTCAGGAAAGGGAACTATTAGTAGCAACCCGCCGTTTTACAACAGGGATGGCGTTGTCTCTGGTGTGAGATGAAGAACTGCGTAGAGGTGCGATTTTCGTCGTGCCACGGACACCCGCTCGGATCAGGGATGTGATTCATAATAGATCATGTGAAGCTTTGTTATACGAGATTAATACCACAAGCTCATGGGTAAAAGTGAATCTTAGAGCCCCGTACATGCTGTAGAAGTTTGTAATATATATTCTGAACCAACCTTTATTATTCATTACTACTATTAAAAGAAGTATCATTTTTCCCCTGACAACATACGTAATATTTTTATTCCTTCGTCGAATTATAGTTTTTTTATCATTACCTCCAGTTAGCTTTTAAGGAGTAGACCATTCGTAACGTAGTACTACTATTCAGCCTAAGTCTGTTAAGTCACAAGAATCAACTTAAGCGAAAAAAATATCGGGACATGGAGAAGACGAATTATTATTATTATTATAAATTCAGACATCGAATAATAAATTATTTTAAATTTAATTTCGGTATCTTACTTCGTAACAAAAGCTCCATAGTTGATTTCGAAGCAATTAGTTGTGAAATGTTGAAGTTGTGTGTGGTGCGCAGGGCGCAGGTGTGCCTGCCGACGGACGCGTACCGCCGGCTGCCCGGCATGCGCGACTGGTGCCGCTCCAACTGCCTGCGCTACCCGCCCAACTGCCCGCCGCTGCTCTGCCAGTGCCCGTGAGTATAGCCCCCCCCCCCCACACACACACACACACGCCTCTCTCATTGGCTCAGCACGTGCACACTAAGGGATCATTTCACAAGCGCCTGTCCGGACCCGGAACAATCTAATCTTGACCTCTTCTATATTTTATTATCTACATGTCTACCCAAGATTGTCCTTACGTATACCAAATTTAGTATGGATAACAACAAAAAATTGAAGATATTAAATTTAATTTTGTAGCAGATTTCAACTGCCTGTATAAGCCTGTGTTTTCAGTATTTTTTTTTCATCATCAGAATGTGTTTTCCTCGAAACCACATTCTACAGCTAATCATTCATTCTACAGCATTCCACAGCTAATCATTCATCGCTCACATGCATTTTCCACCCCTGTTAACTTGCAGCCCTACAGGTTTGTTACGTGCACTTGTACCAACCTGTACGTTAAGAAATTTAACACCCTTAGCAGCCGGTTTTAACATTCTTAACCATGCAAAAAACCAGCTATCGATTGAAGTCAAATATTTGTTAAGAGAAAAAACACGGTGATGAACAAATCACACCAGATTCATATAATTCAGACTAAAAGTAACTCACAAAAGAATTATTTGTATCCACCTTTCTCAAACCATGGTATACGAATATTGTTTAATTATATTTCTTTGTCCATATTTTTTAAATAGATATAGTTAGTTTTTAAATAAATTATTTAAATAGATACATCGCAAGTAACACCCCACAGCATCATACTAACGTGCCATAGCAACAGAATTCATTTCTTTACGATCGCAGTAATGACGTAAATGTTCACATTAATCGTGAAATTTTATGGTGACCGATAAAACGCTGAACATACCACGAAATGTTAGTGTTATTACTGCCTCGTCCAAATTAAAAACCTCGGCTCCGTTACGGTCCACCTCGATTTGTAACTTTTGGCCTCTGCAATAATAACACTCGTAAATAGGAGGCGGATTTTAATGACCTAAAACATTGCCAAAAACGATAAAAAAAATGCTCTTAAAATGTTTTAAAATGCCGTAAAAACAAAGAAAAATGACGTTAAAAATTTTGATCAAAACCACTTCAGATGAACAACTCATGCTGTTGCATATATTACTAGTGTAATCCAGGCTCCTTTTTCTGTTCAGATGAGCTCAGCTTACAAACTTTTGATTTAGGACCGTTCATTAAAAGGAAATTTTTGCCTTTATTTATCGTGAAATCGGTTGAACTGACCATGTCGTCCATATGCGTCACAGGAACCTTAAGTTACTAAGTTACTAATAGTACTCACAACGGCTGACATTACAATATATGAGCGAAGAAATCGAATAGGCTACTCAGGAATTCTGTGGTGACCATTAGTTGCATCTCGTAAATATTATTTGAAGCAACTATCATTAAAATGATGTTAAAATAGATGAAATCAGCAAAAAAAATGAATTAAAAATGACGTGAAAAGGTAAAACATGACTTATTAGTCAGAATCGACGAACCATGAAAAAAATGACATAAAAATGGGTCATTTTGTTTTGTCATAGCATAAAATGAATTTCTATAATAAACGGCATTGTTCTAAAGTGAAAAGAAAAAATGACATTTCATTAAAATACGCTCCCTACTCATAACATTACTAGAATGTTATAGCTATTAACTTATCTACTAATGTCTGAAGTGACGAAATTTTTAATTTAACGAGGCAGTAATAACACTAACATTTCGTGGTATGGTCAACAGCGCCTGTTATTTACTGTTTATCGATCTCACGTCGTTCATACTAGGGAGTTTTTGCACCCTCGAAGGTGAAGCGCTATCGATCTTCTGCTCATGCGCAGTTCCAGTTTCTCATCACTTTAGCGCATCTGCGCATGCGCAGAAGATCGATGGCGCTTCACGTTCGAGGGTGCAAAAACTCTCTTCTATAACAAGTGAGACTCTTCGCCGATGGGTAGATTTTAAGAACAGGGTTCGGCTCCTATTGACGCGCACGATTCGGTTCCGAACGAGTCACTCGCGGCGCCGCCACAGTGTGCACACGGCCACGTGGCCAACGCACTTTCGTGTGGAATCGTGACGCTTCGCTACCCGTGTCCAAGTTGAGGACGAGGCTCGGGCCTTCGGCCCTCGCGTTAACATAAAACATCCTTGAGTCTGTCCAACGCATAATTACCAACGCATTTTATGCATTTAACATTATGCATGCAACGCATTTTATGCATTTAACCATTGTAATTCTCCATTACACATTCGCACCACACCGCACAATGCACAATGCAAGCAGTGCTCCCTGAGTGATTCGTTCTCGTGGTCCGCGCGAGTGAACCATGCGCAAGTGAACCGTGCGCCGTGAGCCGAACCCTGTCCTTAAAATCAGCCCGCCGATGTTCTAAGGTCCGATTAAATTAAGAAGGTGATTGACAGTTCTGTGTGACGTCAGGACGCCTCTCCCGTTTCCATGGCAGCTGCCAACCAGAGAGACAAAATGTGACGTGTCAGGTCGCTCAGTTGCCACTGCCGAACACGGGGACCATTTGAGCATCGCACAGCGACTTCCCTGCCGCCGCGCCGCCCGCGTTTCTGCCTGTGCTGCGCGCGCAATGTGTACTGTGTTGTGATGAGTTGCGTTGAGGTTAGGCTTTTGTCGTATTTTTTACACTTTTACACGTATTTTTTGAAGTGTTTGTTTTCGTGTCCCGGTAACACGTGCTCAGTGGTTTGCGACCTGGCAACGTCGCTCCCCTCCACTCACAAGTGTCAATCACCTTCTTAATTTAATCGGACCTTAATGTTGTGTCGGGCGTGACGAGTGCTCGCGTGGTTGCAGGGACCAATGCGACGCCATCGGGGCGCTGGCCGGCCGCGACGGCGCCGACGCACACTGCCAGGACATGTGCATCGTCAACAACCCGCAGTGCCCCGAGGACCAGTGCAGCTGCTACTGAGCCCAGCCCCCCCCCCCGTTCCTCCCCGTGCCCCACCCCCTCCACCATCACCTCCTCCTCCCCCTTCTCTTTGGCATTCACTTCGTTCGGACTCGCACAAGGCTTTCTTTTGCTGTCTTTTCTGGGTAGGGGTAAAGGGGTTTCTTCAATGTTTCTTCACCAGGAAAATTAGTTTTGACTCGTTCTCCCACTATCTTTTTAAGAACTCGGGGGCTTGTGGTACTTGAAACGATATTTGACTTGTAAATTATCCTCTTCTGAGTTGTACTTTTTGGTATCGAAAATACGTTGTTAGAACACGATCCGTGCTTGTAAGTGTTTCTTTGGTTGTGAAACCAATAATACAAATTCAAAGATGTAGATTCGTGTTCTTGTCATTCCCGAAAGTTAACGTGTCTGAGGGCTCAACCTATTTCGTGGTCTGTTACGTCTTTGCGGGGTATTTTTGTTTGTATCAGCATACGTAATTGGCGGAGAGAAAGATCTTAAGGGTTAGAAAAATCGAAAATCGCCAGAGGTAACGTGGTGTGGTTCTAAAGGGGTGTGTAAATATCTAATCCTATTTAAATCTACGTCGTCTTCAAATAAATTCGTCCTCGATTTGACATGTCCTGATAAAATGAAATTACAAAGGGTGCCAGTTTTAGAGAAGTAGTGAATGAAGTGCCGTACAACCGCCTCTCAGGAGGTTCAATTTTCTATTCTTGGGGGTTTTAACGGTCATCATTAAAGGGGTTAGAGCATCATAATGATTAATTTTACTCATTCAAAATAAAGATCTTAGAATTCCTCCTCAATGCAAACATTATGCTGACAAAATGTTCTAGAAACGTATTCATAAACTTCAATATGTATATAAAAAACCGCACGACGTGTATGCACAAACTGAGAAAGTCTGTATTTACACAAACTTTGTATTTTCCGTGCCTCACAAAAATCAAAGGTTATCACTGTGTTGCTCCGCCCCTTCAGTTTTGCTACGCAAAACCCCTCGAACAAGTTTCTAGAATATACGCAATTTTCAGAATGAATTGTGATAAAATTGGTATGAAAATAAAGATAAAATGTACTGAAAAGTGTGTATGAAGCCTTGAGACGAAGTCACTGAATGCTGCGAACTGGTTGAAGCTTGTGATATTCCAACTTCAATCCGGATGCAAAAAAGAAATGACTTCGCTAAGGCTGTTCCTCGTAAAAAACGGCGATCTTTCAACCAGGATCTTATGCTGGACAGGAATCAGAATACGAAAAAAATATTTGATTTCATGATATTGTAAAAGCAAGTAATTAGCAAATTTAGGGTTTAATACATTAATTTTTTATAACGAAAGCTAGATGTTTTATTCGAGGTAAGTAATAAATGTACCTTTATGAATAATGTTATTCATTCTAGCAATTTTGAGGTGATAGCAACAGCTTCCGAGGAAAATAACACATGCAAACAGATTTGTTTACTTCTAAATGTAAAAAATCCAAAATTATGAAAACAAATACAACATCATCTATCAAATCTTTCTGACCAAATACTGATCATAAACTGATTTCACCGTAAATTCACTTAACCAAGCACAATCACGAAAGGTCGTATCTTAAAATGAATAACAACCACTTTCATTTTTATGACCCAACAAATTTTGCCTTTTCTCCAAACTCGGGATGCATGCAGCCAAGAAACACACTGAATACCTAAAAACAGAAAATAATCTTAGAAATAATATCATTTTGCCGGAAAAATCTGAGATCTAACAGCAACTGTATTCCATTTCCATCTTTCGCAAACTCGATATTATACACATAGTGTAGTGGCTCATATATTTGCAACCTATACGCAGATAATATATTTGCAACCTATACGCAGAATACTCGAAAATACCATTAGCACAAATCAAAATAATGCCACAAATTAGGCTTGCTGGTTTAAACACCGTAAAACTAAAATTCAAAAACATAACCTATATACTATCGGAACTAGAAAGATGTATGGTATGCAATCTCAATCAACAGGAAACATTAGAACATATTATAAAACTCTGCCCAATTTATGAACCATTAAGAAACAATGTGGTAAAAAATCAAAACATCCTGGAACTATTGAGACCAAATGATCAAAACAATATATTCAATCATAGTGTAGTGGCTCTACTTCCAAATATCATGAACAAAACACATAATATCCGCTTGTAAGCTATCAGGTGTCTAAAGAAAAACAAATAAAATTGGCGCAAATGTTCGTTTCCTTTCCATGCACGAGGTCCTGGTGAGTTGAGTGCAGTGACGCATTGGTGACGCCGGGCATCAATGGTTGGCCGGCTTGCGCGGGGCGACTGGAGTGTCTTTTGTACTGTACCTAATAAACGATTGCCACCTCGCAGCGGTGCTGTTTTTGGTTACGTGGTGTTATTTTATTCTTCCATGAATATCTTTCCTTCATGTGCTTCCTATTCCGTTCCACACTAAATTCTAGTTTTAAAACATGGTTTCTGAGTCTTGACTGCAGAATATCGTTCTCGGGAGAACACAGGAAGCTAACGGACACGGTAAAACTGAATTACTTTTTGGTAATCATTTAAATCAACGTGCTTAATTTTCAGCCTTTCCAAACATACAACTGGAATGTACAAATTTAGTCGCTGTTATCCCTCTATTCATTAATTGAAGCTTGATTGTTAGTGATTTCGGGCGCGTCAACTGCTAACGTCATTAATCCCTTAAGTGTGGTGCATGTATTTCCTCGAGAGAAGGTGATCTTCCCCCGTTGGATGGCGCCGACCTACCGTCGGCTTGCGGGGTTTTGCCTATCAGATATCTCCCACCAGTGGGCAGCACCTCCGCCGGGACAAGCTTTAAGCTCTCGACCCGTCTCCCGGTACATGTACACTTCGAGCAAAACTTCTGCCGACTTGACAGCTCCAGGCTGAGAGTGGAGAGGGGGTTCCGTTATCCAATCAGAGGCTTCAAATTGTGATGATGTCACTACAGAGTTGCCGACGTTTACTAAGAAACAAATGAAATGTAATAGCGGAAAGCAATGAAAATCGAAGAGCGCCGAACGCCAAGAGGAGCGCCATTACTAATTAGGTTATGCATCGTGAGTGCGGTTGTGACATCTAGTGTTAAAGGCTTACTTAAAGGCTGATATGCTTATGACATGATGTACATGTACATCCACCATACGGGACATTTCTAATTTTCATCTTTATGCCAATGCATTCAATAGGACGCGTCTTTGAAAACCTTGTAAATAACAAGCAAAGTCAGTAACTTCGAGAAGTCCTGCTTTTGTGTGTGTGTGTGTGTGTGTGTGTGTGTGTGTGTGCGTGCGTGTGTGTGAACGTTCTGTGAAAGGTATGTATTCAAACCAAGATTTCTTGCTTTTAGACACTTCTCTCTTATAAATCTTTCCTAATGAATACTATGCATCCTCCTTCTTAAAACGCGTATCGCTGTACTTACTTTCATCTGCTTATGCAAAAATGTTTCGTTCTTCCTTGCTTTGGCAGGATTATAGTGTAAGGGACTGCGATAAAATTGTGTAACAGAATTTCATCAAATAAACTAGTGTCATTATTACAATTCTACCAAAAATACAATAACTTGGACGTGTATGCATCAACAGCTGATCTGACGCAAGAACGAACATGTCTGCCGCCCGAGTACGTGGCAACACCGCTCTCCGCCACTCCCGGCTGTCAAGTCGGCAGAAGTTTTGCTCGCAGTATAAGTAAGTGAATGAAAGTAAATAGCAGGATAGGTCGAGGAAAGGGGAGGTAATATCGCGCGCGGTCCTTGGCTCATTTGTCACGGTACTGCTCCGGCATTCGCCTGTTGTGTTGATTGGAGAAACCACGGAAAACTACCGATCAGCGCAACAACATTTATAGCGCTACATTTTGTATTTAGCCATTTTTATTATCTGTACTAGAACACGAGATATTCTCAAAAAACAAAGGAATAACGTAAATTTTTCTACGATTTCAATCTTTCATTGTTGATTGTAAGAGTCAACATCGGACATAAATGCCTGAAAAAATTCTCGAAACATCTATATCATCTATAGAAAGTCTCAAGGATAATTAAAGTCAATATTCGTACGCACAAAGTGGTTCAAAAAATTAAAACATACAAGAAGCTAAAAAACACGTTTTATTCATTTGTACGAAGTACTCCGGGTGAACTGACTTAAATTCGGCGAAAAACGTATTTTTTTAACACTTCAATTACGAGTTTCAACATAAAAAAGTTTTAGCCCCCAGGGGCAGTTTTGCATATCTTATTCCGCTACCCCTTTTGCGCGGAATGACCCATCTGAATCCCCAGAACGTTTTACTTCACATTTTCAAAAAATACACCTTAATTCAACAACGGTGTGAGACATCAAGAAGTGTGTAAGGACATTTGTTAAAGAATACTTTATTTCCTTTAATGTAAAACTAAAAGCAAAGAAACCTAACATAGGTTACAAATATAATGGTGTCAACACGATATCACTCACCATCCTTAGTGGCATTTAAAGATAACCCGATTACAAAATTTGGCCTGCACTTTTAGAGTCAAAAACAAATCCGCGTTCGAAGTTTCCCATACTCGTGTGACTACTCTACAATGTAACACGATTTCTCTAACGTGAGAAAATTCGAATATCTGCACTCCGCCACTACAATCAATTGGCTTATCAGACTGATATATTTCGCAGAACTGAACTGATTTTAAAGACTGGTGGTTGGTGAGTCGAGTTTTGCAAGAATGAAAATATCTTGATGTTACAGAAAATATGTACAGACGGTAGATTTTTCTGACACCGGAAATAAAGGAGGTTTAAAGAGAATTCTGATAATGAATAATGTTCATATTTACAATGTTCTGAATTTTCTCGAATATATTTTGCGTACTGCAAATTGACACAAGTCTTTAATATAGACTACACTCATACTTATTCACATCTTATTCTACTTTACTTATTCAATTTTTTGCACTCTTAGATGAAAAAAAACTTAAAATATTTTATAAGCAGCTAAGAAAGCATTACAGTTCAGGCGTCTTGAGAAAAGCATTAATGAATAGTTTCCCGTTAGTACTACAAAGAAACTAGTGTTCCAGAGGAGAGCTGGTACATACTATTTTATCTTTTTCATTGAAAACTAATTAGTATTTCTTAATTGGACGCTTTAAGACCTAATCAATAATATGTACTCAGAAGTTCTAGTAGAGAAATTTTTCGATTATAGAATTAAACATACTCATTAATTTCACGAAACAAAATGTTTATCACTGCATTTAAACCATGAGAAATAAAAGAAATCGAAGGAACCATGACTCACTGTCGGCCATCATAAAGTTCCGATCACCTCCAAAACACAAAAAAATTACAGACAAAATGCCGAACGTTCGAGGATCACTCTTCGTTCATTGTTATCAAATTTGAGTAGTTAAGTTGTTTTTTACGACTCACAACCGAACTGCGACTGGTCACAACCGCTCAGGCGAAGCAGAGAAAATCAGGATCAAGATGACTAGTAGCAATTGCTCGCTCAAATTCTTCTAAAGAAGAAAATTTTCTGAAAAATTCCCTGTAAATTGCACCAACAATCTTTACCCATCAATAATACCTTTCATTGTTGACATTCAAATTAAACGATCCCAGGTGTCGACATTCAAATAATAGCGTGTGCTGCCACCATCCGGCGAAATGTAGTACTACTATGTACACGCGCTCTACCTGTCGGCGGCCATCGGAACTACAGCACAGTGCGCGCCGAGCGAGCACCCACCACTCCCGCCTCCCCCAACTAACGGCCAGTCGCGAGGCGCGAGCGGCCGCGATCGGAGAGCTGCGGTGTGCGAGTGAGTGCGTGCGTGCGTGCGTTGAGTGAGAGCGGACCCGCGCGGCGAGGCGAGGCGAGCGAGCACCACGTGACGTAAGGCGGTCGCCGAGCGAGACGCGCGCGCCCAGGGAAACCGCGCGCCGGTGATGCCCGCGGCCAGTGCGACGCGTCAGTGCCAGCAGCCGCAGCAGCCCCAGCCGCACGCCGCCGCCGCCGCCGCCGCCCTCTCCGCCGCGCCACGCCGTCGCCGCGAGCCGCCACCATGTCCATGAAGGTGAGCACCGCCCGATGACCTGTGGATGCTGCGACCAGGGCATGGGGGATCAGCCCCCTCCCCTCCCCTCCCCCCCCATTAAGAGCGGGTGTCAGCTGCTTGAACAGGGGGGACACTTTCTGGAAAACGTGGAAAACAGGGAACAGTCTGGGAATTATATGGATCAGAAAAAAAAAATCTGGGGATTTGTAAAAGAATCGTTAGAAATCCGGGAACATTTTAAGACTGTCATTTCTTGATTATTCCGTAAAAACCTGCACTTAATCATCGTGAAATCGGAGAGCTGACACATTAATATCATGCTTCCTTCAGTTTTGTTTTCAATTCGTGTGAAAAACTACAAATATTACCCATGTAAAATTTAAAAAAAAAATGGAAATCCTGGAAAAGTCTGGGAAATTCGTTCTATGAAATGAGTGCCCACCCTGTTGAAAAGTATTAATTGGTTCCTAATTGGGACACAATGCATTTCTAGATAGATTGTGAATATCGTCCACATTGGCACATGTTCAAATCTAGGAATTTAGAAAAAGAAAACTGTCGCAAGTTCATTCTTAGAATTCATTCAGACTCCATAAGTAAGATATGTGTATATGTGCGTGTAGGGTGCTCTAATATAAAATGTTGCTGTCAGATATAGGAATATGTATCACAGCTTATTGACTCGGTGACGCGGGTCCGACGGCGTCAAATTTTGTGCGACGCACCGTATACCCTATTGGGATGCTGTGACTGCTTTAACAAATCTCGTCTGCCGCGCAGGGTACCACTTCTCACGGAGACTGCGGACTCACACTACGGTCGGCCTGTTGGGTGGCTGTAACACTTCGATTGCATCTAATCGTTAAAAAAAGGGTGTTTAATCTCAAAACTCTCCACTTTTGTGAAAAATGAAATAATGTTTTTAAAAATATTTTGTTGGTCATTGTTTGGCACCAACGGTATGTGAAACAGGGTCCAAGGTGTTACATTTTAAACGACAAAATAAATATTGTTCTCAGCCATGTGTATGAGAAACAAAATAGAAAAACGCCCTTGTGTCTGTAAAAGATTGGACTCTCCCGAATATCGCAAGTCCAATTTTCTTCTTTAATATTTGAAGAAGCAATTCTGAAGTTTGCTGTCATGTATCTTGCGCGGTAACTTTAGAACCAATACAATATAGTCTATTTCGCCGCAACCTACAAGATTTATTTTCGTTAAAGAACAGTAAAAACTATGTGACATATGGGAGAGAAGAGTAAGTTCATTCACGTACATACGATGTGGTCCAAGCCATCAAACTTGTTGATCCATTTCCAACTGGATGATAGGTTATGTTGTTTCGAAATAAAGAAAAGTATGCGTTAGTTTTTACACAATATTCCAATTCCTTGTGTATTCCAAGTACTGATTTTCCTTGAAATGTTGAATTTTCTCTTTAAGCGGAAAGCACGCGTTAAAGAGCACAGAGTGACATGACAATTGAAAGATAGGAACTTATAGGGCCACGGCGCTTAACACAGCATTCTGATCTACGCAAAAACACGTGGAATACAGAAGCGGCCTCACGTGACGTTTCCGTTGGCAACGTTCCCACCATGTGGCGAGCTCAATCGTTATGATCTCAGTTGTGTTCACAATTTAGTGATTGTTTACCGATGTTTTATTACTCTGATTCTAAGATCATAGAAGTCATTAATTTATTACACTTCTTTGAATACAAACGAAGAAAACAAAATACTTCAAAGGGCAGTAAATAATTTTTTGATTTAATTTAGAGAGAAAGTTTTAACAATATTTTATTGACGTTAAAACCATAATGTACTAGGTTCTTTCGGGGCGTTATTAAGTTTGCAATGTGTTTTTCTTTAAAAAAAAAATATATTCCAATACAAATTTGAAGTCTCATTCTGATATGTTTGAAAAAGGCAACTTGGTGATAGCTCTGATTCGACTATGAAAAGATTGTGAACACGTTCACTTAAAGTAATCTCGTTACATTTATTGATCAAATTATCGAACATTCTGAACGCTCGTTGCAAAGATTGATGATACTTTTATTGGAAAGATTTCTTGAGGTCTATAAAATTGATGATGCTGCTGTCAAAATTTCTTAAACGTCACTACATCATAAATTAATATTGGTTTAGTGGTAAAATGTCGTTGGCATTTAAAATTAAAATGATCACAGGTGTTGTCATTGCCAACAATGTTATTTATTTCAACAAGAGCAGCTTTCGATACTTAGCCACCATCAGTTTTCTGCTGTCTGGAAGCCACAAAACGACAGAAAACTGATGATGGCTAAGCCATCGAAAGCTGCTCTTGTTGAAATAAATAACATTGTTGGCAGTGACAACACCTGTGTATCATTTAATCATAAATTAAAATATTTAACACGGTTAGTTTCTCGAATACTGGACACATTGTTTCTAATCTTCTTCGATAAGAGCTGTTTTCAGGAACTGCATCGAAAAAGTAATTGTTAGCCGCTTCGCGGAAAGTCTTCACTGCATTGGTCTGAATATGTACGCAAGTCTCTGGAAACTATTGGGTCTACCAACTGCAAATGTAGATACAAATTTCAAGAGGAGCGGACGTTATTTTCGATTTATTGTCAAAATTAAATCAACCGAAATTTAAACTTTTCATGTGGCAGGCGTGCAATTATCAAAGCTTAAATTGAATAAATATCGATAAAACTTATAAAAAATTAAATTATATTAAAATAAATATCGAGAATATCAATGTATAGATATCACAAATTGAATTTGTAATAAAAACTATGAAATAAAAGAAGGTAATAATTTCAAATAAAACTAAATTTTGGAGTTTTAAAATGTTAAAATAATAATGCAGTCATAAATGACATTACGATCCTCAGTCACTAGCGTTTGGTTCATGTTCTTATAACACACTGGTTCGTACTATACCTGAGATGAAGGAATACGGTGGATGGATGGTGACGATGATCTAGTTACCACCTTCTCCCTTTTCTAATTTGGCAATTTTTGAAAGTGAGACCCGCGCCATTATTTTAAGCATCCTCTGTGCTATCAGCGAAAAATAATGAAAAAAGAGTACATTTCCTCCCTTGTTGGAAAAGCCATCCTATGATTTACATTTTATGGAGCTTTTTTTATTGGAGTTATTTAAGATATCTTACAATGTCGTATCGCATGGTACAAACCATAGATGTTAACATTTGCTTTAATACATCGATGTTTAGAAAATATGGACATCGATGAGGCGTCCCCAAAAGAGCACCGACGCCACAAGAGTAGGGTTACCAGATTTTCATATTTAACAGGACATGACCGTATATTTAGCGATTGTTCTGGCGTCCATAATTATTTTCCAAAATCAACAAATTTCCCGTATTTTCGTCTTACAAATAGCGATCGTCTTTTCAAGCACCATAAACAAATGTTATTTTTTCTGAAATTACATTTGTTTACTTTCTTTACTGCAGTCTTTTTGACATTAAGTTCATTAAGTTAGTGTACCGTGTGCGAACGTTGCATCGTGGTTCTTTAGCAGGTTACAAATTAATAGTATCTACTTGAGTTTCATATCATACTCCTTATGTAGTAAGTCGTGAACGTACCTTTCTAAGAGAATTGCAGATTTCACAGACTGATAGATATAAACAGGAAGAAACAACTCATCATTTTCGCGCATGGACTTGTACTAGTGTGTCAATTTCAGCATAGTTTATGCATTAACGAAACAGTGTTTGGTATTCCCTAAATTGTATAATGAAAAAAAGGTGTACTACGTTTACTGCTGAGTCGGAGGTGAAATACCAAAACTTCAAAAAGGGTCACGCTGCTGAGGGAGCAGTGTGTTTAGTTTGCAAATCCGGAACGCACGTATCTGTTTCTAGGCATTGTTTTAATATGTCCTTTTGTCCTGCATTTAAAGATGGCTCTACACATTCGGCATTCGCCGAGCAGCGAGCTACTGCTCATCCGATCCCGACCAGCTGATGTGTTTGGCGAATGTTCGCTCCCTTTGATGTGTCAAAAGACCGACACGTTGTGGGCAGGGCGAGCGCCGAATGTTCGTCACTCGGCAAATAGCAAGCAACTCATCCACACTACTCGGGATTCGGCGAGCGGTTGCTCGCTGTTCGCCGAATAGCGAATGTGTGGAGCCGCCTTCACATTCATTTGTCCTTTTTCTTTCCATCCAGTCTCTATACAAGAGGGGAGGTTCCGGGCAGTCGCCACGAAAGCGCGCGAGTGCTTTGTTTTCTCTTTCGTTCTTCGAGCGGGAGAGGCCGCCCGCGCCGTTTATGGCCCTCTGGAAACCCCCTCAATTTGCTCAGCGGCAGATGCCTGTTGCGGTCTCGTTAGCGCGAACCAAGGAGGCGAACTAGAAAAGAATTCGGAACCTGGAGTACCGGCAGCTTATAACCGACTCAGTTCGATGCGCTGTTGTCATGCATTGCTACCTATGGTCCGATTAAAATAAATTGGTGATTGACAGTTGCGAACGAAAGGGAGTGACGTTGACAGTTTACATACCAATGAGCATGTGTTTCCGGGACGAGAAAATAAACATTTGAAATAAATATTTATTAAAGTATCCAAATCATACATTCATATTGACTGAAGCTACAGCTTCAGAAGCATAAATGTCAATCACCAACTTATTTTAATCGGACCATACATGGCACCACCTACATGAGAGGTAAAGGATATCTCAAAATATTATTACTTCTGACAGGCGATGGCACGGCCAGATATCAGGTTTGTAACTCGGGAGCGGATTTTGATGACCTAAAATATTGCCAAAATGATCAATAAAATGCTCTTAAAATGCCCTAAAAACGAAGAAAAATGACGTAAAAATCTTTGATCAAAACCACTTCAAATGAAAAACTCAAGCTGTTGGATATGTTACTGATGTAATTGAGGCTTCTTCCAATTGTTCAAATGAACTCAGCTTCCAAACTTTTGGTTTGGGCTGTTCTTTAAAAGAAAATCTCTGCCTTTATTTATGGCGAAATCGGCCGAACTGACAATTGCGCCAATAGACACGCCAGGAACCTTAGATTACGTAGTACTCACAACGGTTGACGTTACAGTAAATGAGCGAAAAATTCGAATGGGCTACTCAGGGATTCTGTAGTGAACACTTCTTGTATTTCGTAAATATTATTTGAAGCAAATACCGTTAAAATGGTATTAGAATCGATGGAATTAGTGAAAAAATGCAACAAAATGCCGTAAAGAGGTAAAAAGAGACTTATTAGTCGAAATCGACGGGAAGTGCAAAAAAAAAAAAAGGATGTATAAAAATGGTTCATTTCCTTTTGTTGTAACATAAAAAGAATTTCAATACCAAACGGCATCTTTCTAAACTGAAAAGAAAAAATGACATTTTATTCAAATCCGCCCCCTTTATAACCTTTGCCTCAGCTGAACCTTTTCGCGTTCTAAATCGCTTTGATAACTTGATGCGTCAGCTCCAAGTGGCTTCGTTCTCTATTCCTGTTGTGGGCCATATCTGCAGTCAGCCGCAACTACTCACAACAGTCGAGGGGTAATGATGTCTCGCCGTTCGCCTTCTCTACATCAAATTATTCGCGTCAACGATACACAAATTCACAAGCCTGGCCCTTTAACACCACTCCACGTTTGCGTGATATGTGGGACGTAGCCATCACGAAATTCGCGGCCTCAAACCAATGCACTGAAGTACTCCGAAGTCACACTCCAACTGGCCTGGCATGCATCAGCAGAAGCACACTTCATTCGCACCGATGCTGCTGACGGATATCTGCGCACTTCTCGATCGACTTTCAGTCAGATGAGTGGCAACGCTGAATCCTGGCTGTGAGAAAGTAAACAAATACTCGCAAGCTCATTACTTCCTAGCAGGTCATGTACGAAAATGTCACGTGACAATGTGGCGAGGGAACTGTCAAAATCACTTATAAGTAGAGACCGGAAAAATATGTAGTACGAAAGGTGAAAATATTTTCATTATAAATATATACTGAAAACAGTAAGAATATGTAATAAAAATGTAAAATCGGATGTAATATGTAATTAAAATACATTACTTATAAACGAACATTGACATAATACGAAATTATACTTATAAGAGTATTCCTGAACAAATCTTAAAAACAATACATACGTTTAAAAATTTATTTGGAAATTAAGATTAAAGGTCATGAAACGCGGTGTCATTGATACTTTTCACACCTGAAGGTCAAATTGATATAAGTCACTGACGCAAACTTCCCGCCACGGAGTGAACTGAAGAGGGAGCGGCGGACTGTGTGAATACCCGACCGCGTCATCATGTAGCGTACCTCGAGTAAACAGCACGCAGTAATACTGTTCGAAAAATTGCTGACTGTTTTGAAAATACTTCTTTTCATTTAAAGTAGGTAATAAAATTAAAGAAAATTGATAGAATAAAAAGAATATTTCATAAAATAGCAAAATATGTAAAATATGTAATGTAGCACTAATATGAAAAAATATGTAACGAAAAAATCGATATTGTGTTAGAAAAGTGACGATTCAACAAGATAACAATTTTAGAGTGGTAAGAAGAAAGACAAAAAATATGTAATTACATAAAATCCTGTCTCTTATAAGCTTTCGGTGCTGTAGTACTTGCAAGGGCGGCTCCAGAGGTGCTCCCCGCCCCCTCCTTAAAGACCATTTTACGCAGTTACTTGCAGATTGGACGTTCAGAAAGCGTGCAATCCAGACGGCGTGATTTCTGCATGAAAACTGTTCAGTATGTTTTTACCTCCACATAGAAAACGTACAATTCGATTCTAGAGGCAGAATCGTTCACTACAGATTTGTTTACGGGGGAATTCGACCATCATTTTCAATTTATAGTTAGATTAGGTGCGATTCGAGAGATTTTGTGTATTGGCGTGGCGGATTCGCGTTCTCGGATTTTTGATGAGTTTATTTTACTGTCTCTTGCAAATGTGAGGTTATTGAATATCACCTCTGCAGCCAAGAGTTTCTCCATTCGGAGCTGCTAAAGTTTTCCAGCCACAATCACCCTTATAGCGATGACGGACTTTCTATTTTTTTCACTCCGTGTTTATTAATACTTCAAGAAATCATTAATAAAGTAGCTCCGAACGCACGTACATAAATGTCGCGAAAGAATATACTGAGTCGGAGCAATTCGGCAATTCATTTCGGTGCCGGGAGAGCCCCTAGCGGCGTCTCTGGACAACATACAGAAAACGTGCAGACCGTGTAAACAGGACTTTCGGCTTTTACTCTTCTAGTTTGAGATCTCGAAGTTTCTGTACAATTTCTGAATGAGAAGGTGGGGGAAAACTGTACCATGTAAAAAAGCCTTAAAATGTTCCAGATTTTAAAAAAAAAAAAATTCAAACAATTATTAATATGCTTCAGAGTAAAAAACTATTTGTAAATTTATTCAGATACAACCAACATATAGTTCTTTAAAATTCAGTTCTTAATTTTTATTGATTTTTCGCACAGTTGTTTGCCAACAAAAATTGTTGATTGAGATGGATGTGGCCTCCTGACCAGCAAGAGAGTCGTGTGTCCCCCTTTTGGGGGATAGAGATAAATTGGCTTCTGTGGAAAGAAGCCTTAGGAGAAAAAACTGTATTCTGGTCCATGTATGCTTTATTGACTTGTCCAGTTTACTTTTGTCATGTATCTAAACACGAGCTTAACTTGATATTTTGTGTCGCGATTGTATGACGTTTTGACTATTATTTATTTATTTAACGTTAATAAACAGTTAAAACTGTATCCTATGTAGCATATGTGACAAAAGGAAATTCTGTGCACGTTTTTGAGCGCCGGAATCCGTATCACGTTTTTTTACTGTATTAAAACTGAGTTAAAGGTAGCAACGAATTTTTTGAAAAAATAGCCCCCATATTGTATAGACTATTTGCATAAGCAAACGAGCTATTGATTTTGGTTCATTTTTATCGTGCCCCCAAACAGAATCGACTCAATCCTATGAGATCGTGGTGAACGATTGCACAGGCCCACAAAAAAGTTATCAGACCCAAAGACTTGATGCACGTTTCTCTATGTATTTCCACATGTTGAATCCGAATCTGAAGCAGAATTGCGCCATGACCCTCCAAGAAATTTTAAATCGCAAAAAACCATCGTGACATTGCATTTCTGTTTTCGGAGGTTGTTGTCAGATCCCAAGAATTAACAAATGTTTATCTATGTACATCGACGTGCTGAATCCGAAACTGAAGCCAGAATTGCGCCACCCCCCTTCAGTTTCTTTTTAATCGCAAAAACACCACTTTGAAATTTACAATCTACAATTTCACGGCAATTTTAAAAAATGGAGGGTGGTGGCGCAATTCTGGCTTCAGATTTAAATTCAGCGCGTCGATAAACTTAGACAAACATATGTCTAGTCTTTAGGTCTTACAACTTTGTGTGCGTGTGTGCGCGCGTGCGCCCCTATGTTATTTGTTTGTATTGAGGACGAAATAAAATTCCCCACTAACCCCACAGAGATCAACGAAATGTCCGCAGGTGGTGATGCTGTATTTATGTACAGAAGGAAACCAAAGGACCATTCCAGCATTTACTCAATGGATCACGGAAAGCTTAAACTCCTGATTGAGATGGGTCTTCATCAAGTAATAGCTAAGAACTGCATTTTCTTTGGGTATTCAAACATGTCAGCTGATGGCATTGCAAAGCAGGAATGCAAAATTGAAAAACGATACAGCGACTGTTTTGTTTACAGGTTTATACACAGCACTGTTGTTCAAGAATTACAGTTCATTTAATAATTCTCATAATTAATGAGATGCTAGCCAGGAAGGAATTAATGAGATCTCCGTTTACAAAACAGCAGATGCCTGTTGCGGTCTCCTTAACATGAAACAGGGAGTCGAACTATACAAGAACTCGGGAGTTTTCTTCATCACACCTGGCTAAAAGAAAGCACACGCCAACCGATGAACTATTTGTTCTCTTCCGTTTTTATTTGGCGTATGTCTTAAGTACTTTCATGATTACGTAATTGTGCGGTAGTAAAAGTTAATTAATATTTACATTTCGATATACTAGGAATATAATTGAGGTGCTAGAAATAGAAGCCAGGTAAGTGACAGTTTCATGAAATGGAGAAAAAGTCTCTGAAAGTTAAAATGTGTGTACTAAATTAGGAGAGTTTCTCTGACAAAGACATTTAAGGTAGTTATTGAGATATGCCTACAGAGTATACTAGAGAAATAGCATACACTCACAAAATAAAAAAAAACTGAACTTATATTCATTTTAAAATACACAAACTTCTTTCCTAGATGTCCCTTTTACATAACTTTTTAAAATTCCAGACAATAATGCAGCTCTCTACAACAAGTATATCGATTCATTAACTTATATTCAGAAGTGTGATGTGAAACACTTCCCGAGGGTTACTTCCAAACATTATGTAACAGAAGCTGTAAGGCCTTAAGGGCACGCAACTATATTCGAGTTAAAAAAAAAAGACTTGATATTTGCCATTTCCGTTCACAGTTTACGTTTCCTATTTGTTGTATTGTCGTCCAATCGCCAATAAGAAAATTCTGATCACTTAATTCACTCAAATACATTGCCATACACCTTGATTTAAAAAAAGAAAAAAAAAGAAAGCTAAATTATGAGTTTACGTGGTCATCCATTTCCAACATGCGCCCAATTTCTTTCTATCCGACAGTATATTCTAAAGTCGATACAATACTGTTTATGAGCGCGTCGACTGTTGAGATCCCATAAGTGTAGTGTATGTTTTAACGCGGGGGAAGTGGTCGTGATCTTCCCCCGCTGGCTGGCGACATCTAGCGCCACCTACCCGTTGTTTTCCTCAACCAGGCATCTCCCACCAGGTGCGCACCTCGCCTGCTCGGGCAAGCTCTAAGCTCCCGTCATATGGGGAGTGTAGTGCTTGTAAGTGAAAGTGAGTGTAAGGAAGGGGATGAGGATGGGACAAAGACGCGAGAAGAAAGATTGCGCGCTGTCCGTGGCCCGTTTGTTAGGGCCTGCTCCGGCATTCACTTGGTGTTGAGCGGAGAAACCACGGAAAACTAGCGATCAGAGCAACTGGCCGCTAGAATTCTCCTCCAGACAGTGACCGAATTCAACCCAGCTATTAGAAGCGCAATTTTTTCTTGAATACCTCCCCCCACTCCTTTGCCATCATTAGTTGAGTTAAGAATAAATGATAGCAAGAGCTTTGTAGACAAAATCTGATAACCAGAAATGTTCGCTCCCGTGTAATAGAAACTATTTTGCATTGCAAACCCAACTTCAAATTTGATATAAAATACCTTTTGTCAAAATAACCATACTGCCCACTCGTCTTGCAACTAGCGAAGCGAGGGCTCAAGAAAACGAGCGCGCAGTATCTACGTCGTGGAAAATCCTGCCACCGCCAGGACTCGAACCCGAGGGGTCGCAGGCACTGCAATGACATTAATTGATGCCCTGAGCTACCTAAGCCGGTTTCTGATGTCCAGACTCCGATATTGGTGTGTTTATTTATTTATTTATTTGTCTAAAAACAGTAAAAACTGTATATGACGTGTGGGGAAAGAAATTTATCTGCGCACATTTTCTTGAGGGCCAGAATTAAAAAAAAACAACGAAAAAATGAATTTAGAAAATAATTATTTTAGAAAAATTTTTATTCCCGAGTTATAGAAAATGAATTTCAACGGTAAATGAACTACAAGCAAAAGGAGTGCTCAACAAAACGTGCGCACAGTGAAGCTACATTTACGTCCAGAAGCAAAACAAGGGGCCATCTCAGCATTTGCTCAATGGATCAGGAAAACTGGACAAAAAACTGATCGAGATGGGGGTCATTGACCCGGAAGCTGAAGTACATTTCTTGTTACAGGCGTATTAAATATTTTTTTAAAATGTATACAATGCAAACGTAAACTAATTCATTATATATCTTTGTTTTGTTACAATAAACATTATTTTCTTTTTCACGATCAGTATAGTCTATAATTGTATAGAAACAGTTTTGCAGCAGAAAAGATGTGTTCTTCTAACTGCACGAAATAAATTCGATTTTGGATCCGGACCGTCCACAACTTCTGTGCGACCGACACGTTACGAAGGAGCATTTCTCAAACAGTAGGCGCAATGGTGCCTTACCGATGCTATTGGAAGGTCTATTGTATTTGAAGGGTTTTTCACATTTTTCGGTCTGCTTTTGTACAAAATAAAATATTGCTGTTTTGGATTTTTTTGAGCTCTCCCCTGCTTCTTTCCAGTAGTGAGAAGTTGCTATCTTGCTAATAATAACATACTAGCTCATATATAGGTTTTACCGTCAAGACAGCAAACAATTTCAAATAAAGTTCTCTTTCAAATATGTGAAAGCTATAAATTTATGTTCGAGAGTAATAGAAAAATTATTTTCGTCGACAAACTGGCAATAGATTTGACTTTCTTTGTATTGCTGAGAAAATACCCACATCCCGCGGTCCCCAACTAGCAAAAGGAGAGCTTAACAGAATAAGTGCCTAGTGAAACTACTGTATGTCCAACAGCCAAACGGGCCACCTGAGCATTTACTCAGAGGATCAAGGGAAATTAAACGTGAAAACTGATCGAGTTGTTGACAGTACGAGTCTCTAAAAAAAGTTTCAATTTCACTATTGAAGTTGTTTTAAATCGATTTCTGTTTGATCTCCTGTTTGCCACCCCCTTGCACTTCTGCAGCTCGCAGCCTCTTCCTCCAGCGCCGATCTCCAGAGAGGCTCCATCTGGAGCCTCTGCTGGGAATGCAGCGCCCCGTTGGAGGCTCTCAAAGAACATTATAATGGATATATTCGTCTGTTGTATGGCTTATTTATTGTAATGGTTTATTGACCTTAATAAACATTCGACAATTGTTTGTAACAATTTATGTATTGTTATACATTATTGACGTTTGTGGTCTTTTTCAAAAAGTGACTTGTGACTTACCGGTTGTTTGGATGATGTCTACGACTTTACCCGATTTTTATACCAAATGACAATTTTGAATAAAATGCTACCTCTTTATTTATGTCAACAAACCTGGACACTAGATTTTTTGAAAAAGATCCTAAAAAAAGGTCGGAACGTCAATAATGTATAACAAAAAATACATTGTTCAATACAATTACCGAGTCTGTTTATTAAGGTCAATAAACCATTACAATAAACCCTCAGACAAAACATATTGGTTTTGATGTCACTATTGAAGTTGTTTCTAAACGGCTTCTGTGTAATCTCCTGTTTGCAACAAACGGAATTCTGCGGCTCGCAGCTTCTTCCTCCACCGCCGATCTCCATCTGGAGCCTCTGCTGGGAATACAGCCCCTTATAATAAGACATTATATTCATCTCGAAACTTTCATGCATCGCATTTTCAATGAAATTGTAAAACATTCATTTAAAGACGCCTTAATAGATGTACTGTATACATCCTATTTGATCCTGTGCAGATCAAAAGACAACTCGCATACTGTGTCCGATAACTGTCCAATTTTTATTAAATGAATGATCTGATCTAGCCCGTGGCTTAGGGTTTCGAAACCCCTCTCCCAGAAAAAAAACCCTCCTACTATGGGTTGGGCATGGATATTTGGAATTTAACACGCAAACTCTCATTGATAATACAATGTACGAAAATGCCGTAAATAAGTGATTCCGAATGTTTCAGATCTTGCTGAAACGAAAGTGTGTGCACATTTCGTAGCCCGATTTCACGAAATGTTACACAGTACTGACATTAGTCTCCGTTACTGTATCGCTGTCTGGAGGAGAATTCTAGCGGCCGGCTGCTCTGATCGGTAGTTTTCCGTGGTTTCTCCGAACAACACCAGGCGAATGCCGGAGCAGTACCCTACCAAACGGACCACGGACCGCGCGCGATCTTTCCTTCTTCTTCCTTGTCCTATCCTCTCCTCTTACACACACTTACCCTAACATGCACTACACTACCACACATGCCGGGAGACCGGTCGGGAGCTTACAGCTTGTCCCGGCTGGGGCGGTGCCCCGCTGGAGGGAGATTCCTGGTTGAGGGGAACATCCCGCTAGTCGACGGAAGGTCGGCGCCAGATCTCGCCATCCAGCGGGGAAATGTTCATCGCCACCTCCCGAGGAAAAACACGCACTACACTGACAGGACTAATGACCAAAGTAGTTGACGCGCCCGGAAACACGAATCAATCAATCAATCAATCCTGTAGTCTTCAATGTTCCAAAGCTCTTCTCATCGAGCTCCCTCCAAAAATAAAATTCTGTCTTCGAGTCCCTCAAAGAAAACATTGGTTTCGATTTCACAATTGAAGTTGTTTTTAAACGGCTTGAGTTCGATTCTCTGTTTGTAATGTACGCAATTCCGTGGCTCGCAGCTTCTTCCTCCAGCGCCGATCTCCATCTGGAGCCTCCGCTGGGAATGCAGCGCCCCGCTCGCCTCCCACGGGCGCTGCGAGGGTCGCAAGCGGTCGCAAGCGGTCGCATGCGACTAGCAGGGGTTTACCGCACAGTGGCCCCTTTATGTTGTAAACTTCTCACATCGCTGTGCGAATCCGCGCACTCGCTTCCAGCTAACAAGCCGTTTGTCAGGCTCCTCCAATTACTCAGTGTTTATGAACACGGTAACTGTCGTAAATAGCCAGAATTTTATTTTTGGAGGGAGCTCGTTGAGAAGGCTATCAGACTACAGTAACGGAGACGTGTGTTACATTTCGTGAAACCGGGCTACGAAATGTTCACACATTTTCGTTTAAGCGAGATTTGAAATATTTGGGATCGTAAATTTACGTCATTTTCGTACATAGTGCTCGTATTATTAATGCCAGTTTGCGACTTAAATTCCAAATATCCATGCCCAACACACTGTAAGAGGGATTTTTTTCTGGGAGAGGAGTTTCAAAACCCTGAGCCACGAGCCAGATCAGATTATTTAATAATAAAAATTTGGAAGTTATCGAACACAGTACGCGAGTTGTCTTTTGATCTTCACAGGACCAAATAGGATGTATACAGTATTCTATTAATGTGTCTTTAAATGAATGATGCAATATCATTGAAAATGCGGTGCATGAAAGTTTCATGATGAATATAATGTCCTATTATATGAAGCTACATTTGAAATCTTCATTCAAAACAAAGACCTTCCTCTTCCATTTACAATTAAAGCATGAAGTTCTGATCCCTTTCTGATACTGAGTAAAATGTTCGTCTACCCATCAAACCGAAACCGTACGCTTTAAAAAATCATGTCAGTAGTGTGATCGAAACCGAAAAACTATTTTTATCATTAAATGCATTGCTGAAACTGTAAACGAATATATCTTTTTCGGTTTATAAAAAAGGTATTAAATCCGTGGAACTTTTGACGTTGGGTTCACATTTCGAAAAGTGATACTTATGAACAATAAATATCGGTTTTTGGGGTGTTATCAAATTCCTTTTAAAAGGTATAATAGTGATTCTGTTTAAACGGGTATCTCACAAAAGGTGATTAAGTATCCCTTTGTAATTCTTCAAACTAATGCCTAATAATTATTGTAGATGCAGAAATCCTAAGATATCATAGTCATGCATATTTATGATTATTTGGTTCAAAGTAATATTTTTTTTAAAAACTGATGTTTTAGTAAATTTGGAAAATCGTTTGAAATGCTGTGAAAACCGAATACGAAATGTTATGTTGCATAAATCATACCGAAAATATATTAACATAAATCGAAGCCGGAATGTTAATTGAACAGTTTGATGCCTTGAATCCTTATCAGTCACGAGCCCGCGTAGGACACGATCTCTTTAGGCCAAATATATGGTCTGCTGCGATGTGCAAAATAACAGCCTTCTCATTAGATCCTCTTCGTAATATACATGTATTGTCCCCTCATTCCTGGTCTTTCAAATGTGGTGCGTGTAATGCACAGATATTGTATTCTGTGCTTTTAAACAACTTTTTTCACAGGAAAAAAGTAGCTGACATGAATCAAAACCGTAAAAACCTGCATTCTTGAAAGAGATTCGTGTAAAAGACTGGAGAGAATCGTCTTGGTCAAACTTCGAGGCGAAGCCGCTGCGAGCCTTGCGAGCTCAGGGCGTTCCTTCCGACGCCAAATATTTGCGCGGACGGAACTTGGCGGAGGGGGCCTTGGTTAAATCTCTCGGCATTTGTTCAGCACGATCGCGTCATTTCTACACGATTACTCACCGTTTGGGGCGTTAATGTTGATTATTATCCATAACAAACCCACCGTTTGCGTTTGAAAATAATGCTTCACTGTAGTAAAAGTACTGTTTTATGTTACTGTTGTACTGTAGCCTAAAGTTATTTCTGTAGTTTCTTAAGCAAATGAATTAACTTTCACGTGGTAACTGACTCCACATAAAAATGAAAATGAACTACGAGAATAACATTCCATTTTTATTTGCATCTAAAACGGGTTGAATAAACCAATGGAGAATTTCATGCGTTTACATTGTTGTAAATAAATGATTATGTTATTTAGCTGTTAAATATTACGTGGTGTTAAGTGCTGTCAACGCAGTAAGCGTTGTTTAATAAGTACATTAATCAGAGTACGACTGAGAAATAAAAAACAAAGGAAACTACAATATAGACACCCTAATGACATGACCTTTATAACTTGGCTATTATACGTTCTATATATTATAATCAAACTATAATAACCCGTGCAAACAATAACCCAAGTAACCTGTGAAACAAAACAAGAAACCAGCTTAAGGTATAACCGGAGGTTCTTCTCACGCCTAGGAGGGGAGGCAGATCGAAGAGTCGAGAAACGGGATGGCGCCCCTTCCAGCAAGGAGCTGAAGGCGCCCGCATCGCCCGTTTGCTTTCTGGGGAGAAACGTTTACTTTCGCATCGGAGAAAGTCGATCGTGTGATGCGCGCGGGCTGATACACAAAGCGATCTCTTGAAGGCGAGGGCGGGGCGGGGCGGGGCAGACGGGGTGAGGTGCCGACGTGTCTGAAAGGGGGAGTGGGAGGAGATCACTGAGCTCGAAGCCACGAGCGACGAAGCACAGACATCGCCGGTAAACCACAGGCGGTTCGTTGTAATTTGTGAGTGGATCTATAACACTCACGTAGTATTGAAATAGAATCCCAAATTGCTGAAAACTGACAGAGTCCCGTCATAAATAAATAAAATGATTTTAGAAAGTATGCTTCTTTTTTTTTACAGTGATGTTAGGGATATCCGAAAAGGACATGAATAGCAGGTTGTATGAATGAATTAATTACTCGCATTCTCTTGCAGTAAATAATAGAAGGCATCAGGTGTAAATAATGATAACGCAAAAAATAATGTTAACCTAGTGCTTTCAAGTACACCTTTCTTCTAGTCCAAGTAAGTCAGAAATATTGTAGACGATAGAAGCACAATGTATTTTTAATTCTATAACAAACCGCATGTCTCTCCAGTAAATAATAACAACCCTGATACCCAAGATGGTTCATAATAACGGAAGACGTTCAATAAGTTCTAAGAAAATACAAAAAATGCAAGCCATGGTGATTGTAGAATCGAAAATGGTTTGCGTTGGTAAGAATCATCTGTGGAAAGAGTGCAGTTAAATTTGCAGATGCGCCCATCATGTGGATTCATTGCCATAACCTCATCAATAAATTGAAACAAGCATCTGATTATTTAGAAAAATGAAATAAAGGGAGTTCCGAGTGAGGATTGAATACTTATTTCTAAAATTAACACAGAAAGAGATGAAAGCTAAAATGGATGGAGTTCATGGCAAATTTGCTCCTGTGTTAGCAACTGTTTACGAGTTAAACGAGTGCGAACATCCACAAAGGATTAATAGCATTCCGGGTGTTCAGTGGAAGTCACCACCCCGGAAATGATTGACAGAATTTACGATTCAGTTTTGAGTGACCGACAAATCAAAGTGCGAGAAGTAGTTGAGACCATAGGCATACCGCAAGGTTCAGTGTTTTCGGAGGTCATCGCAAAACGATACCTATTTTCAGGGCCGTCCGACATCCTGGTTTATGGCCTGGTTAAGAAAGATGGAGAAATGCATGAAATAGTGTATAGAGTGAAAAGGAGATTATTTTCAAAAAAATATACACACAATAATTTGTTTTTCTCTTTCTAAGGACTTGAACTACCCTCGTATTTAAAAAAATTGTTATGCTATCTTATAAAGCAATTTGAAGAGTTAAGTTAGAGTCTAAGGAAATAAATTATTATTAATTCACAGCTTGAATTGTTTTACCATGAATCTGTGTTTGAAACTAAAGCTTTTGTAAAGTAGAGCAATAAAAGTACTTCCTGGACATAACGCAATGGGAAGAAAATATTTCCGTACTGTCTGGTGACGTTTCTGATCAGACGATATTTTATTAAGCTTTCCATCATAAAAAGAGACAAGTAAGAAATATGACGTAAGGCATGAACAAGTACCAGGGTCGTTCGTACCAGTCATAAATTTATTGGCAATGCACTTCCTTTATCAGACGTTAGCAAACATTAAGTGGCAATAAACAGGCATATCCTTTGGTGCATTGTCTGTAGTCATTAAGACAATAGTCTTTATGTATTTATCAAAAGAAGCGTAGACAGTATTATGGGTATAAAAAAGTGCAGGAAGCACAGATTATGGATGAGTGTTGTAATATGTATGTCAAATTAGCATCTGCATTTTCTTCTGTCGACAAGTTTAACGTTTTTTTCAACTTTCATGTCTGAAAATATTGCAATTTATTTTAATAAGTGTGAACCACGAGTTGCAGCAAGTAAAATGACTGCTGAAACCAACACATGGCAGAACCTCTAAAAATAACGAGTTGATCACGTCATATGAATTATTGAAGTAGTATTGAAATTAACAACCACATTCAATTAAATTCTTGAAGTGAATCCCTCGATTCTTAAGAATACTGTTAACAATGATTTTCAAATAGTGATATTATTTCTTACATTATTAAGTTAACGTGACGCTCGTGTTATAGGACGGAGTGTCATCATAATGATGAGACATTTTCGCCTCTAAAATAATACCATTGGATATTTTTCAGGGATATCAGATTTCTTCACATTACTAGCTATAATACCTCCAACCGGCCTGCACGTGGGGTCGAAACTACGCCGCTGCCGACACTAGACGGTATGATCCCCCGATATACGTAGTTGTAGTTACAGTTGCAGTCGCGTTCATACAAGCATTATCACTAGGGAGCGGATTTCTATGATTTTTATGATTTTGCATTTTTGTCCGTTGCTTCAGGGCATAGCTACGTGAAATTTCTTGACATTTGGTTAGAATAGGATACTTTGTAAATTAATTTGTTAGTGCATATATGTGCATATTTGATAGATTTTTCCTGTTGGGGCATATTCCTGTAATTATAGGCGCATATTTTGCATATTTCGTTAAAATAAGGACTTTATTCGTAAGCATTCATTGATTAGAAAGAGCTTGTCACCGTTTGCGTTGTTTTGCTTTTCTATAGATGTTAAAATACTTGTGCAAATGTAGGATATTTCTTGATATAACATTTTGTAAACCAGATAGAAGAAATGCAACAAGACATACAATGCACTTCACTAAAGTGAACATTTACTTTAATTACTTCTCCCGCGAAATAAGGTAGATTATATTACGTTTGCACAGAAATATATTTTCTCATTCCAAGCACGCTTCTCCGAATTTTATCAAGAAAGGTTTATACAGGAAATAAAATATTGTTAATTTTAATTGAATATTAAAGGAAATATTTCAAAATTTATAATATATTAGGTCATAATGCATATTTTTAAAAGCATATTTCAAGATATTTAGGGCATAAAAATCCTCTCCCCAGTGATCACACATCCGGGCCCTTGAGTCGTATTATTATTATTTTTCCATTACATCACGACTAAAGATGTTATGAGTCGGCTGAATATAAAATCTACTCCAGGTTGCAACCAGCTACCTAAGGAGCAGATCCAGTGACTGTCAGTGCCTCTACAATACTTTGCGCAAAATGTGGGCTGTTCCAAATAAAGCAATTTCTTGCACTTCCCAGTCTTTTGAATTACCAGGGAGTTTAGACACGTTCTTACTTAAATTTTGCGGAACAAATCCCAGAGCTCCGATAACTATCGGGACGACCTGTGCTTTTACGCCCCACATTCTGCTGATCTCGATTTCCAAACTCTTGTATTTAAGACGTTTCTCTACCTCCTTGGTAACGACGTTTGAGCGCTAGGTACAGCAACATCGATAAGTAAACACGATTTTTTCGCCAAGTCCCGGATAACTATATCCGGTTTGTTTGCCGCTATAGTGCGATCAGTTTGAATTTGTTGGTCGTACAATATCGTACACAATCCAACAGACGTCACCGTTTTGGTGAGTGTTCGTACCACTTGGGGAATGTGTTTGGAACTTCGAGGGCAGTACAGATCTGCCAGTGGAGGTAGCTACACACCCTGTCATGTCTTTTCAGGTATTCGGTCTTTGCTAGGATTTGACAAGCTGAGACAATATGATCAATAGTTTCTACTTGCTCCTGGCAAATGCGGCATTTATCATCTTGGGAAATTTTGAGAACCGCTTTATCATAATGTCGTGTTCTCAACGCCTGATCTTGAGCAGCTACTAGAACTGCTTCCGATTCTGGCTTCATTCTTCCCCTTTTAAGCCACATAAATGATTGATCTTTATTGATCTGCACCTTGTCCATTCTTTTTAGGTATTGTCCGTGGAGTGGTTTGTCTCTCCACGATTTCTTTAACATTTTTTGTGTCTCACACTTCATGTTTAGCAGCATCAGAAGTTCAGTGTCTGTGTTATTTGACGTGTCTTGCATAGTTTTCTTCGCAATGCTTCTTGCAGCACTAACAATGCCTCTGTTTCCCATTCTTCGGTCAGATTTCATGACCTGCCTCTTTAGAGGGTCATCTTGAAGGCTGACTACATACTTCCCCAACCCGACTATTGCGTTGTGCCAGGAGGCCTCAATTTGTCTGAGGCCTCTTCCTCCTTCCTTATGTGACACAAAGTCTATGTATATCAGCTCGAGGGTGGGAAACATGATGCATTGTTAGCAGTTTTCTGGTTTTTCGATCCATGGTACGAATTTCTTGCTCAGTCCAGTCCATCATTGTTGTTATTATTGTTATTGTTATTATTATTATTATTATTATTATTATTATTATCATGAATAAGGGAGTGAGTATGAACTCAGTGTTTCGGGACGCGTCAATCACTAAGGCCATCCGTTCCGTAAGTGTGGTATATGTTGTACCACAGGAGGTGCAGTGTCGAAAATTCCTGACCGTCGGGATTCGAACCGTATATTTTTCTGGCAACAATGCTGCAATGGCAACGGAAGTCGCTGCTGAGCCATCGCGGCCGGTTTTAGCATGAATAAGTATGAGTCAATCGTCAGAATAGAAACATCATAGGCTCTTGTTCCTCCATTTGAGTGCTGCATGCGCATTGCGTCATTATCTAATTCGCGATGACTTCTGATGACCTCATAGTTCATTTTAAGGTATTGCGTTTTACAACTCAATAACCCAATAGGAGTTATGGAAGAATAGGGCTAAAAGGACGGAACTACATTAGTAAGGGAGGGGATTAAAGCGTATGCAACCCAGCGTGGGCATAAGTGTCAGCAAATATTTAGACCCACGCTGAAGCGCCTAGGGGCCCTTTAGTGACACGCAGTATTTGTTCTTTTATTAGACTATAAATATGCAAAACAATGCTTTTTTAATTATGAAGGTTATCGTTTTATTTGGCGACCCCGTAGTTTGATCGTGTTCACAGAGCCCCCAAAAGTATTTTTCCAGAATGACTGTGACCTGAATGTGTGTGCGGTTGCCGTGAAAGAGTATGCAAGTCAAAAATACTCTCTCCAGGAACACAGGTGAAGTTCCTTTGCTGAAAAGCTGAAGGAATTTGTCAAGGCTAATAAACTCCGATTGAATTCTAGTTTCCCTTTAATGTCTCGGACTGGAAGGAGAGGGAGACACTGTCGTCTAATCAGGATCTTACAACGTAGTTTTGGTATTGAAGGTCCACCTCTTCTTCCAGCTTCAAGTCACTACATTTATACTCCGATTTAAACAGAATGGCGCTTCTTCAAGGCCACGAGGTGGAAGGATATAGCGACGTTGTCATTCAATCGAGAGCTCCAAGACCAAAAATTTAAGTCGCGTCCAAGCTCCTTATTATTATTTAATATTTTTCGTTTCTGTCTATATTACTAATATATATCATCAGTTGGTCCATCATTTATAAGCCAGAATTTTTTTTAAATAACAGCTTTATAGTATATTAAAAGAATACAAATTTCCCACGACGTTTCGGAAACATTTGGTTTCCATCATCAGGTGACAAATAATTATAATATATAAAAACAATGGAAAAGTGCAAAACAGAAGAATTACAAAAAATTATTATACACGAGTCAAGACGATATTACAATCAGTATGAAAGAAATTAGAGAAAGAAATTCTAAAAACAGACAGAATTTTTTAAAATGACAATATGTTATTTAATAAATAATAATAAATAAAAAATTAACTCTCTCTTTCTCTAATATCTTTCATACTGTTTGTAATATCGTCTTACAAATTATCTAAAGTTTTTAACAAGGTGCATTCTGTTGACTCGTGTGTATTAATTTTTTGTAATTCTTCAGTTTTGCACTTTTCCATTGTTTTTATATATTATAATTATTTGCCACCTGATGATGGAAACCAAATGTTTCCGAGACGTGGGAAATTTGTAATTTTTAATATATAAAGCTGTTATTCAAAAGATTTCTGTCTTATAAATGATGGACCAACTGATGATATATTCTCATTATTAATAGATGAGGCTGCCCCCTCTTCATCCAGCTCGTTACCTTGGAGTGGCACCGTGTTTAAATCGTATTATAGATCTTTTTCTCCGCTCCAACACTCGGCAAATGGCGGTGGTGCAGATGGAAAGCGAAAGAGCGAAGAGCAGGCGGCGAGCGCAATCCGTAGCCCCCGCTGGCTGGCTCTGGCGCGCTCGCACACTCGCTCGCACGCACGCGCGGAGCGGAGCGGCGCCGTCACGCGTGTAACGAGGAGCGCGGCACGCGAGGCGGCGGGCGGCGCGCGCGCGTGCCAGCACGCCACGGCGCCTCGCCGTCAGCCCCGCTGCACTCGCTCCAGCCGCCTCCGCCCCGCTTCGACCGCCAGCCCCCAACCACTGGCGGATCCGGGGAAGGGGGGCAAGGTCCCCCCTCAAAAAAAAAAGGCCTATACCTTCCTTTATTTGGCAAAATGTATTTAAATGTTTATTTTCGAATTATGTTATTATTTAAACAATATTATTGTTTAGTACAATATAACAAATATAATTATTTAACAAAAATGTACGATGCCCCCACCCCAAATGACCAGCTGGATCCGTCCCTGGCTCGAACCCGCTTGCTTCAGACCGAACTGCGTCGTACAGCCCCGCGTTTCTGCCCTGCTCCCGCCCCAACCCCTGCCGCAATCTCTCCCGCTCACTCCAGATTGCCGTTCCGTCGCACCGTGCACCTGCTCAAATTTCCCAAAATCCGCATTCCCTCCTGTCTTGCACCCATTCTATTGCATGTCGTGTCCCGCAGTTCTCCGCTCAGCCTCGCTTGTTTGAAGCCCCACCTCGCCGAAATAGAATCTCCCGCCAGGCTCGAACCCGCTTGCTTCAGACCGAACTGCCCCATTTCGCTCGCATTTCGTAACCCTTCACAACCTCTTCTAAAATCGCCCTTCCCCGCTCACTCCAGACTGCCGGTCCGTCCCACCCTGCTCATCCTCGAAATGCTCAACACTCCCCCATTCCCACTTGCCGTGCCATGCCACTCACCCGTTCTATTGCTTGTTCTGTCCCGCTTCTCTCCGCCCAGCCCCCTGGTTTCAAACCGCTCCGCCCCACCTCGCCCAAGTATTCTCGAACCCACTCGCTACAGCTCGAACTGCCCCGCTTGGCTCCGTGTTTCTGCCCCAATCCCGACCATTCTCCCTTGCTCTCTCCCCAGCACCCCAGACTACCCAGTGCCTCAAACTGCCCTTACCGCCGAGTCCCCACGGGGCGGATTCGAAGATCGGATACCAGCTACATTTCTAGTTGAATTCAGCCGCTCCCAGGAGAAGAATTCTGGCGGCCGGCTGCTCTGATCAGTAGTTTCTGTGGTTCCTTCGATCAACACTAAGCGAATGGCGGAGCAGTATCCTAACAAACGGGCCACGGGCCACGCGCAATCTTTCCTTCCCCTTACTTGTTCTACCATCACCCCTTTCTCACAATTACATGCGTTACACTACCGTACATGTCGGGAGACCAGTCGGGAACTTAGAGCTGTCCCCGCCTGGGGTGTGCCCCACTTGGGAGATACCTGGGGAGGAATTCCCTGCAAGCTGACATCGGCGGCGGGTTCCCTCCATCCAACGCCGCCACCTCCACGGAAAAACATTCACTACACCAGGGGTCCTCAAACTTTTTAAACGGGGGCCAGTTCACTGTCCCTCAGGCCGTCGGAGGGCCCTGATTATTTAGTGCGATTTTTCTAACTCTGCCTCTCAAGCCCCTTTGGCCGATCACACGGCATTTCGCGTCTTTCTCGGTCCTGCCGCTAGATGTCGCATGGTCGCAAGCACTGCTTGATACGTTCGCGATCATGCGATATCTAGCGGCATGACTGAGTAAGACTCGAGGTACCGTAACATATTCCATCGTGAAGACAGGCCTTGAGAGGCAGAGTTAGAAAAATCGCAGTATAGTAAAAACAAAAACTATGAACAAATGCTTATACACACTGCAAATATCTTATTTTGAAGTGAAGAATCAAAACGGGAACAAATACAATATTTGAAAGGAAGTAAAATTAAATGAACAAACTTGTTGATTTAAAACCATCGATTTTTTTTGCCATCCCTAGACACCCCAACACATAATAAAAAAATGTGCGGATTTTAAGAAAAAAAAATTCTTAAACCATAAAACCCGGCGGGCCGTATAAATGTCCTCGGCGGGCCGCATGTGGCCCACGGCCGTAGTTTGAGGACCCCTGCACTACACGAACGGGAGCAATAACCTTAGCCATTGCCGCGCTCGAAAACACGAAAAACCTAACCATTTCAACTCGCTTCGCCCAGCCCGCCTTGCCCCGTCCGCCTTGCGCCTCCTCGAACCACCGTGTCGCTCTGCCTTCTCCCGTCCCACCCCGGCCGCCTTTCAACAACCCGGACCGCATCTTACCACCCCGAATTTTTTCACGTAAGAGTTCTTTTTTTTTCTTCTTTCTTTCTTTTTCTTTTTTTCTTTCTTTCTTTTTTCTTTTTTTCCTTTTTTCCTTTTTTCCTTTTTTTTCCTTTTTCTTTCTATTTTTTTTCCTCCCACTGAGTGCATTCCCTCATCCACGTGACCCCGGGAGAGGATCTACCTTCTCAACACAAAGCAGGATGCCGCCCTCACTTCTCCTTGCGGGTTCGTGTTTAACAGCTGCGTCGGAGGGAGATTGTGGTCTTTCCGCCTCAGAAATGCACCGCTGCTCTTCCCCCTGATTATCCTTGCATCATCCTTTCCGCAAACACTTTTACGACGCTCTGCAGTCGGTTGCAAAGAGGCTCGGGCGGTCGTTACGTAATGACTTGCCTAGCGGGTGGGAAGGAATTTCTAGGACGTGTTTATCAACTCGCTATCGACAAGAGTTTCCTTCCAAGTAATTAAAGCATGGCGCGGTGCATTCATTCTCAATGTTGACAACAAAGCATCTGCAGTCATGAGCGGTTCAATCTAGAAAGGATAAAACAAGTAAAGAGAATACACAGCCGTAAAGAGAATACAGGCTACTTATTAACTATTACAGTTCGTATTGGTGGCCGATGAAATGAGTTCTGCGTCAGTGAGTGGTAGGTGAACGGTTATCCAAGTGACTTTTAAGTTACTTTTGATGGGAAAAAATAGATATTTATTTATATGGTTTTTATTCCACATAATTCATCTAAAATTTGTATACAGTTCCTCTTTTCGGGCATTAGAAATCTGTTAATTGCGGATACAAGTTTCCAATTGTGACCATCTTTTCATGGGCGACCAGCTTACGAAGAGAAGTTTAGAATTTGCTGATATTCTTAATGCGTAATATTCTAATTTATTGCATTTGAAGTAATATTTCAGTCATTTCTAACGATATTAACTACAGTCAACAGTACGTGCTTATATTGACATTTTCAAGTGCGTAAATGGAGTATTGTATGTACATACATTTTTTAATTTTCTTTAATGAATGAAGTTTTGAATTCTACTTATACGTACCCTTAGTTCCTTCGATCAATAATTATTTTGCTACACTTAATTACTTTTTTACGTGTAACCTACGTTTTTTTTTCATATTTTGCTTCTTTTTTTACATGTTTGCAAATGCTTTGTGGTACGTTCGAAACTATTTGATTCACAGTGATTTTAAAATGCCAACAGTCAATGAAAAAAATGATAATTATTGGTTGCAATATGTTCAAAAATTAGAATGCAATACTTTAGTCGTAAATATTTTAGGACAGTTTAGAAATACGACGTCTCAAAAATTCAAACCTCTGGATTTATCTTACAGATTTTGAAATGTTGTTTGATTGTGTATCAGCCTGTAAATGTTGTGATGTAGCCAGAATCTTGTTTGAATCTTGTGTTGTGTGTAACATGTGATGTAGCCAGAATCTTGTTTGTGGGTCTTTGATTCTGAAAAATCGATATTTACGGCAACTATTGTCAAATATTGTCCTTGGATAGAGCAAGAACGCTTAAGAGAACGGTGCAGGTCTCATGTTCGTTGAAATTCCAGATTTTTTGAAAATTGCAAAAGTGCACAGATTTTTTAAACAAGTTCATAATCAATTATTCGAAAATATGAGTAGTTTTCGTTTCCTTAAGCGCAAAATGTAGGAATTAAAATAATATTTTTTTTCTCAAAAATCACTCCAAGTTTTTTAATTTTTCTTTTCATGGGTAGAAGAAGGAATGCTTAAAAGTGGATCGCAAAATCTCATTTTCGCTGAACTCTGAGTTTCGAAAACGGCATATTTAGAAATAATGCGAGAAATTATGTGCTGTTGTAGCTCGTCTAGTTTGAATCCGTGCTCGAGCTTCTCATCCCAAGATCGGGGCGCGAGATGTGCCATTGCGTGGAACCATTGCCGCCGCCGCCGCCGCCGCCGCATGGTATCGTTCGGGAGCACTATGAGAATGTAAGCTCCGACGCGACGAAAGCGCATTGTGTTTCTAAGCGGCTTGGCCTTTATGGAAGGAAACAACGCGAGAAAAAACAGCAAGCAGAGCATTTACGACGCTCGTAAAGCGACTTTCCGCGCCCGCCGCCCCTGTTATCTCGCGGCGGCGGCGGAGTCTTTGAGCTGGGCTCCCACGGCAGCTGCGTTCGCGTTCCGAGCGTCTGCGTGGAATGTCGTCTATTTTGCACCTCGGGCGTTATAGCCAAGCCGCAGGAGAAAAATGCTTCAACCGCGCATCCGGTAAAATTTTGATTGACAGTTGCAGTTACCGTGGCCCGCCGCCGAGAACATTCCTCTCCGTCGTCTCAGGTGTCTCCACGCGTTCGCCAACGGTGGCAGTTTGTTTTTTTCGGGCACGCTTACGCATAGGGCGCCTGACCACTTGGGGTCAGCTGACACTATTTGCAGAGCGGGAAACGTTCTCGCACGTCTCTCGCCAGGTCGTTGACGGGGGCCGATCGAAGAGGAGACGGAGAGTTGGGGGTGGATGTGTCTCCTGAATCTCGCTAAAGAAAGTCCGCCCCCCCCAAGTGTATTTTCTATGCAGTACATGAACAAAGCGAATTAACGGATTTTTTTTAAAAATTTCATTAAAATAGAAACAATCATGTGCCTTGCAGAAATAAACATATGAGAGTGGAAAGCTATGGTGTTCTACAAGCTAGAGACATTTCCTTGCGATTAAATATAATTTTCAATATATTTTGTGTATGTTGATTTTTTTCAAGCCTTTCTTGCTTACTGATTCATTAATTTCTTTGTCGTAATTTAATGTTTGCAATGATAATTGTAACGTACTTTGAGTATTTATCCCGTATATATTTTCCCGCCGACTTGGGTTTTCATTTATACGCCCGTATTTAGGGAATTGATTGCAGAAAATGTTTTTTTTATTTTCTCACCGTACGAATACTTTTTTAAAATTTAAGTCGTGTATCATTTCGTAAGCGTTCGTAGATGAGAAAACATTTATACGCATTTTTTCATTTTATTTTCAGAGAAACTAGTTCATAGAAATAAATATTTCTTTAAACTGCAGGCTATCTACTGTAACTAATACGAGTAAATCATTTTTCAGTTCTAAGAGAAAGACTCAGAGAAAGAGAAATACTAATATTTTTATTATCAATTTCTGAATTACCTTTCTTGAAACTTTTCAAGTAGAATAAATGAAATTACGGCAAGGATGATTGTAAAGTGAACAATGAGCTTCCGTGGAATGGGAGGTAGAGGAAATGAGAGAAACCTGACGAAAATGGGCCGACAATCCGTTCCGTTCAGCAGTAATTGCTAGCAGCAGCGGGACTGGGTTACAGCAGCAGGGCAGTCGCAAGTAGAACGGCTGTGTCTCCAGGAAAAGCTCCATCTGGGAATGCAAGTTGGGCTGACCTCGCCCTGCCTGGCAGACCCTTGCCTCCGACATCGCTGCCGCCGCCTTCGCCGACATCGCCGTCACCGCCACCGCGAATATCACTCTCTCTGCCTACGTCAACGCAGCCTCCACAATCACTTCCACACTCATATCACCACTATAGCCTCACCAATATCACCACAGCCTCCACAATCCCAGCGTCCACCACCACCACACCACCACCTCAGCTTCTACCAACACCGCCAGTCTCCACCAACACCACCAATGAGTCCACCAACACCACCACAGCCTCCGCAAACAACACCACCACACAGCCTCCGCAAACAACACACCACAGCCTCCACCAACACCACCACAGCTCACCAAAACACACCACAGCCTCACCAACACCACCACAGCCTCCACCAACACCACCACAGCCTCCACCAACACCACCACAGCCTCCACCAACACCACTGCAGCCTCCACCAACACCACCACAGCCTCCACCAACACCACCACAGCCTCCACCAACACCACCACAGCCTCCACCAACACCACCACAGCCTCCACCAACACCACCACAGCCTCCGCAAACAACACCACCACAGCCTCCACCAACACCACCACAGCCTCCACCAACACCACCACAGCCTCCACCAACACCACCACAGCCTCCACCAACACCACCACAGCCTCCACCAACACCACCACAGCCTCCACCAACACCACCACAGCCTCCGCAAACAACACCACCACAGCCTCCACCAACACCACCACAGCCTCCACCAACACCACCACAGCCTCCACCAACACCACCACAGCCTCCACCAACACCACCACAGCCTCCACCAACACCACCACAGCCTCCACCAACACCACCACAGCCTCCACCAACACCACCACAGCCTCCACCAACACCACCACAGCCTCCACCAACACACCACAGCCTCCACCAACACCACCATAGTCTCCCCCAGTATCATCACAGCGTCCACCACCACCTCAATCTCCATTACCATCACTACAGCCACTACCACAACCTCAGCCCCCACCGCCATCTCAGTCGTTGACACCATCACAGCTTCCACCGCGCCGTCCGCGGAACCGCCGCTGCGACCTGGCAACGCGCCGCGCGGACATCCTGTCCCCGCTCCTCCCTCGTCTCGTCTCGTCGTCTCGTCGTCTCGTCTCGTCGTCTCGTCTCGTCGTCTCGTCTCGTCGTCTCGTCTCGTCGTCTCGTCTCGTCGTCTCGTCTCGTCGTCTCGTCTCGTCTCGTTTCCTCCGCTCCGCGCGCGCCAGGTGGCTGCTGGCTCTTGGCGGCCGCGGGCCGGAAGGGCGGGGTGAAAAGTTGGCGGGGCTCGTGCCGTGGCACTTCTAATCAGCGGGATCTCCACCGAGTGCACACATCGCCGGTACGCAAGAAAACTGCATTTTCTTATGGCAGGAGAACGGTTTGAGCATGAGAGGAGCCTTTTATTTCCAGGTTAAGGCGAAGTGCTTTATTATAAATATTAGCTGTTTGAACTACATGAAATTTTTAATTAGTAATAATTGCCTAGGAAAAAATGAAATTTTCATTATGTAGTAAAACTGGTCCAAAATTTAAGTGAAAAACAGCAGTTTTGAGAAGTGTCAATTATCTTGTGCATCGTCTATTTCTACGCATGTATTTTGGGCTAAAATATTAATTCATTCAATGATTATTGAAAGTATATTTTTCAGTTGATTTAAAACAATATTGTTGAATTGTGTAAATGAAATTGATAACGAAATATTAAAAAGTAATAAAAGCTTTTCATAAGTTTTAACAATAATTACCTTTCAAAATAAATTGTCAACATTATCGCTTTCGTGCACGAAAGCAATTCTTTGGGAAATCAAGATATCCCTTTGAACCCTTTTCATTTTAATTGGTGTGAAGTGATGTGTCATAGTTCTTGGATAAAGTTGGACCGGTAAACAGGATTTCTTGTGACCTAAATACTAAATACTAAAATTATTTCCAGTTTTTCAAACTTTTATTAAACGAATATCTTCACCCTGAACTCAGCCTCAGTTTTGATAATCGCCATCCTACACCAGCAGCATTTGACATCTGAACTCTAAAAGAATACCAATAGGAGGCCGTTACTGAACCACAATCTTCGATATTTATCTGAGACCGTTGGTTCAAAAACCATACTGCCATCGTCGGTCAGCGTATCAGATACCAATATCATTGGTTTCATGTAAATTATACGAACTTTGGTAATCCTTCTTTTTTTATTATCGTGTCCCGTCTATCACGCTCCTCGAACACGCAATCATGCTCTATCTGATAGTTCAGAAATGATATTTTTTCATTGGCATGAACTGCGATTGTTAGTCCATCTATCGTCACACCGTGGCTTAACCAAGGCCTGCATCTCGAATTCAAACTTTCCTGCAGTTTGGAGACAAATATTTTTCCTCCTCACGAGTAAGTCACATATTCAGATAATATAAAATTGACAAAATTTAGTTATAAATAGTATATAGAAAGAAAATAAATAAAATAGTATATAAATAGTGATGAATGATATTCTGATGTGATATACGAAATATTTGCGATAAACTATGTTATATTTGATAAGATATGTATATGAGACATCGATTATGATTATAATGATATGTGAACTTAGTATTGTACGAAATAGAAACACTGTATTATGCAACACGATTAGATATGTGTATAACAGCTTGTGCTGCTACCATTATTCAATAAATAAATAAAAAGAGATTTGAAATGTATAAAATATTGAATACATAGTTAAAATAAGTGTAGAATGTGAAAATTCCAATATTATGACGCAACTACTGTTGTAAGAGATTGAGCAATAGCTGCGAAATAAATGTCGATTATGATTATAATGATATGTGAACTTAGTATTGTACAAAATAGAAACACTGTATTATGCAACACGATTAGATATGTGTATAACAGCTTGTTGCTGCTACCATTATTCAATAAATAAATAAATAAAAAGAGATTTGAAATGTATAAAATATGAATATGAATACATAGTTAAAATAAGTGTAGAATTTGAAAATTCCAATATTATGACGCAACTACTGTTGTAAGAGATTGAGCAATAGCTGCGAAATAAATGTCCAAGAATTCAATGTACGTACGAGTAATATTGATTTTACAATGGATTATAATAGTAGTATTAAGTTACTTCATTATTCACCATTATTTATAGAATGCACTACAATTTCTCCGTAGGAAATGCAAGATGTTTAACTGTCCACAGTTCCTTTACATTTCGCAAGGCATCCAACATCAAACGTAAAAAACCGTCCTAAAACAATATGTTACACTTCATCTCGATTTTGGAAGGCATTTTGCTGTCTTTTCTTGAGCCTCCTAATCGAGTTCAACTTTCTGCGCTGCAACTCAGGAACACCCTCGCCCCACCCCGGCTCGTCGCCTGCCTAATCGCTGTCCGTGATCTACCCACTGCGTTGGCCCACCTACCCGCTGCGTCCACCTGTAGCGTCGTGCACATACATAGATCTGACAACAGGGCGACCGCGTCAAATAGGAGAGATGCTCAGGACCATGCGCTCGCCGACAGGATGTGACGTAGTGAGAAAGCTTAGAGTGAAAGGGCGGGTCGAGCCTATACTGCGATTTTTATAACTTCGTCCCTGACAGGAATCTGCTGTTCACGGTTTCATCCAATAGGGAGCTTGAACGTCACCATAGTGACGTCACTGTCGCGAAATATAAGCTCCCGATTGGATGGCAGCGAAACAGCTGATTCCTGTCGGGGACAAAAAACGAAAATCGCAGTATAGCTAGGGGGCTGCAAACGCTCCACCGGCCCTTTCGCTTCAGGCAGTCGACTTGTGCAGTTCGGAGGCAGCCCGCCCGGTGGGGGAGCAGACCGCGGGTGCGGAGGCTAGGGCCGGCAATGATTTTGTCGTGAGGCAGTGAGACTCGAGTGAGGAGGTGTGAAGGAATTCTGCGGTGTTTCACATGATCGGGTTCATTCGATAGTTAAGTAGAGGTGTGGTAGCCGTAGAATTTATAATCACTCCTAGTTGTGGGGTCCATTTACGAGGGTAATCCCAAAAGTAAGGTCTCCTATTTTTTTATAAGTACAGAACTCTGTTTGTGTGGCAGTTGGCACACTGATACGAAGAGTGCTTCCCGCCCTGTGTATAAACAAGCGCACGCAACGCTGAGGCGCTCCGTCTTGGCTTGTCAGCCGTTGAGAATGGAGCTCCCGTTGGATGTTACCGCCAAGTGCGAATTGCGCGCAGTTATTCCGTTTTTGAAGACAAATGGCACTGTGCCTCAAACGGGCAATTCAGAACCGGAGAAGAGGAATGTTGAGCAAGGGTGTACACGTTCTCCATGACAACGCTCGCCCACACGTCGCTCGGCAAACAGTTTGCTCTCCTTCACCAGTTTCAGTGGAACATCATCATCCACCCACCCTATAGTCCTTACTTGGCGCCCAGTGACAATCACCTGTTCCCTAAGTTGACAGAACATTTGGCCGGAAAGCGATTCAGGTCCGACGACGAGGTGATGTCGAAAAATAGATAAATGTTCAAGGTGTAAACTGATTGTGGAAATAAACAGGTCTATGTACTTAGAAACAATTGGAGACCTTACTTTTGGGTTTCCCTTCGTATTTCGTTAATTAACGATTGCACATAAGGTTTATTCGGTGGTGGATTTAATTATCAGCAATAAGTTAAGCCACTCTCGTCAGTGTATTTTTGCAACCTGCATGACGCCACACACCCAATTACCAGCCTCCTCTCCGCCACTCCTTTAGCCACCCACCGCCTCCTCCACCTCCGTGTCCAAGGCGGCCATGGCTTATTGAGCCGGTTAGGGAGGCCGTGATTAGCGTTGGCGCCCAACTGGAAGGGCGGGGATGACGCGGGTCGAGGCGGCATTGCCTCCAGCGCTCGTTGCGATGCCCCCTTCCCCTTCCCCTCATCCCACACCTCTGCCTTCTCCTCCTCATCCGTGCCTCTGCTTTCGAGGCGTGCTCTGCCCACCCGCTGGCCTCGTTTCCTACGGCACAGTTACTTTAAGGCAGTTCGTGTATAAAAGAAATAGAATGACGCCGGTTGATCCTTAAACATCATGGAATAAAGTAAGGCACTTTCGACTTCCGAGTGCGTTGGCGTACACATTTGCGAAATTACAACCGAACCTCTTCACACCGAGAGGTCTTGGGCTAGAATATCGATGTAGGCGTTTATTAGAAACCAGCTAAATAGCGTGCAATTGCGCTGTCATTTCTCCGCATGCTCTTCCCTCCAAAAGAGTGAATTTATGCTTAAACCCGTACTTAGGACCCTCGCTTGATAGGGGCCTCAAATATTTCCTTCCTCGGCTAACTTCCTCGCCCTTTGGCCCATTTCCTGCTTTCCGGCCGCCTCCCTCTCCCTGTGCAGTGCCCTCTGAGTGACGAAAGGTCGGTGAGCCTCCCCGTTGAGATCGGCGAAGTGGCATTTCGCCGGGGCACAGGGATGAGTGCCCCGCCCCGTACCAGCTCCAGGCGTTGCGTCGGGAGGAGAGAACTTGCTCATCACGGCTCCGTCCCACACCACTCCTACCCTCACTACCCCATTCATCGTCCTTCCTTCTTATAGTTGCATAATTATTCAAGATTAAAATCGGTGATTTCAAAAGGGAAAGAAGTCCTTGTTCCGTAGTTCTGAAAAAAAAAAAAAAGCACTTAATAACATCCACAGTTGGCATCTAGGGCATTTATGTTCCACACAAAAGTTGTAGAACTAGTCGTTATTGATTGCTTCGGATACTTTGTAACTTCAAATTTGCATCTCTGTGATATACAGAACCGTTTCTAAACCTTGGACTTATAGCCTTTATAAAATAATTATGAAATATTTAAAAACACTGTTTTAAAATTTCTTTATTTTTGAACCTACGAAACGATATAATCCTAAAATAAATATATAATGAGGTGAATTAACAGAATGTGCTATAAGGACATAAAAATACTCTTACCAAATTAATATCAGCATCTACTCATCAGTTTCAATTTGCGTCTGTGGGTTCGTCAAAACTGTCCAGCAGAAATGGAGATATTCATGTGGGATGTATTTTATTATTCTTTGAATATCTGTAATTTTCTTTCCGTTGATAGGAAGAATAGATTAGACACGAAGTTTCTTGAAAGGCAAATCTGGACGGACCCTACCTTTTGCCGACATGAACGGGTACTTGTTAACTCCCATCAATAAAGTATGTACTCACGAGCCCCGAGGTAACAAAAATATTCTCTACTATACATTAGATGCTTTACTTGGAAAGAGACACATGAGGCTAATAATGTGGACTGCCAGGACGAGCAAGATACTAGGTTGTCTGAAAATAGTTCGACTACCATGTTGCGAAGTCTGTGATGTCCTCAGCATTTAGGCGTTTCCTAGTTGGTCATACTAATTCTGTGTGAGGATCAGAAAATTGTTCTGGACTCCTTTCTCTTTTGCAGACATTAGAATCTTTAGATGCTAATAAAACACATACTTCAATCTGGACTAGTTTCGTTTTACATTGATCGAAAACTGGAAGAATAGCAAAGAAAATGTATATATATACTCATTTTGCGAAAGAAGTGGACTTATTTACCTTTTAAAATCACCAATTTACTTAAGACTACGACAATGGAAATAGTTCCGAACTGTGTCAGCAGTGTATGGTGGTGCTAATGCTAAATACCCATTAGTTATATTTGTAGGAATATAACACGTCCACCGTGATATTGCATCACGGGAATATAGATACCAGAACTCACTACAGCAACAGCGAAGAACAAATTCATTTATAGTTGTTACGTGACGTTCAGTAAATCGTACACGATAGAAGTCACGTGATTACACCCGATAATTCTGGAGGAGTATCCTTTTCCTTTATGCAACTAATGCAACAGTGTTCGCTCTTACGCAAAGGTCAAATGCGACGATAAACTGTCTCGTTTATTTACGCAATGGAAGCACGTTTGAATCTGGAATACTGCAAGGTGTTCAGTACCAAATACCTCCTTTCTACGTGGTCCGGCTGCTTCACAAACTAAACGTTAGGCGCTTAGCTTTTTGTAAATTCCAAGAACATGGCAAATTTAAACTGGAAAAGTATGGCCTCCCTCTGTATCGTAAAAATGTTTCATTTCAAATTATAAAATTTGCATTAAAGAACATTTACTACAATGTGAGACTTTATAGTAAATTGGGTAATATTATTTTTCCTTCTTGTCAGTTTCATGCAGCTACTGCGTCATTCGTGCTTGTATATCGCTATCGATAGCGTTAGCGAAAAATTAAATAATTCGATCCTTCTGCTTCTGAGAGTTTTCGTGCGACTTAGAACTCACTTTTCATTGAGAAATACTGACGTACTTCGTAATGAATAAAAATTAAAATAAATTAAATGCGTTTTTTGAAAATTATGTTCCTTTCTAAGGAATTCTTTGGTAGGTGTGAATTGGATGTTACTTCATAATGAAACTTACACTATTTATTTATTTATTTATTTATTTAATCTTAATTTTCAAACCTAAATATTTGTAATTAAATACTATTTAACGCCCTCTTTCGTCCCTTTTATCGTTGTGCCAAAAGCTAAAATTTCCCGTTTTTATGATTTCAAAATATGATCACCTTACCTTACGTAGTTTTTTATGCGTGCCTGACCAGGCCAGCGCCGCTCATTAACTGCAGGTCGGGGAACCGTTTACATGGGTCGAGCGGTGTGAAACCCGCGCTTCCGCCGTGTTGCTGACCGCGCTGTTACAAAACGGAGACACGTCCGCGAGCAAGCGTGGTTGGCTCGTGGGCGAGTCGTTAGCCGTAATGGTTTCGTCGCCCAGATTGAATTGGTGTCGCGTGCCGTGTCCAGACTGTTCTTGCGCAAAAAAAGTGGAAATTGTTTTGAAAGAAATGCTTCTAAAGCCAGTGGCGTATCTACGGTATGGCAGGCATGGCACGTGCCATGGGCGCCATTCACAAGGGGCGCTATTTACAGTATACCCATTGAAACAATAACAACCTTAATTTCAAGCATCCCTACAGGGCGCAAATTCTATGCTTGCCATGGGCGCCTGAATGCCTAGATACGCCTCTGCCTAAAGCACTACTCTCTAAAGTGTAACGTTTTTTTATTCCATCATTATTTTATTCGTTTGCATAATCCAGCTGGTGTACCCCATTCCACGTTACTAATATTTGTTGATTTTGCAAAATGACGATTAAATATTCATATAATGAAGTTTTTTATTATCACTACAGATTCTCAACTTAGATCTTTGTCGTAAATGTTTATACATTTGCTTGGTAGAAAATATATTTTGCATTTTTTGTTCCGGTAAATATCTATTACGTATTAGTGATTATTATCTCTAACATCGGTATTGAATATCCAAGATAAAAAGTGGGATAGCACGTAGGGAGAATCTGTCACATTTTTATCCCGTGCATCGTTAAGCTATATCTTCCCTTTTTAGTAATTTGATATGTTTCGTGTTGCTCAGTAGAAACAGTAACAAGAAGGAAATTAAATTATGTATTATGCTGCATTGGGCATAATTGGTAATCAATAATTAAAAATCTAGTTCTTAACTGTTTACATTCTTTGGAAATCTCCTCTATTACAACTTGAATTATTCTTCTACGCCATCGGCGTTGTATACGCCATATTATATAGTAGTTTTCGAGTGGATATGACAAGTGGACAGTTGAAGCAAGTCCTAATAACATCGTTTTTGAAGTACATTAATGGAACGTCCCGTTCAATATTCATTCTCCTCACATTTTACAATTCACACTTCGTCTTCAATCTTTAGCTAGTAATGCTTAAAACGAGTACAAAAAATCCTTCCTAGTTCAGAGTCGGAAGTAGGAGGCATTGATACAAAATAAATAAAAACAATTCTTTCCGCGAGAAAAATAAGAGATTCGCGTAAAAATTTCGTATTACATCTACGAGAAACGGAAACGAACTGAGAATGAGTGGCTCGTGCACTTCCTAAGAAGTGACAAACGAAAGAAAACCTTTGTTCAGTTTAGTTATCTTCTTTTCAAATAACGATCCGAATTTCGAAGCAACGAAGTTAACGAACCAAGAGACGAAACCACACCAGTCGTAAACAAAAATTATATCCCGTATCTGCTCTGTGGTTTTTGCAGCGTTGACCACATCGTGGGCAAAATTCCGAGTAAATCAGGAATGGACGCACTACCCATGTACCGTTATTTGCGAGAGAGTTAAAAGCGTTTACGAGCGGACAGAGCACGTAGTACCGAGTCTCGCCGGAAACCGGGTCAGCGGACTGGTCCACGGCGGGGCCGGAAGAACAGTTGCCGCATGAAGCGCTGGTCCGCCCACGCTCTGCCCACCGCTGTCATCATTCACGCGCTCGCCCGCCCGCCGGCGTTTCTCGCTTACAAGAACGAGAGCGAATATGCGACACTTATTACTAGGTAGCGGGTTTTTATGCCCTAAAAAATCTTGAAATATGCTCTTCAAAATATGCATTTATGAAAATTGTGAAATATGCACAAAAAATTAACAATATTTCATTTCTTCTGCATGCCTGTCTTGATAATATTCTTCGCATGAAATGAAAATTTGCTTGGAATGAAAATATATATTTTTTGTGCAAACGTAATATAATATACCCTACTTTGGCAGAGAAATAATCGAAGTAAATATTCACCTTAGTGAAGTACATTGTATGTCTTGATGAATTTCTTCTGAGGGATTTAAAAAATATGTTCTCAAGAAATATTCCACATTTGCACTAGAATTTTATCATCTACAGAAAACAGAAACACAAACTGTGACTGGCTCTTTCGAATCAATTCGCTCACAGTTACACAACATTTTTTGGAAAGATGATACGTTTTATAGATTAGTCTCTTTTTTAACAAAATATGCATAATATGTGCCAACACGAATATGCACCAACAGGACAAATCAGCTAAATATGCACTAACATATTAATGTATATAGCATCATATTATAATCAAAAGTCGAGAAATTTCACTTAGCTATGTTCTGAACCAATGGACAAAAATATGCAAAATCATAAAAATCCGCTCCCTACTTATTACCCTTTTCATAACTTTTCCTTTCTTTGTTTTTTTCTCTCTCTGTCCTTTTTGAGGGACCTTCCTTTGCATTTTTATGAAATTTTCGGGGGCCCCGGGGCGTCCGCAGGGTACTTCATCCGGGCCAGCCTCGATTGCCCGCCAACCGCCAACAGTTTAGTGTTGTGAAGACAGTTAAGTGTTGTGAAGTGCAGTGCAGTAAGTGAAGTGGAGTAAAATGAATTGGAGTAAGGTTTGCGCTGTGAAATTATGTACCATTATTTTTCATTATTGTTTTTTTTAATTAACTACTCTGTTTAATTTAAATATTCTGCCACCAAGTAATGATACTTAATTGCAGAATTAATAATAAATCTAACCGCCCCCACACACTGCCGGTCACCCCCAGCTGCGCCCACCACACCCCGCCGCCCCGCCCCGCCCGCTCGCTGTCACAATTCGCGGCGTGACGACGTCCGTCGTTTGCGACCTACACTGAGATTTTCGTAACTTTATCCCTGACAGGAATCAGCTGTTTCACTTCCATCCAATCAGGAGCATATATTTCGCGACAGTGACGTCACTATGGTGACGTTCAAGCTCCCGATTGGATGAAACCGTGAACAGCTGATTCCTGTCAGGGACAAAGTTACGACAATCGCAGTATAGCTATGTACTGAAGCTCATGTTTGTATCCCCCCTCCCCCATCGCACCAAAGAGGTCGGTGCTCAGCGTGCGCCTATGTATAGTGCTATTTTCATAACTTCGTCCCTGACAGAAATCAGCTGTTCACGGTTTCATCCAATCGGGAGCTTGAACGTCACCATAGTGACGTCACTGTCGCGAAATATAAGCACCTGATTGGATGGCAGCGAAACAGCTGATTCCTGTCAGGGACGAAGTTACGAAAAGCGCAGAATAGCTGTGTATTGAAGCTCATGTTTGTATCCCGCCTCCCGTTCGCCCCGAAGAGGTCAGTGCTGAGCGTGCGTGCGCGTGTGCGTGTGTTGCAGAAGGAGTCGCCGTCGGACGTGCAGCTGCACCTGGCGGCGCTCACGGGCGACCTGCAGCGCCTGCGCCGCGTGCTCGACAGCGGCAAGGTGCACGTGGACAGCCGCGACCGGGTGAGTGCACGCATATGCACTTTGTTTTTTCTTTCTTGGCGCGTGGGGGGGTGTCATCAAAATGGAATGTCTCACGGTATTTCTCGTCGTTCACGGTTGTGCCGCTACGAGTCGCATGATTAGATTAAATTAGATTTATTACTAATTCTGCAATTAATTTTGAGGACTTGGTGGTCCATTGCGACTGTATCGAGCAGTGCGGGCGATCATGCGACTCCTAGCTACACAACCGAGAACGACGCGAAATACCGTGAGATATTCCATTTTGATGACACCCCCCCACCCGCCAAGAAAGAAAAACCGAAGTACACACACTCTCCTTTCTTCACCTCTCCTCCCCCACTCTCTTTATCCCTCTTCCTCTCTCAGCTTTTTCTCACTCCAACTGTGTCTCACCTCTCTTTCTCTCCCTCCAAATATCAAGTTGTTGATCTTGGGTATTCTGTATTTTAAAATAAATTGATGAAAGGTATTAATTATACTTTAGGACGTAGATGAAACTAAAATCGCTAAAATAAAATAGAATGTGTTTCAAAAAGCAGCATTTTCGTGAGTCACGACAAAGGGGCGGATTCTGATGACCTAAATCTTCGCCAAAACTGATCAATAAAATGCTGTTAAAATGTTTTTAAAATGCCCTAAAAGCAAAGAAAAATGGCGTAAAAAATTTGATCAAAACCACAGTGCAATGAACAACTCAAACTGTTGGATATGTTACTGATGCCGTCGAGGCTTCTTCTTTTTGTTCAAGTTAGCTCAGCTCGCGAAGTTTTGGTTTGGACTTTTCTTTAAAAGAAAATCTTAAAAGAAAATTTTATTTATCGCGAAATCGGCCGAACCGACCAGGGCGCTGACTGGCGTCACAGAAACCTTAGATTACATAGTACTCGACTGCCATTACAATATATGAGCGAAGAAATAGATTAAGCTACTCAGAAATTTTATGATGAACATTGGTTGCGCCTCCTAAATATTGTTCGAAGCAAGTACCATTAAAATGATTTTAAAATCGCCGAAATCTGTGAAAAAGGCATTAAAAATGACATAAAAGGAAAAAATTACTTAGTAGCCAAAATCGACGAAAAATGCAAAAAAAAAAAAAAAAAAAAATGACGTATACAAATGGGTAGTTTCGTTTTGTCATAACTAGAGACCGGAAAAATATGTAGTATTAAACGTCAACATATGTACATAAATATGTAATGAAAACAGTAAGAATATATAAAAAAATATGTAAAATCCGATATAATATGTAATATTAAAATTCTCTAATTAAAAGCCAATTACATAGCAAGAAATTACATTTAGAAAAACTTTTCACTTTACATCATACAACTTTCTCATCGGTAGTAAACGCTTCCTCTATTGTAATTTAGGACCGTAGTTTAGCAGCCGGATTAATCGCAATAGAAGCCATCGCACAAACTGGCGAGATCTACGACCAGCAAACATACACTGTAGTATCTTCATCGAAGTGTTAACACATCGACGATCGCAAATTTTTCTCGGAAATTAAGGTTATAGATCACAAAACGCGGTGTCAATTATATTTTGGACACCTAGATTCCCCCGAATAAAGTAGAGAAAATGCTGACTTTAAAAAAATACATCTTTTCATAAAAATATGGAATTAAATTGAAGAAAATTGGTAATATAAGAAAATATATTGTGAAAACAGCAAAATATGTAAAATATGTAAAATAGAACTAAATATGTAAAAATATGTAACGAAAAAAATCGATATTTTGTTAGGAAGGCTATGATTTGCCAAGATTACAATTTTGAGAACGGTAAGTAGAAAGACAAAAAATATGTAATTACATAAAAATCCGGTCTGTACTCATAACATAAAATGAATGTCTTTACGAAACGGCATTGTTCTAAAGTGAAAAAACAAACAAACGGCATTTCATTAAAATCCCCCCCCCCCCTAGTCATGACTCTCTTTCCACCTTTCCTATTATCTTCAAAAAGAAGTATACTTTTTGGATCGAAATCAGGAATATCTCATTCTTTCAGAACGTTAGCGATCCCGTTGCACTGTTATTCCTCTGCAAATACTTGTCGAGTCGGCGCGGCGCGTCGAAATTACAGTGCGGCGCCGCCAAAACAGCCGAAACGCGGAGAAGGAGCTGCTGCTCTTGGGGCGGCGCGGAGCGTGGGAGCGGAGAGGAACTCATCCGTAACGGGATCGGACGCCCTGGTACGCCGCGCCGGCGGAGATGGTGCGGGGGAGGGCGGGAATGGAGTCCGGAGTCGGGGCGGCGCGGAGGCGAAGCGGAGCAGGGGCGACGCGGGGCACAGGGGGATCAGAGGCGTCCAGGGGCGGTGTTCACGGACAGTTGATTGATTCGTGTTTCCGGGCGCGTCAACTACTTTGGTCATTAGTCCCGTCTGTGTAGTGCATGTTTTTCCTCAGGAGGTGGCGATGATCTTTTCCCCGCTGGATGGCGAGATCTGGCGTCGACCTACCGTCGACTAGCGGGGTTTTCCCCTCAACCAGGTATCTCCCTACCAGCGGGGCACCGCCCCAGCCGGGACACGCTGTAAGCTCCCGACCGGTCTCCCGGGATGTGTGGTAGTGTAGTGCATGTTAGTGTAAGTGTGTAAGAGGAGAGGATAGGACAAGGAAGAGGAAGGAAAGATCGCGCGCGGTCCGTGGCCCGTTTGTTAGGGTGCTGCTCCGGCATTCGCCTGGTATTGGTCGGAGAAACCACGGAAAACTACCGATCAGAGCAGCCGGCCGCTAGAATTCTCCTCGAGACAGCGACTGAATTCGACCTAGCTGACAAGCTAGTGTCGAAAATCCTGCCGCCGTCGGGACTCGACCCTAGGACCTCCCGGTCAGAGGGACTGCAGTCACATAAGTTGATGCACTGAGCCATCTCTCCCGGTGTGAGAGACTCGGAAGGCGCTCGAGCGGGCGAGAGAGCGTTTGGGAACCCCCTTCCCCAGGAAGCGGCGAGTCGGGGGCGGGGCGGCGTGGGATGGGGGCGTGGGCGGAGCGGGTTTCCGCGAAGCCCTCCCGCCCGCGTGCGCGCCTTCCGTGCCTCGCCCCTGGGCCCCGCGTGCGCACGCGAGCGGCCGGCCCCGGCACCAGCCACCGCGGGGCGGACGCCCGTGTTCCCAAGATTGGATTCTCGTGCATCGCGTCTGGCGCTACAGCTCGCCAAAGGGCCCGTGGACTATGCTCGCACTTTTTTCTTGATCCTCCAGCTCCCTAGTTCTCGCTTAGCACGGCTCGGCAGAAAACATGAGCCCCACTCGGAACGTCACGGCTCACTTTGCAGTGCTGCTCACCTTCTTCCTTTACAATTCGGACTTCTCAGTGTTCGCTCTCTCTTTATAACGACCTCTGCGTACCGTGCACCTTTTCATTACTCTATAATTTCTACAATTATTAATTATTTCTTCAGAATTTAAAAAAAAACGAACTTGAGTTGTTTCTCATTGCTATCTAGTCCAAGACGCGCTTTTACACTGAGTTTCCTGTGGATGTTGACAGCACTGCACTCCCGTGACGTAAACAGAACCTGCCTCCCCTCGCACCCCCCGCTGTGGAGTATCAAGAAAAAGTGCGCGTATAGTACGCTTGGGATGCATGGGAGCTTTAGCAGATGACCCAGGCATTAAGGCTGCTCCACACATTCGCTATTCGGCGAACAGCGAGCAACCGCTCGCCGAATCCCGAGTAGTGAGGATGGGTCGCTTGCTATTTGCCGAGTGACGAACATTCGGCGCTCGCCCTACCCACCGCGTGTCGGTCTTTTGGACACATCAGAGGAAGCGAACATTTGCTGAACACATCAGCTGGTCGGGATCCGGCGAGCAGTAGCTCGCTGCTCGGCGAATGCCGAGTGTATGGAGCCACCTTTATATGGGGAGGTTGCCGTGAGGGCAAACTGGGTATCGGCCGGATCCGGTTACCAGGCAGTCAGCGTACTTGTGTGTGGACAGGGGTACGGATAAGAGTTAAAGCTCAGGTGCCCACCTCGGGGAGTTGTTCCCCCAGATAAAACAGGTCAAGTTGTGGGGTAGTAGCCCACGCTGGGTCTACAGCAGCTTTGGCCGCCCGGTCCCACTGTGTTGCCTTCGCGTTGCCAGTTCAGCGTCGTTCTGACGGCACCTCACCTGCCCCCATGGGCCACCGTTTCTCGCGCCATTGATCGGTGAGGACCAGTTACTGATTTTTTTGTTGCACAAATGTTTTGTTTTTCACTAAAACCTTGGGATGTGTGAATGCTTATTTATTTCTCATTTTGAGTTCATGGCCCCTGCAAACCTGGAGTGCTATTGACTGTACTTCTGGGAGGTACGCATTGCTGTATCTTTCTGTTTGCTTCGTGCACCCAAAAACGTTCTGAAACTATTGTCGTGTATTCGAATGCGCTCATATGTGTTTACAAGTGACTTTTAATTTAGTGGATTGATGTCTGGTATTGGAAGGCAGTAGCTTTTAACTGTAATGAAATATTTTATCTAATGGACTCTTACTATCTTCATCCGTCACTGAAAATAGTGAAGTATTTCTGTAACAAGAGTTCCGAGTCACGCGATGCGGTGATATTGGTCTATTCCAACTTCAATCCCAAAGTTATTTTAATCAACCAAACTTTCCAACATCACTGACTTATCGATTTAGTTTTATGGATTGTGGGTAGCAAGGATTCCGGTTTGAGGAAGTTGTCGACACTCTTTGAAGACATTGAATCTTAAGTTGATAAAAATGAGTATACGCAACACATAAGAACTTCATTTAGGAAGAAAATAGTTACGCGACGAAGAAGAAAATTGTTACGAAAATAATGTTGCCTTGGAAAATTCCGGTCCCACGAACCTCAAGATTAAACATTTCCAAAAGTAGTACTACGATCCAAAAAATGGCACATATTTAACATTAATGCAGGTTTTCTTTTAATGTTCTTGTCTTATATGTGGGGTCCTAGCAAAAAAAGACGACTTCATCGAAGATTAGCCGTGGCATAGCGAAAAGATCTATGTCCGTGTCCGTCCTAGTCTATGGTCGTCGCTGAATGAGCGAACGGCCGAACGGGATACACAGTTGAGGCGAATGATAAAAACGAATGATAATGAATCAACGGCTGTAAGAAGACAATCCATATTGTCAGATTTCTCTCCCTCTCACGTATCTATTCCACAGAAGGGATTTTCAAATCGAATTATTTTATGCTGTCAGTGTAGTCAGATTTTGACTACAAACTTTGAATCCAATAATTATTTTTAGACTGCTTTTACACAAATCAACAATTTTCGCATTTATTTTATTGTTGAGTCCATAATATTTTCGTTTTATTTCACAAAGTTTCGATATTGTATTTCAACGTCTTCTTCAGATTCTATGTTCCAATTTGAGATACCATTCTAATAGAAGTGTGCCTACCTTGACATGATATTACGTAAAAATATTTCTTCTTTCTTCATGTCATTACAAGCATAATTTTCTGGAAGGAAAATATTGCCTTACATTTTACAATTTAACGCATAAAATATGCACTAAAATATGCTCTGCAGAGTATTTGAATCTTCTTATCGTGAAAAGTGAAGCGACTTTCTGTTTTGCATTCTGTTTTGCTCTCATTTGTAGGAGAAACTCCTTTGTGACGACTTGGATTGGAGGAAATACAAGAATGTGCAAAAGTTCATCAGCATTGCCAACTTTCAAGATACACTCGACGGCTGTTATTGCTCGAAACGATCGTGATTTCCAATGGAATATCTTACATGATTCAGACTTTAAAAAAACAATTGTTTTAGTTACTACCTTATAAATAAAAATACACATAACAAAACAGAATATTAAATTTATGGGTTAAAATAGATTAAAATGAATATATGTAACGAGTGTTCTGAAGAATAATATATAGAAGAATAAGCAGTTTGCAGAAAAATACTGCTTATTAAGAAAACTGAAAAAATGTCGAATATTATGCACTAAAAATTATATTGTAATACTTGGAAAATTCGTGTTTTTTATACGTACATATAATGTAGCAAACTTTCTATCCATTACGATTTGATTTTCGTCAGAAAAGAGAAAAAATCTTTATGCGATATACGGGAGAGAAGTATAATTGAGTTCCTTTTTTGAGACCGGAATCTTTTCCCCGACCTTTTACTACACATAATTGAATGCTGAATAAAAAATACCGACAAAACGAAGCTAGCAACATTTAAAAACTACACATTTTCGCTCCCGAGTTATACGAGAAAATGTATTCGCGGCGGCAAACGAACTCCACATTTGAAACTGTAAGAAACTATAGATTCTGTGTATTTGGAACTAGAGTAAACCCTCATTAACACGAATTCCAAGGGACGGAAATAATCGGAGTTCGTGTTATAAAAATTGGTTTTATCCGAGTATTATAAATGTTCATATTTACGTAATCCTTTGCTGGGACCGTAGTTTTGTTCGTGTTACGGCGAAATTCGTGTTAAGCAAGTTCGTGCTAACGAGAGTTTACTGTACAGATTTCTATACTGCGATTTTTGTAGGAAGAGCTCTCAAGACCACTCAAATCCCATCTTCGCGATGGAATATGTCACGGCATTTCGTATCATTCACAGTCGTTCCGCTAGATTTCGCACGATCGCGACCGTATGAAGCAGTGCTTGCGATCATGCGACTTCTACCGGCAAGACCGAGAAAAGACGCCAAATGCCGTGACATATTCCATCGCGAAGATGGGATTTGAGTGGCCTTGTGAGCTCTTCCTACAAAAATCGCAGTATAGTACCTAATCCCTTGCCGGGACCGACGTTTTGTTCGTGTTACGGCGAAATTCGTGTTAAGCAAGTTCGTGCTAACGAGAGTTTACTGTATAGATTTCTACAGGGACAGAGCATGCAACCCGTCCCGTAAACACGAAATCTTTGCTCCTGACAGTCCCGCTTCAAATCGCCCGCTGGGCTCGCGGTGGCGTCCGCGCGTGCGGCGAAATCGCGCCGCGTTGGAGCGGTTGGGCGGTGGGGGAGGGGGCCGTGGCGGTTGCGCAACGCAGGCGGCCTTGACCACGCGCGGCGCAGGTTGGCTGCCGATGGCCGCGCAGCGCCGCTATTTCTGCGCGCCGCGTCAGTCGCGGGCGAGCGAAGGCGGGCGGGTAAACACCTACGCGCGCAGCCGATGACATCGCGTCCTCAATGACGGGAGGGGAGGGGATGTGACGTGCGTGGGCGCGCCATTGCCGATTGTCGCGTCGTGCCGCCCCGCCGGCGCCGCTAGCGCGATCGGTATACCGACGCCACGCCAATGTTATTTACTCGTTTTGTTTGGGTTGTGGATATTGGCGGTACATTTTAGCAAAACAATAGGGAGTTTTTGCACTATCGATCTTCTGCGCATGAGCTGATGCGAAAATGGAACTGCACATGCGCAGAAGATCGATAATGCCTCACGTTCGAGGGTGCACAAACTCCCTATTAGTTTGTGCGCCCTCAAACGTTAGAGCACAATCGATCTTCTGCGCATGCGTAGTTCAAGTTCCGCATCACTTTAGTGCAACTGTGCATGCACAGAAGATCGATAGTGTAATAAGAACGTGCGACGGCGCACAAACTCCCTATTGATCCTTCGATACATCAACAAACTGTTTTCGATATCGATGAAAACATTGCCAAATACTTTATGTGTCAAAATATCGATAATTTACATATATGTCGAAGTATAACGTCCTGGTTCTATTATGATAAATAACACGTCAATATGAGTTTAAGTATGCTGCCTTAAATTTGACTGGCATCTTAATTATCTAATCGATGTTCTATGAAGTTAAGGTTCAAAATGCAGTTTAACGATGTTGCCGCGTACAAAATAATAAAGAAAGGCAACAACACTGGAGAAAAGTTGCGAATAGGACACGCGTTTTTCATGCCTGATGTCAACAATGGCTCTCAATCGCTGTTGATTGCGAGCAATTTAAAAAAAACTAAGTTTTATTTACATCATTAGATATTTTAAGCATCGATGATTCTGGTCAAACATTTCGATCTTAAGAAAACATCGAAAGCAAAAACATCGATGTTAAAATAGGGAGTATTTGCATGCCATAGCGGACAGCACTATCGATCTTCTGCGCACGAGCAGTTCAAGTTTCGCGTTACTTGTGCATCTGCGCATGCGCAGAAGATCGATAGTGCTGTCCGCTATGGATTGAAAAAACTCTCTAATATCCCTAGTCGTGGACTCCTAATTGCTTGCGATAGGAAACACGATCGTGCGTCTAATGTCTACGATCGTGTGCGTGTGTGTGTGTGTGTGTGTGTGTGTGTGTGTGTGTGTGTGTGTGTGATCGGATTTAAGAGACGCGAACACACGGAATCCAAAGTGCATTTTTTGGCAAAAAACAAACAAACAAACGCTGTGTTATATTCGGAAGGGAAGCAAAGTGGGCTGATCCGTGTTGCAAATTTGCAGCAAGTGAAGTATCCTACATTATAGTATGTAGCTGAAATAACCTTTGCTTTGCAGCATGAGAAATATACCATACTATAAATATACTATAGTTGAAATGATGCCGATGAACATGAAAGGCCTACTCCTGCTTCTAGTACCTACCTCGCGAGGGGTGAGCCAATTTCATAGGTAAAATTAAGAGAGTTTGGTACAGCAACGATAATGTATTTCACACTGTGGAATCTTCAAACGAGGAAGCCGGAAAAGGGAGAAAAAAGTTTTCGAGTTTTCATTATTTCGAGGAAATTGAGTTTTCGAAGTTCGAATTATCAAGGTAATCCATTACTTTCTGAAATGAGAAGAAGTTTATAACTTGATTACGATGTTTACTGACAGTGCTGAGAATGAGGAAGCCTAGAAATGTTGGTTTGGTTAAGAAAGTCAAAATAATTTTAATAACTTCAAGCTGCACAGATTCTCACGGTTCTATAATTCTTCTACATATTATGTGTAGTGATACATCCACGTGGTTACGTTTGCACAATGCTTACTGCTCGAATGCTTGTTAATAGTGATTTAATCAAGGGGAAAACCGTGTTGCAATTTAGCTTAACAACTTGCCCACCTGCCCTCCTTTCCATTTAGTGACCTTGCAACATGTCGAAATGATCTATCCGTAGCTCATTCATTGGTGATATTCCAGTCATATTCTCAAACTAATAAATACATTGTAATTGATTAGCCATGCATTTAGTTACGCAGAAAATAGTTCCCATTTCCTCTGTCTCATTCTGCGTCCGCGACTTTATAAGGCATTCAGCAAAACAGAACGAAACTACTACACAAACCAATATTACAGTAGTGCAGGCTTTTCTTTTGTCTGGAGTCGTTATTCGATTCCACTAAGAATTGTAGGGGAATATTGACCATGATTAAGATGTTACAAGAAATTTAAAATATGCAGGCATTGTAAGTTCAACAAATAATTTGTGAGAAAATAAATGAATAATACAAATTCGTAAAGCTAACATTTTCATTCGGTTGAAATAATATGACTTTGTTGTTGTATGTTAATGAAAACATTGCCTTTTTTCACGAAATAAGGACACGTTCTTATTCATTATTTCACGTGCCTTCTGACTTTCTCTGCAAACCATCTCGCGTTGGCACGAACTCCTCTCCACAGCTGGTCTTGCAACACCATATGGTATGCTTTCGACAGAAGGACAAAATCTTCTATTTTTAAGAGCGTGTGAAATGAGCCGAAGAACAGGTGTTTACTTACTCGTCTCTATTTTAATAGAAGTGCATCAAATTTTCCTTCGTGTCCCGTTTTCGTACCGGTCTCTTTTACGTAGTTTTTTTTTATTTTATTTTTTTTAGGGTTTTCATAGAAACATGCATAACGTACGAGCAAAATTTGTAATTTCTGTACTAGAAGCTGGAAGTTAATGCGGTAGAATGCCGACAGGTACGATAGAAACAAAAATATTACATGTGTGCAATAAGTTTACCGCCGACAGAACACTGCAATATTGTTACTTACATTCTGGTTCCTCGCAACTGATAGAATAACAACGAATCAAAATGGTTTTAATGAAGTAGTGTTTTGAAAGATGATGTTCGAAAACATTGTCGATAATTCCCTAATATTGTCCCCTATTATCATTACCAAATAAATTTCCACAGAGCTTTTACAACTTTTGTTCTTTCCGAAGTTAATGTGAGCCTTTCGTTCGTACTACTTTCAGGCATGATGTGGAAGGAGATACGTATGATGGAAACTGTAGCGTCCCCATAAACTTTTAACTCCCGTTTTAAACTTAAAATGAATAAAGTATTTACAGGAGCAGGCTTATGTAATCGGAATTTTAAGAATCCTTGAATGAGAATATATTTAAAGCGCTTTTAGATTTTTCGTATTGTTTGAGAGTAAGTGATACTTGAATTTGCCGTGATGCAGATGGCCGGCACGCCGAGGCGATTGCTTAGGAATTCGACAATTACTTCGTACAATTTTGTAGGACGTTAAAGTGAGAAATGAATTGAAGGAAGCAGTGGCGAAGTAAACCTTAATAGTGTTCTGATAACCGAAAGGCTCCCGTAGACTCTAGCACTGTAATTCAGTTTGCCAAAGAATAAAAAATGGCACTGCAAAGTTTAAGCTAATGTCCAGAAAATAGAGAATATTCCTTTTATTTAGGAACTCGTTTCTTTTTATTTGAAATAATTTACATTAACACAGAGCTGTTCAAAGCTTTTTGAATATTGCAAGTGACGGAGAATATATAAAAAAAAAAAGATATCCCAAAGTAGTCGATTTATCGACCACCCACTGAAGTATATTGCTATTCGGGGAGGAATAGACATTGGGTATATTCTCCTAATAGTATTTGCATTGATCATACCACAAACATTTTAGTGCTGGCCATGCCACGAACATTTTTATGGAACATCCACGTTTGAAAGTATATTTTTCGCCAAGTTACTTACCAATAGGATCAGATGCTCGACAATTTCAGAAAAAGGGCATCCTGACTTGAAATGTCGGGTCCTATAAAACCAATTTTACTGTAAATATGTTCAGTTTGTTAGAATTGAATTCCACAGGTATGGTTGTGTAAATATATTAGACCTTTAAGTCGTTTTCCCCTTATTGTTATTAACAATAATAACAACATTAACAACAAGAAAAAAATATTAAGAATCAGCAGCAGTAATGTGGTGTTTTTCAAAAGAAAAAATTGCGGTAAACTTGTACCAACAAGAAAGTATGAACTTCCAGATGCAATCTCGATATCTGTAACCCCGCGCTTTCACAAACTCAACAAAAGACTTTCAGTTGCCAGTGGTGTCTAGGGAACACCCAGTCGATTGTGACATGAGCGCTCCAAGGAGTTGGCATGGGTCGTCGTTGGCGGCGGCGGCGGCGGCGGCGGCGGCGGGGGCGGCAGAAGCGGCGGCGGCGGCGGCGGCGGCGACGACGACGACGACGGCGACAACGATGACGGTGGTGGTGGTGGTGGTGGCGACGGCAGTTAGATAATGAAATGAGGCCGATGTATGCAAGAAGAAATGAGTAGCGCTCGTTTTCGTCTGCTGTGAAATACGCAATTTCACGCTCTGCGAATGTAATTGCGTTCAGCGCAGTGGCGAACAATTACCACCGCACACCTCGAGCTCATCACGGCCCCGTTGTCCGAAGCGCTAAGTACTTTCAGGGTGTTCAGATCTCACAAGGGAATAACAGGACACCACTGTGTTGTTCGCAGATACAGCACAGCAAATTGTGTAGGGAAACAAACGTTTCTGTTATCTGTTGTCACTTTCTACTAAGCAGTTTATGCTTTCCATAGATAGTTTGTACATGCCCTCATTAATGTGTGGTTCCATAACAACTGGCTCCTTAAATATTTATCTCCCATTTTAAATCAAAGAACAAGTTTGACATTCGATAAGTAATACAGGAGCGCTGATGACTGAGGTACTTGATCTATTTCGAACACAACTGGGGGGGATTCAACTTCGAAGGGGATTACAGATGTCTTTACGCGGCAAAGCGTAAAGTATTGCACAACTTCACCTGAAGTATTTATTCAAATGAGGTTACACTTACACCATTGAATTCATTGTCACAATTTTAAAACTATTCCAAAGAAGAAATAAAGTCTTACGGAGAAAATCAGACGAAAAATAAAGTTCTCTAAAACACACCCGTCACGAATATGGTAAAAAATAATAAATTATGTTTCTGTGTACCAGGATTACAAACAACCTTTTTGTTGCAAGAAATCGTTCTTAAAATAACATTCTATTAGACGTTTACACAGCGCAGTTTTATGTCTTAGGTTTTCTTGTTAAATACCAGCTCTCAGTAATTGAACCTTTTTCTGTTTTCAGAAATGCTTACTATGCTAAATATGTAAATTATGCAAATAACAACGCAAATATGTATAATAGTATGTATAAAATGTATAACATATGTACATTATTATGCATTAACATATATGCATAATATTATGCTTTTGTATTATACTCTGAAATACCTAACCTGATGTTCCTGATGGAACTCTTGGCAACCCAGTAGACCACCGCCCTCCAAGCCCTTTAATTATTTCCGGAATCGGTGCAACCGCCAAGGGCAAGGGCGAGCGCGAGGGCTGCGCGCCAGCTGGGCGGAGCGTGCTTGGCGCTGCGCGGCGCCCGTGCGCGCGTGCGTGCGTGCCACGCAAGGCCGCCCCCGCGACGCTAACGCGCTCAACGAGAGTGCCTCCCGCACGTTGGCCCACTCCCCGCCTACGCCGCCGCCCCCGCCGCCGCCACCGCCTCCCCCGCCTCCGCCGCCTCCGCCGCCTCCGCCGCCGCCTCCCCCGCCGCCACCGCCACCGCCGCCACCGCCGCCGCCGCCATCGCCACCGCTCCCGCCATCGCCGCCGCCGCCATCGCCGCCGCCGGCGATGCCACCACCGCCACCGCCGCCGCCGCCGCCGCCGCCGCCGCCGCCGCCGCCGCCACCGCCTCCGCCGCCTCCACCGCCTCCGCCGCCTCCACCGCCGCCTCCACCGCCGCCTCCGCCACCGCCTCCCCCGCCTCCCCCGCCTCCGCCGCCTCCGCCGCCGCCTCCCCCGCCTCCGCCGCCTCCGCCGCCGCCACCGCCACCGCCGCCACCGCCACCGCTCCCGCCATCGCCGCCGCCGCCGGCGATGCCGCCACCGCCACCGCCGCCGGCGATGCCGCCACCGCCACCGCCGCCGCTGCCGCCGCCGCCGCCGCCGCCGCCGCCACCGCCTCCGCCGCCTCCACCGCCTCCGCCGCCTCCACCGCCGCCTCCACCGCCGCCTCCACCGCCGTCGCCGCCGCCGCCGCCGCCGCCGCCGCCACCGCCATCGCCGCCATCGCCGCTGCCGCCGCCATCGCCGCCGCCCCCGCCACCGCGAGCGCCTCCGCCTCCACCGCCGCCTCCACCGCCGCCGCCGCCGCCGCCACCGTGCCGCGGCCACCGCCACCGCCATCGCCATCGCCGCCGCCGCCGCCGCCATCGCCACCGCCGCCGCCATCGCCGCCGCCGCCATCGCCACCGCCCCCGCCAGCGCCAGCGCCGCCGCCTCCACCGCCGCCGCCGCCGCCGCCGCCGCCGCCACCGCTGCCGCCGCCACCGCCTCGTTGCGTTGCGTCTCTGTCCCCATGCGAGAGCGAATCTGGAGCATTTCGGCGTGACTTTCCACAAAGGCTGGCACGAAGGTGCGAATTCGTCGCTGGCTGGCTTGCTTGCAATGGAGCCCTCTCGGGGCTGCATCTGAACAGCTAGGCCGGTGGTGTCAAGGTCTCCTACTGGTGGCTGTGGCACGCGTCGTGGCACCGTAGCGTGCCATGAGCTTATCTGCGCAACTATTGTCGGGAAAGAAAACTATTAGTAACCCCGCCGTTTTACAATAGGGATGGTGTTGTCTCTGGTGGCGGGGTAATGAACTGCGTCAAGGGCCGATTTCGTCGTGGCACTCGTGCCACGGACTCCCCGCTCGTGGCACTGACCTTGACAACACTGAGCTAGGCGCTCCTGGCCCACCTAATGTTGCGCCTCTTCCCACAGGAATGGCAGTCACCACGGGGCGGAGTTTTATGATTTATCGAATTTTTCACCTTTCCGTTTTATTGTCTTTAGGCAGGCATTATAAAAATATGTTAACAAAACATAGCTTGTTGTAGCCCGTCCCTCCTTTGTAACTTGTAAAACCAACAGCTCTCTTCAGGAGATAAACGTTTCATTGAAAACCCTCCTCTTTTCATCCTTTCTCATATTGTTGAAACGTTTATTTTTAGTTCTCATTTTCTAGCCATCGTTCGCTTTAATGTCAGTTGTAGAAACTCCGTAATTCGTTGAATCGATCCTATTTGTTTAATGATTTTAATGGTTGAATATATCTTAAATATTCATGACACCACTTTAAAGGAATTTACGTTTTTATTGAGCATTCAAGTGCTGCTGTGGAATTTTAATTTACGATCGTATTACTTAAATAAATATAATAATGGCTTGCCTAAAATCTATGGCAATTGTTTCTTTCCACGGTAATGCGAATTAGGAAAGGAATGCTAAAATATGCAATTGGAAGCACATGCTACTTGGTAACGTAAGTACGAATTTTCAAGGACAAATCTGCAGGGAAGTAATCAGAATGGAAAAGAACATACACTGCGATTTTTCTAAGAGCGACCCTCAAGGCCACTCAAATCCCATCTTCGCGATGGAATATGTCACGGCATTTCGCGTCTTTTATCGGTCTTGCCGGCAGAAGTCGCATGATCGCAAGCACTGCTTCATATGGTCGCGATCGTGCGAAATCTAGCGGAACTATTGAGAAAGACGCGAAATGCCGTGACATATTCCTTCGCGAAGATGGGATTTGAGTGGCCTTGAGGGTCGCTCTTAGAAAAATCGCAGTATACGTTAAAATAAAAATGTTTCCAATCTTGCAATCATACGCACATACTCTCGTTGAGAGAACGGAATTAGTTCCTTTCTGTTTACTTTTTTTATTCATTTCCTCCCTTTTGTATTTATTTATTGTATTTTATGTTCATTTTGTTTTCGAATAATGACCCACTATCGACTTCGGTTGTTTCATCTTTCTGCTTTCTTTCGCTTTTTCGACACTATTCTAGATGGGTAGGACGAATTCTCACGGCTGTCAGGAGGAGCATTTTAGTGGCCGGCGACTCTGATCGGTAGCTTCCCGTGGTTTCTCCGATCAACACCACATTGCACTTCCATGCACCACGCACATCGGAGGCTTCGAGCTTGTCCCGGCCAGGTCGGTGCCTCGCTGGTGGGAGATATCTCTTGGGAAAAACTCACAAGCTGGCGTTAGGTCGGTGCCGGATCTCGCCGATCAGTGAAGGAAGATCACCGCTACTTCAACACGATAAAATATGTACTACATATACGGGAATATGACCTTGGCCGTTGACACGCCCCGAAACAGTAATCAATCATTTTTATAGGTCGCTACTGGGTCATGTGACCGCTGTGATTGTTTACATTGGAATAACTGTACGGGAAAGCGACACGTAAGGGTAACACGAGCACATACAAACATCCGTGCTCGTCGGCCCCGTGGCCGAGATTGCTAGTGCCTTGGGGTCGCGGGTTCGAGTCCCGCCTTGGGCATGGTTGTATGTGTCGTCTTTTCACCCCCTGTCATCACCATATCGTTTCATCCTTATATCATAATCCTTATAACATTCAACAGTGGACTCTAATAACCTAGTAGTTGAGGCGACCTTAAATAGCAACAAAAAAACCCACGCTCGAGGCGCGACCCTTGGAGTCGAGGCAGCTACGGCCCCATAGCTTTAGCGACCCCGGCAATCAAGGCCGCCAGCAATCAGTCATTCTTTCCTGGTCTCCTCCCATTTCTTAAGATTCTTCTCAACTATTTTCTTTGAAATTCTGCCAACCGAAATGGCGCCGGGCGGAGAGGTTGTGGCACGAAGTCTACAAGGAGGAGACTCAACTCCGGTGGTGGGGGTATGTACGAAAAACGTCGGCAGCTACCTGAAAAATAATACAAAAAAAAAAAAAACGGGCCCCTTCGCCTTCAGCGACCTCACGTGGCAATTGAAAAAACTACGAAGGCTTTCAAAACAGCCAGTGGCAGCAAAGCATCGTATACAAAATTTAATTCAAACATTTTTTCTACAAAATTATTTACTACTTACTACTTCCTTTTCAACTTGTTGTCTTCGGTTAAGCACATCCGCACACCGCCTGGTCATCGGCGCCAACTGACCCACTTGGACCAAACGAATTTTGACGATTAGTGGCCGAGAAAAGCCGAGATAAGTTCCTTCTTTCGCCGCGTGATGTCGCTGAAGGCGAAGGGGCTCGGTTTTTTTTTTGTTTTTTTTTTTTTTTGTATTATTTTTCAAATAGCTGCCGACGTGAGTCTCCTCCTTGTAGACTTCGTGGGTTGTGGTGTCGGCGCTGACGCGCAGGGGCGGAAGCGAGCGAGAGCGCACCCGCGCCCGTGGGCGAGCGGTGGGCGATCGACAGTGCTTCCGCCCAATCGGCTCTCTCCTCTCGTTCCCCTTTCATGAGCAGCCTCCGCTCCGCTCCGCTCGCCAAGTGCGGACGACTGTTTCCCTGCCCCGCGTGCCTCGGCGGCGAAAATTGGAGCGGCTAATGTATGCAAGGACGCCCAAACAACTTCTTAAAACTTTTTCACCCAAACTTGAAAAACAAAGATACTTCGGTAAAAGGCTATTCTCTACAGTCGTCAAATATGTTTCGTTCCAGTGTTTCCAATCAACGTTATTTTGAAACTACTGGTTATCAAACACTTTGTACTAATCGCCGTCTATTTACGACGGCAGTAGAGTACAAACACGACGACGCTGGAGTACAGAATCTCAGAAATGAGGATCCTTTTGTATGTTTTTATTGTTCCGGAGCTTTAATGAGTTTATTTTTTCTTAGACAAAAGGGAAATCATTTCCAAACAGTGTAGCTCGTTGCCATCTTATCAAATTCTTTCGGTGTCTGACGAATAGCATACGACTAATTTGTTCCATTTTATACCAAGCTCATTCGAAAGGAATTCATTTGACGCGCGTTGCATTCTCCTGAAATTCAGCGCCACGAGACCGGGTGCTCTGGGCTGACATTATCAAGGCCGTCCAGAAGGGTGGGGAGGGGCAGCCTTTTGGCTCGACTTAATTGGGGCACCGAATCTTTTCACTGAAAACATATGGCTGGCCTGGAACTAAAGTGATCTACAAAACATTTTGGCAAAAATCCAGATTATGGTAAATTTAATCAGAACAGGTGAGCATTTGTACATTCTAAAGTTATGTGTAATTTTTCGTTGTAGGTGCCCCATAATAAAAGTACCACTTTAGAATTGGCAGGTGTTTAATGTTAATCAATTCTTATGTGGTCTAAAAGTCACATTGTGATTTGAACCATAAACCACTCTAGTTCCAGACTAGCCATATATACTTGCTTTCTATTCAAATTATCCGCTAAAACTTATTTCTCTTGCAGGCAAAAATAAATTCTGTTTATTTATTGAGGGATGGGGTGACTTTTGGTTAAAATACGGGCCCCCAAGGTCTCTTGTTTTCTCTGGGCGCTCCTGCATATTAAATAAGGGTTGTTTGTTAGGGCTTGCAGTACTTTTTTTCATTTCGAATGAAATAAACCGATTTCGAGAGGTGTCGTAATGACGGAAGGGTATTCGAATACCGGCACGGTGTCATCTCTCGTCTAGGTAAGCGTCATCGATGTTGGTTTTATAAAAGCATCGATGGATTTTAACGTAGATTTTTTAAAGCCGATGCTTTTTAACAGCGATGTTGTGTGTTAGATGTTTGGACGTCGTGGATATTTTATTTTTTAATGTAAAAAAGTACCGTAATGATCAAAGACTGTTCAATTGATAGATGTCTGAAAATTATCACATTCCGCAGACCAAAGTGACCAAGGTTGAAAAATAATTTAATTCGAAATTTCATCCGTAAATAAAGTTCATATAATTGTTTAATTATCCAGTCACATCATACATTTTTTGTCAAATGTCCTGACCATTTTGTGACTGTTTGGTCAGTTAAATCTCACTAAACGCAACTACCGTAAAATTACCAAATTTTCTCGCGTGAATTTGCTAATGAAGTTTTTAAAAAACGTTTGAAAATATCTGAGGTTTTAGGGAGACGTTTTAAAAACATCTGTGATTTAATTTTGAGCATCGTTTTGAAACTTCGGCGCATTATTGGCGAAGTCACATCCGTACAGCGTACGTACGTATAAGCGACTCTGACAGTTCAATGTGTTGTTGCCATTCTCTACTACGCCCATAGCCCCACCTACGTAACAGATAAATGAAATCTCAAAATATTACCACTTATTGACTGACCTCCGCGATTCCGTGCGAGTCACACGAGCGGCCACGCTGAACCCTGGCTGTGAGAAAGTAAACAAATTCTCGCAACGGAATTGCTTCTGAGCAGGCTACGTGATGATGCACCACAGCATGTAGCGAGAGAACTGTCAGAGTCGCTTATACGCTGACGGTATTGTAATCTCATCCTCTGAAGTGGGGCGCAGGGCCTTGGAATTCTCCATCAAAACTGGGGACAAAGCTGGTGGTTGCTACAATAGGGGGCGCTAGTGTCGCCGGGTACAGCTGCAGGTTAGGCTCGCCAACTTCCGCACATCAAAATTCGTCATAAATGCGAATTCGTCATAAATATCTCATAAATGCGAAAAGTGTCTTCTAAATGCTCAATTATTCGTAATATATACATCTAATAAACCGTTGAAGAAAGCGCGAACATCGATGCTAGGTTTTGTAACATTACGCGCCTGCTTGCGTGCCCACCTACGCAGCAGCCACGCACGTTCGAAATATCGTTGGCAGCAGTTCGTGTTTTAGTTCTTGTAAGAAGGTACTCCAGGAGAGGGCGCCTCTGTAATGGTCTCCACCACGTTATATGGGAGTTAACAGGCCCTGGTGGGGCGTCTCTTGGCGCAGGCCGGGCGGCCTGGATGGCGACGCCTGTCACCGCAGAGGCAGGACAGTCTGATTTGTGGCCTCTTGCGCTGCGCCTGGCACGACCTCCCCCCCCCCCCCCCGAGTTCCACTGCTCCGGCCCCCGATTCGTCCTCCTCCCCCACTCCGCGCCTATACTGCGATTTTTCCATTGCTACCTCTCAAGGCCCATCTTCACGGTGGAATATATCACGGTATTTCGTGTCTCTCTCAGTCGGACCGCTAGATGTCGCATGATCGCGATCGTTTTAAGCACTGCTTGATCACTCGATATCGTGATTTAGTCCATCGTGAAGACTGGCTTTGAGTGACAGCTATGGAAAAATCGCAGTATATACAGAGACGTTCCGAAACTACTGATTCGATTCCGGAATACATTATTTTCCTCCGATTGTTATGGAATCGGTATTCGATTCCTTCCGATTCTTGCTGCAATCGATTCAAAAAATGCCAGAATTGAATCAAATGTTTGCCTTTGATTCATACCACTACTTCTGACAAGTAGAGAAGATCTATTCTACTGCTTCTGGCTCATTATTCTAAATTATTGCAAAGTATATTTAGAACGAATAATTCACTCAAATTGGTTGTTGATTGACAAAACCACTTCATTGTATTTACAAGATTTTAAGAAATAAATTTTGATGACAAAAACAAGACGCTTTGAGTGTGCTTGGGCTTCATTTTGAGTAATGGGGGTGGAATTTTTATTTTGTGGGAGTGCTTATTGCACAAATAATTTTTACAAGTTTATTGCACAAGTAAGGTTTCACAATTTGTTATCAAGATAATTTAAATACAAATGCCTAGGTTTTGATCATTCTGTAATCATGCAGGCAGGATTCCGATATCGATATTACTAATGCTCGATTCCTGTTTCGATACTTCTGAGTTCTCCTTTTCGATTCTTTTCTTTCGATTCAATCCTAGGATCGATTTCCGATTTCTTTGATTCTAGAATATATTCTTTTACAGGAATCTAATGACGCGTGCCCCCGCGTCTCTGTCTATGGCCCCACCTTCAATCCGCCCTCTCCCAACTGCCCTTAACACCGTCTCCCCCTTTCCCCCTCCCCATCCGACTCCTTACAGTCCTCCGGCCACACCTCCGCTCCCTCGTCTTTCTCCCTTGAGGGCCTGGTGCGGCGCGGTCACTTCCGGAATGCCGTCAGCACGTGCTGAGCAGGCGCTCTGGGCCGCCTCGCCCAAATGGACACGCTACTACTCGACTTCCCAAAAATTATTCTGCGAAGTTCATTTCGGGAATCTCCTGAACGAGAAAGGCCACAAAAAGAATGCCTTTGAAGTAGTGACGTGACCAGAATGGCCTTGCCGGGGAAACACGAATGAATTATAATATACGAGGTTTTAATGTACGACTATAATAATTTTGTATCACTTTTTCTTCTTCACATCTGTATGCCTATTTTCAAATCCCAGAAATGGTTCGTCCCGATTTTCTATCATCTAATTAAAATAGAACCCGTTCGAACCAAACGTTCATAATTTTAAAGTGGATAATACGTAATTTTCAGCTTAATACTTAAATTAATCGACAACGTAGCAGTTCAAGCTAATATTTCGAAACCATATCAAGAAAGAATACTTTTGTCTTTTAGTTTTCTCAGGAATATAATGTATAAATGTTAGTACTGTACTTACTTCTTTTACTGTGGCATGAAGAATACTGCAGGCTTGTGGTTCCAGTAGACCGTGTTCCGTTCCAGATGACAGAACTGGTGTCCCGTTCGTAGCCTTGGAGTGGTAGTTCTCCCATAAACTTCTGAGGAATTTCTCACGGATAAATCACTATTTCTTTACTCAAGAATTAGTCTATTATAGTGTATAATCATTGTACAAAACTGTTCAGTCGCTGTTTCTTTCTCACGTGTAAACATACGTGTAAACATTCGTGTTAGTGGGAAGAAAAATGCTTAAAAAGCAGATAAAATGTAAATGTGAAACAAATTTACTTATAAATTGTAATATTGTACTTTCTTTCAAGTGGTTCGGCGTATGCTTGTCGTGCCATCGTTTGTCCTTTTTTGTATTCACTTGCACATTCACTGCTTAAACACGTGTTTCTTGATCACAATCTTAAATTGAGTATGAAGATACGTATTTACAACTCGACCAATTCTCAACACAGACTTCCGAAATGAAAAAAGTGTGACCCTCCCTTCTCAAGAGGTTCACGCGGACTGAGTGAAACTGCAGAAGATTTCGAGTCGATTTTGTTAAAGTCGATTATTATCGATTTCTTGGTGACAAAGTTCTCGATGGTCATGTGGATCGTTTACCGCCGAATATAAATCAAAATCAATTCAAGTAAGATATAAACTCCTATTTAATTAAAAATATTTTACGAAAAGAAGCATAAAAATTCTCCATTGTGAATATTATTTAACTTTACCAATAAATATCTTGAACTGATGGCAATGCGAGGAAATGAATATTTTTCTTGAAGATACAATATATTCTTTGTGGCGCAAGAATTGAGCACTAATCTTTCAAATAAATTCAAAATGCCCACAATTTCAATTCGCTGTAATTTGTTCCTTTCTGTAAAGAAGTAAAGATTTTTTTGTTGCTTCCGAATAAGTAAGATATTCAACGTTACGTGCTGCGAAATAGAGAAGCCGTTATTTCGTCAAATAATTGTTTTTTCTTTGCTTGTTTGCTTGTTTTGCTTGACCCTAATACATAATTCAAATGCTACAAAAAGAAACTGGGAACTTAGAAAACAAATAAGAAGTACAATAACCCGTGTCGGTAAACGGTTGAATTTTTAAATGGGAAATGGTGTGGAGAGCTTAGTATAACGTTGTTATTTACCATACTGTACAACAATTTATTTACATATTGACGGCGTAAGAAACCCCCTGGCTGGCCTCATGTCCAGGATACGACAGACCCCATTTTTCAATCCCGCATCCTTAGGGGCGGCTCCACATATTCGGCATTTGAAGAAAAGCGAGCGACTGACCGCCAAATCCCGAATAGCGTGGAACCGGTTTAGGTGGCCCAGGATCTCAGTTGATAAAACTGCAGTGCCTCTGATATCACTGCAGTGGCCCTACGTTCGAGTCCCGACGGGGGAAGTATTTTTCGACACTAGCTAAGTCCAACGCAGCTATAATCTGGAGGAGAATTCTAGCGGCCGGCTGCTTTTTTCAGTAGTTTTCCGTGGTTTCACTGATTAACTCCATGTTAATGCCGGAATACTACCCTAAAAACGGACCGCGAGTGATATTTGCTTCCCCCTCCTGGTCCTGTCATCACCCATTACTTACACACACACACACACACACTTACTTGGACTGCACTGTCACACATGCCGGGGGACCAGCCGGGGTTTAGAGCTTGTCCGGACTGGCGCCGTGCTCCGCTGGTGGGAGATATCTGATGGGGGAAAACCACGCAAGCCGACGGTAGGTCGGCCCCGGATCTCGCCATACAGCCGGGGAAGGAAACCGTCACGTCTCGCGATAAAACATGTAGTACATTTACGGGACCAATGACCTTAACCATTGACGCTCCAGGAAGCATCAGTCAATTAAATCCTTGAGTAGTGTGGATGGGTAGTTTGCTATTTGCCGAGCGACGAAAGTCGGTGTTCGCCCTACCCACTCATGTCGGTCTTTCGGGCACATCAAATGAAACGAACATTCGCCGAGCACATCACGGGATTGGGCGACCAGTTTTTCGCCCTGCAGCACTGCTCGGGATCGGGCGAGCAGTAGTTCGCTATTGGGCGCATGTCGAATGTACGGAGCCGCCATAAAACATTACTTTCACGCTCGGCGCTACCCGTGTTGGTTTATTTCACGACATTTTTTTATTTGGGCAGGGCCCATAGATCCCCAACCATCCCTCGGCCCGTAGGTGTTTGACCCCCGGAGCTTCCGCCGCGAAAGCCACATCCCTCCTCGCCTTTTTGCGCCCGCATCTGCCCCGGCCCCGGCGTCTGCACTTTCTCTGCCTGCGCAGCCGTGCGCGCTCGCGCCCGCGTTCGCGCTCGCATGCATAATGAATGAATGGCGCGACCGGCAGCCGCCCGGGCGGGAGGGGGGGGCGGGGTGGAACGGGACGGGGCGGCGCGACCGGCAGCCGGCGGGATAGGCGACGGGGGCGGGGAGGATCGGGCGGGGAGGGGCGGGGTGGGGCGAGCGGGGCGGGCGGGGGCAGGCGGAGCGGGGCGGGGCGGACGGGCGGGGCGGGCGGGCGGGGGGAGCGGGGCGGGGCGGGGCGGGGTGGGGCGAGCGGGAGCAGGCGGGGCGGGCGGGGTGGGGCGGTGCGGGGCGAGCGGAGCGGGGCGGGCGGGGCGGGGCGGGGCGGGGGGAACCCGAACAGCAGCCGGAAGGGAGGGTGGGGCGGGAGGGGGGCGGGGGCGGGGCTTACCGCTCCGAATAAAGGGCAAAGGGTCGTCGCCGTGCTCTGTTGAATGAGGAAGCCTGCGATGGACCGCTTCGCCGCACGATCTGCGCACAAATGTGCAGCTCCAGATCGATGAACCTCCAACCCGAAAGAAGTGATTTGAATGTCAAGCCTTTAGATTTGAAAGCATTTGATTATTGCTCATTAACTATTGTTATATTACAATTTGACTTACTGTGACAAATTTGATACCTTGATCCAAATACAACACTACATAGCAAACCTATTGTACAAATTTCTGTTTTCCCCCTAAATTCTTAATTCCCAAAAAACAACGTTTCGGGAATAATTTGTTCCCATCTTCAGATTGGTACTCTTCGACACTAAAGAAAACTATTAAAATACTCAACAGTAAGTTACAAACATTGCTTTAAGACATAATAATTAAAATATACTCATACATAAAACAAATATAGGGGTGTCCTGTGAGCAATGGACCATCGTCAGAACTTCTAACCGGTTCTCGATATCGAGATGCAATTCTCGCACAACAATGCTGAATTGTGGGACAAATATTCCGCAGAGGTAGTGTTCGTAGTTCTTTTAGTTTTGGAGAAATTCAATCACCTCTGATTTTTAAGTGGATAATCATGTAAAGATAAATGATGTTTCATTTGTTTATGGTTGAAAAGTATGATAGAAAAAATAATTAATTTCTGATACGAGACTGAAATTTATATACAGTAGTAGGCACGGACGGTAAGTGTCGTATCTTAGTAACTCTAATCCCAAGAGGGATGGGACATCGATGTCAATGTTTTCCAAACACCGTTATCAATGTTTTCCAAACATCGATGAATATATAAAAACATCGATGTTTTATACTTAGTATATTCAATCCATTGTTTTTTTAATTGTTTTGTGCTCGATGTTTTTACGTTTTCGACGTTTTGTTCATGGGTGGAAATGTTTCATTATCTCAATTCTGTAAAAGTTAAAATATGAAATAATTTCTGAATACCTTTGTACACACTCGGCCGAGATGATCTCCATCTTCCAGAATTTCCTTCATCTTTCATCGTATTTTTTATAAGGAGACACGTTTTTTGACTCATTTTGAATCAGATTTTAATAATAAATTCATATGCTCGGCTACAATCGAATTAAATTTGTGTGCGCACGAATTTAACGTTGGAGAATTCTAAACAAGCCTAAAAACATCCACGGTATGTGGTCGATGTATAATTAACATCCATGTTTAAATTTTCAACAACTTTAGGGAGTTTTTACACGTGGAAGCGTTACATCAATCGACAGTTTTATCGATCTTCTGGGCATGCGCTGTTTGAGTTTTAAATATTGAACATAGGCAAAAAGTAGAAATTGCAGACCATTGCTATATGCTATGCACTAACTTCGTATTAGGAAGTTTTTGCACCTCGAAGCGTTACAGCTATCGCGTGTACTATTGATCTTCGGCGCATACTGAGATAGGGAGATTTTACAACCTCGAACGGTAAGCACTATCGATCTTCTGCTCATGCGCAGTTCAAATTTTACATCACTTTAGTGCATCTGCGCATGCGCAGAAGTGTGCTTAACGTTCGAGGTGGCAAAAACTCCCTATTCTGCGCCGAAACGTGAACTGCGCATGCGCAGAAGATCGATAGTGCTTTCAATTGTTTTAACGTTCAAGGGTGCAAAAACTCACTAATGTTTGGCAACATCGATGCCAATAAATGTGGTCGATGTTGGATCACTAAATCCCTAGAGTAAACAGCTTTGCCTCTGTGGGCGTCGCGTCGTCGTTCGGGAGTATCGGCGTGCCGGGGGGTGGGGAAGGGCGGGGGGGGAGGGGCGTGGCGCGGTGGCGCGAGGAGGAAACCGGCGCGACCGCTCTTCCCGCCTTCTGCTTCCGCCCCTCTCCATCTAATCCCGTGGCCGTTGCACCAACGCTCTCACTGCCGGGAGGGGGTTCAGCGACCTGGGCACACCCTTCGGGCTTTATCGCTTATCGTACCGAATCGATTCTAACATCGCGAGGTCTATGAACGGAAGCGAACAACGAGGGATTTTGTTGTTGTTGTTGATGGTTATTTAAGGTCGCATGAACAACTAGGTCATTAGCGACCACTATTGGATTTAACGTTATGATATGAGGATGAAATGATGTGGTGATAATAGGGGGTGAAGGGACGAACACATACAACCATATCCGAGGCGGGACTCGAACCCGCGACCCCTCGCTCCGACATCACTACGGCACTACTGATTTAGCGATCTCGGCCACGGGGCCGACAACGAGAGAATTTTGTTTTCTAGTTAAAATGACAATGACGCGTTTTCTTTAATTAAGGAAATATTTTTTTACAAAATGCGTAGGACGAGCTCACGAATGTCACTTTAATTGCACAGGGCGAAGACTAGCCTCGTCATGAATATCGACACGTGCAGCAGAATCAACAGTGTCAACTGTGCCCTTATATATTGGACGAGAAGGTTACTTTGGAATGAAATGCTTTGAAACTAGTGGATTGGACCGACTCAAAGGTGTATTATGTTAATGATAAAAGTCGAAGGCCTGGAACCTTCTCATAAAATTGGCCACGCATAGTGAAGCTTCAACTCGCCTTACAATTGAGAGTACGCGAAAATAATCTTTAGCCGTTCATATTTCCCTCTGCCGAAAATATATTAAATTAAAAATATTTCTTTACTTGCCAATGCTTTTATACTACGTGTAATTTTAGAGGATGTGTTTTATTGGGTTCTAAAGTATACGACTTCTTTTCTTAAACTGTGAACTGTTTATCATCGTATCTAATGCGAACAATATCTGACGACACAAAATAATTATTATTCTTTACGCTTCAATAAAAATAATTATCTTTGCAACTTATTTCTAATTATATAAAAATTGTATCGCCTGTATCTAAGAATTATTTCACTTGCCGTTAACTCTGACCGCAAGGTCCTATGGTTCCAGTAATGACGATGGGGGAATTTTCTTCTGTAGCTAGTACTTTGAACTAGCGATGTCGAATTCAGCCGCGTTTGAGATTTCTAGCTGTTCTAATCGGTAATTTCCCTTGGATTCTCCTATCAATACCAGGCTAAGGCAATACCAGGATGAAACATTCACTACACGGACGGGACTAATGACCAATAGCAGTTGACCTGCCCGGAAATATATATGCATCAATCGTCGTTTAACTGCAATTGATTCAGTAACAAAGCAGATAATGTGACCATAAAATCATGACACTTAAACCCACCGTCCACCTTGGTTTCCACTAAAATGTTTAAATCAGTTAGGTCCAAACTTGTGCCTTCATTTATTTCGTTCTGTTCAGTACAGCCCCACGTGTAGAAATATTTATGCCTCTCTGTAGTTTTCTTCGGTGTCGAGCTAGACGTTGCCTGTCAGTCAGGTGACGGACAAAGACAAACATATGGACTCCAGCCATTGAAAGGCATTTAAACTATCAACACGTCCGTCTCCTTTCCTCCCCGACCCTCTTCACCAGAGCTAATGCAATCCGTTGGCGTCCAGATGCCCTTCCCCCCTCCGGGGCGAGGCCGCCCTGCGCGGCAAGGGGCCTCAAGGGGGCTGTTCGCTTGTAAACAGGGCGTCTGTGGACGCCGCCTCATTGGGCTCGCTGCCCTCGGCGGCGGCGCGGCCAAGGGAGAGTTAAAGGGCCGAGGATCCATTGCGGCCTCGCGGGGCTACAATTACTTCGGGCTTAGCTAACAGCCGCGGCCCGTCCTTCCGGATGCCGGTAAATCACGGAGCTCAATTAACCGGGAGATTCGCTCCCGAAATCTAATTTACCGTTTCAGCCGTTATCAGATTTATAGCTGTTCGCTTAATGGAGCATTTCCGACGTCCGTAGATCTATCGGTCAGTTAATTATGCAATGAGAAAGAGTTTTGTATCTCTAATAGTCGTACGTCTTCAATTCTGTTTTGTGGTATCATAAAATATAACATGTACCATAAATATTTAATATATACACCATAAATTCTATTTGATGATTCAATCTATTTTATGGTATCCGCCCATTATACAATATATTCTTACACGAGAGTAATAAGTAAACTTTCTTGTATAAAGACCCATTTCTGACTCTCTCGTATAAAATTATAGGAAGCTAATTTACCGTTTCAGCCGTTATCAGATTTATAGTTGCCTAATGTAGCATTTCCGACGTCCGTAGATGAATCATTCGGGTAATTGTGCAATGAGATAGAGTTTATGTAGCTCTTCCAATAGTCATACAATGCATGCTGTTCAATATATTTTATGTTATCCGCTTATTAAACAATATGTTCATATATGAAAATAAGTAAACTTTCTTATAAAATACCCTTTTCTGGCTCTCTCGTTTGAAATTATTGTCAGTGGGAAGTCAAATTCTTAGATCTGCCGTAGGTCTCCTGATGGATTTCTTAGGACGGCACAGGCAGGGCGTAAATTGACGGATTAAACCAAGGATTGTCCCCGCCTAAAGACTTTTTTGTTTGTTTTTGTTTAAGTTATGTTAAATTAATTCGTAACAACATTCTCTATACCATGTACCGGCGTCGAACGTGGAGTAGAATAATCCTCCTTTAACCTAGTCTGTCATCGTCAGTAAGATAGTCATCGTTGTAATTGGCCATTTCCTTTGGACAGGGGATCAAAGCCGTTACATCCCAGATGGTCATCCATCCAGGAGCCCACGATGTCTTCAGTTACTTAATCTCATGACCTCACATACTGTATGTAACAGTTTGGCTAACGATGCCGGCTAAATGCGGTTTTATGTGCTCTCCCAAGAAAAGTATTAGTTGGTCCCTACCCGGGAAAGAATTAATAAAAACTATTTCTAGAGACTACCTCATGATTTCTACGTCAAGGAATCCAAATCACGGAAATTTGAAAAGAAAGGTCGGTTGGTAAATATGAAAATGTTTATTGGTCCAGGGCATCAGGTTTACATTCAGTGTAACACTCAAAAGACCTCAGGTGTGTGTATGTTTAATCAAATCCACAGTCAGTACAGTAAAGATAATGCTGATTTCATGTCACCTGTGATTGTTTTGTGAACGCATTCCCTCCCTACCCGGAGGCAAAAGTTCCTAATCGCACCCTGGGCACAGGTGAAGTGAATGTTTTTAATTCACTATTCCAACAAATGAAACAAATGTTCGAAAGAACGAAATCTTCTTGAAGTTAAATAATTACTGTTTTAATTTTTGTTTAAAAATATACTTCATAAAAGTAAAAAGTATTCCTAAATGAAGGTTCTTTCGAGTTTTTTATACCATACACTGCCATCCCCGAAGAGCACACAACACTTTTAGAGCTGAACCTTATGAAAAAAACCTTCACCACATAGTAGGTAAAAGTTCCATTGACAGCTGCGCCCTCACAACCATTGACTCCAGCCCGGAAGTGAAAAACGTCGGAGCGAAAAAACCCGACGTTCGTTTGAGCGGCTGTCACGCGAGTGCTCCCCTATGTGCCCTGCCCGATGCACGCCTCCCTTTTTGCCTCATGCGGCTTTTTCGGCCTGCGGAAGCGGCTAACGGGTGCAGGAAGGCATTCACCGCGCCACCTTGGCGTGGCGGTGAACTGTCTTCCGTAGCGCCTATGTTGGAATCCCAGACTCTTTGTTTGTTTATTTTTCTGGAAACACTACACCGAATTCAATGGCGGAAACCCGTTTTCATTCATGTTTTTTAGATGGCCCAAAGCATTGTATGCTTTAAGAAGGTGAATGACTTGAATTACGTGTTAAAACGAGCAATTTTCAGGAGAGTGAAACCAGCAGCTCCGTGACTTGTAAAAAATGAATAGTTCCAAAAGTTGTTTCTGAAATGCCAAATTAAATATAATTAGATAGATGCCCATTATTTAGACTCAATAATTGCTCTAATCAATTTTAACTCATGCTTTGCACTATTACACGAACGTGTTTCCCATGAGAGTTTTCTTTCTCATTGTTGGGTCCTAAATTTATGACTTGCACTTTTTAAGATTATTTATTCCTATGTTAGTTATTTTCCTAGCGCTTGTTTCGCTCAGTTTCCCAGCGGCTTATGCGGCGTAAGTACTGACGCAGTGAGGAAGATCGGGACATGCTTCACCATGGCGCCAACCCAGTTCGGATTGGGGGGTTGATGTGACGGAAAGTTCGCGCGCGATCCTTAGCCCGTTGAAAGGATACTGTACGGGCTTTCGACTGGAAGTGCCAAGGGCAACCACAGATACTGATTAGAGTAGTTTGCCTGCGAATTTGATTACTATCTTTTTGATGATAAGTGTATCAAGCAATGGTCTGGCGCGTTGACGGGACGAAACAGCGACTCTCCAGTCATTGGTGCGCCCGACACGTTAGGCGTTGCTTTCACGGTCGTTGCTACCGATGGTGTTGGAAGGGAAATTAGATTGGTGGTTTGAAAAGGGAAATAAGACCGTGTTCCATACTTCTGGGAAAAACAATTAATAATATCCACAGTTCACATCGGGGACATTTATGCTCCACACAAAAATTGCAGAACTAGTCGTTATTGATTGATTGGGCTACTCTGTTATACCTGCAGATTTGCATTTCTGTGTTGTACTGAACCGTTTTTATACATTGGGCGGTTTTCCTTTATAAAATAATTATGAAATATTTAAAGAAAACAAATTTTTATTTATTTCTTTTTGGGCTTACGAAACAATATAAACATAGAATAAAATATGCAGTGATGTGAGTTAACATATTATGCTATACATACATGAAAAATACTCTTACTAAATTAACAATATCAGCATCTACTTATCATCGATTTGCACTTGAGTTTGTGGCTATTTCAAAAATTTCTGTTAGAAATGATGGTGGTGGATGGTGGTTCATAAGGGATGTATTTTACTATTTTTTGAACATCGGTTATTTTCTTTCCGTGTGCGAGGATAATAAATAATAATTCTAGTTCTTCTGCGTGAGGATCAGACATTATATTTTTAGTTGGCAATAGAACACATTCTGTAAGTTAGACAAGTTTCACTGGTCTACACCTTGAAGAATATCAAAGAACATGTGTATCTCAATTCCAAGCTATCTGGCAACCCTGTAAATGGTTCAGCATGTAGTTAATTGTACCTTACAGTTATTATTGCTTTCTTCTTGAATGTTTTAGTAAATTTATATAACACAAAGTTTTAATGAAAAAGGGAGCTCAGAAATATAGAACCCCTCCCCCAACACACACACACACACACACACCTGATTTCGGATTTTCGTCGTTGCCTATGTGTTAGATCTATTTTTATGTCCGAATTAAACGTTTAGTCTAAAGCGTCGTGTGAAAAGAAGACGGGAAGCGAGCTTATCGCTCGTCCTGTTTGCCTCCGCGCCGTCGAGTTGTGCGTTCTACCGCGCGACGCGAGCTGTCCTGATTGCTGCATCCGGCCTCGCATTTGAAACTTCCGTTCGGTGCAGCGAGGTGTCGCTCGACAGTGTAAATGCGCAGTGAAGCAGCGCTAGCCCAAAAGAAAGAATACAGTCGAAAATGAAAGTCAATAATGGAACATGTGCACTCAGAAATACACTCTTTGCAAGCATGTATATTAATATATCGCAAAAAACAGCCACAAGTGTGTGACATAGGTGCGGTAGTACAATTTACTCACGTTTTCTTAAACTCCAGAATCCCTACCCCTCTCTTCTATTGAGCACTATTGAATTATGTATAAATGCACCTACCAGCGTGATTGGCACCGATTAATAACTAGTAATTTGCGTCTACAGGAATTTGTATTGACTATTCCAATTGTGAAATTAAAATAATGGTTAACTATATATAATGTAAATGCCCTAATCAGGGCGGTGTATCACAAAAAGTTCGTAGCTTTTTCTATCCGATTTTTCGTACCGCCCTACTGACCAATCATAAACTGTGACTCATGTATGTTGGGAGGGGGGTATATATCTATCGTTACGTCAATGTCCAATAACTTCAGGGGGGTATATATCTATCGTTACGCCAATGTCCGTATGCACTATAGCATAACCTCTTTGATTTTACTATAGCTTTCAATTGTTTTCAATATACTGCGTATTTTGGATTTCTGTTGGGCATAATTTCATTCCTAGAAATAGTCCTATTGAATACCACTCGTACTTTGGAAATCCTCAGATAAATCCCCTACGTTCGCGAGTCTGGGATTTATCGACAATTTCGAAAGCACTCGTGTATTATCTATAACAATTTCCAACTTGCACAAAAATTGAAAGAAAACTAGGCAGTCCCCGACCATGTGAGAGGTGTCAGTGATTTCGTTGGATACCCAGAAACTCATTAAATTTCAAAAACAAGTTTTGCTGAAAACTACAAATATTTCATTGTTTTATTCCGCCCACTCTCATACTGCGCGTACTGGCTGAATTTTCGTCGCAGATAGAATTTACGTCTTACGACACAGCTGAGCTCAAGCAATAGCAATAAAGGAAACAAGGCTCGAAGGAAGACGCTATTTGGAACATCAATTTTTAAAATTGAATACTTGCCGGCACAAACGTTGTAACCGTCACTTTTCTGCAATGCTGGGTTTCCTTGCATTAAGGTCGTATATGGTCTAAGTGAGGCATGTAGGAAACTATGTTGCCAAACATGAACATTAAGCACCTTTTTTTCTTCTTTTTTAAATTTCACCACGAGTCTCACGGGTGCATAAACGTTGTAATAATGGAGGAGAAAAGTCGTGTGTCGTTCAATTTGCTTTTTGAGGGTTACAACGTTTTTGCCGTCCGGTATTTTCATTTGATGAAGGATGTTTGGAAACATCGATGTTCTGCTGTCGTGGCTTCCTTGGGCGGGAGGCGCCCGTTGCATTCGGTCGCGGGGGCGGGCGCGGGGGCGGGGGCGGGGGTGGAGGCGGGCGGTGACTCACGGCGACACCCGACCAACGCGCGGGGCGGGGGCGGGGGCGGGGCACCTGTGCGGTTTCGCTGTCGATCGCCCTTCGAAGCCCCGTCGCCCCGCGGACAGGCCTCCGCTGGGGAGTAACCTCTCCCGAACAACATTGGAAGCCGGATTAAACCTCTGGAGACCAAATGCCTGGAGTTGAAAGTGGGAAAATTCGAAGCGTTTTTAAATTTAACTTTAAATTTTTGCCAATCTGGAGAGTCCATGTAATTAGAGCGCATACGGACTCAACACATCTGTGCAGAAAGCCACACGTTTGAGTCCTACTTTGTCTCGCGTGTGTGTGTGTGAGCGTTGTTAGGTGGAGAGAGAGAGAGAGAGAGAGAGAGAGAGAGAGAGAGAGAGAGAAAATGAATGCGAAGGGCCGCAATTTCTGCTAACGCAAAATCCGAGGAGTCCGCGTAGTGAAGTGCATGGTTCATGTAATATTCCACTGATTAGTGGAGGGTGACACAAGCTTTCGTCACAAAAATCTTTGTGATGTATTTTCGTGTGATTCGTCACCCTACTTGTGATTACTGATCTGGGCCAACCTGTATCCCAGAGGCTTCTTCTCTGTTGTAGACGCTGGGTCTATCCTGGTGCCTGCTGTAGGCTTTGGACCAATGGTAGCAATTGGGTTTAGTCAGCCAATAAAGTTTTTACTCCGAGTTTCATAAGTAACACACTGGATCCACCTAACTTCCAACATCAGTACCGACTATTTAACCTCACATCATGGGCGCAAGAATCGAGACCTTCTTGTCTGAGGATTTTAATTGGGGTCAAGGGAGCCCAAATTGTTAGTTACCGCTTTCTTGGGAATTTGGTGAAATCTTTGAATTAATTTTTGCCCGGAGCGACTATGTAATCATGGGCGTTTAACAATATGACAACAGACACTTTAATTCTCATGTTTCATGAGTATAAAAACACTAATTGAGACCTCGAGATGCAGGCCAAATTTCACGCATTAGCATTTTTGAACTTCAATTACAACATTAAACGGAGCATAGAATCATAATAACGGTGTATTACTGTAGCAGAGACCAATTGTTGAGGTCCCCCCGATGGACAGCCCCTCCTCTAATTAGCGTCCCTAGGGACAGGGAGTAGCGCATTCCGTTGTTTCACCGATCCCGTCATTTTACGTCCAGTTGTCAGGAAAATTGGAACTGCTTAATATTCCATGTGTGGAGAACCATGAATATACCCCAAACCAATATTAATATTCTTGAAAATCTTCATAATGTCACCAAATGTTATAATTTCCCTTCAGTTCCTGTTTGGTGCCTGACGGGGTTGTCGAGTGAGTGGATATTAAATGGCGGTGGTTGCACTAACCCCTGTATGTAGGGACTGTAAGCCCAATCGTTCCCGTGTTCGCTAATTCTTTCGAAATCGTTAGTGAAAAAGAAGCATGTACATCAGATCTTAGTACTATATCAATTTCAGTAAATGAGAAAATTACTACGGCTATAGGGTGTATTTCGCTTCAGCGTGTAGCTTTGTATGGGAGCCTGCAATGATTGATTGATTGATTCGTTTATTCCGGCCGCGTCAACTGTTAAGGTCAGTAGTCCCGTACGTGTAGTGCGTGTTTTTCTTCGCGATGGGAGTTTCCCCTGAATGGCGGCTCCGACCTGTCTGACGGCTAGAGATAAAGAAAGGTTAGGGATAAAGATACGACGGGGATAGAGATAGGTCGGAGAGAGATCGGACTAGGAAGAGGAAGGAAAGATCGCGCGCGGTCCGTGGCGCATTTGTTAGGGTGCTGCTCCGGCGTTCGCCTGGTATTGATCGAAGAAACCACGGAAAACTACCGATCAGAGCAGCCGGCCTCTAGAATTCTTCTCCAGACTGAACTCGACCTAGCTATTTTGCTAGTGTCGAAAATCCTGCCACCGGTGAACCTAGGGCTTCTCGGTCAGAGGCACCGCAGTGACATCAGTTCATGCCCGGAACCTCCACCGCAATGTAAGCTTCATGGATTGGGAGGTTCTAGGTTCGAATCAATACGTCGACACCTGCCTAGAAGTTGTGTCGCACGGCGCCTCTGTCTTGAGAATTCGAGAGGCTGGTTGCTCTGACCGGTCGTTTCCATGATTCCATTCGATTCGAGGTGGATGCCAGCGCAGTTCCTTACCCGGCCAATGACCGCGCGCGATCTTGTTTCCCCACCTCGTCCACACTCCCATCCTCAGTCTAGATTTACACGCCTTCTTTTGACGAACAACGCCGGAGTTCAAGCTAACGCACACATGAACAGGGTGGCTTCTACCAACTCAGAAGCATGTACACGTGCACATTCGCTGACACAAATTAATCGTTCGTCAAAAGGAAGCGTGTAAAACGGGTCTTACGGCTTCTCGGTCTCGGAAGAATCCGGCAGTTGTGCTATTTTGCGAATATTAGTCCAAGCACGAAAGGGGCTATAGCGACAAAGGAAAAATAAGAAAATTGAGTCTTTTATTATTATTATTATTATTATTATTATTATTATTGTTACTACTATTATTATTACTTAATATTAATACATTTTGTTTATTTCGTGAACTATGTGGCTAGGCTAAAGGCCCTTAAAACACGAAGCCAATAGACGAAAAAAAAGTCGGTGCAATTGTTATGATTGTGTCTGATGTTAACGGTTGTTCGAAACGTCGATCGTCGAACTGGTTTGACAGCAATATTGCAATTATAACAACTCTACGTAAGATATTGCGATATTATTGCGCAGGAAGTAAATGTCTTTTGTTTTTGTGGCTAGGCCTAATGAAATTTCGCTTTCGTCTAAAGCTCCTTCCTTCCGATTGCAAAATTCGAAGCTATTTACTCTACGTAGTGTCGTATCTACAGTGTGTGAGATCAAAGCATCCTCGAGACATTTCGGACGGTGTATATTCACTTATTCTTCGTAGTCACAGTTCACTTAACAAAAGAAAAACACTACGAAATAAACGCAAAAAGTAATCACTAAATCGCTTGGATACTTGCATGCAAACTTGATACTCGGACCGAGGTGTTAGAGCGAGAAGCTAATCCTTAACTATAAACACGGCACAAGCGCTGTTGCAATTTCTTTTCAGTTTCACAGCGATCGATCAAAGTTTCCCATCAGCTACTAGTTGCTTGGCGATTTCTGTGAGTCAGTTTAGACAACGTGAGCCTGTCACTCAGATCGATCAAAAATTTTCCCGTCAGCTTCTGGTAGCTTGGCGATTTCTGCGAGCATGTTTAGGTAACTTGAGCCTGTCACTCAGATCGATCAAAAAAATTCTCACCAGCTGCTAGTAGCTTGGTGATTTCTGTGAGCCAGTTTAGACAACTTGAGCCTATCTCTCGGATCGATCAAAAATTTTCCCATCAGCTGCTGGTAACTTGGCGATTTCTGCGAGCCGGCTTACCCAACGTGAGCATGTCACTGCGATCAAGCGAAATTTTCCCCGCGCGCTACTTGTAGCTCGCGATCGCGGCGGTTCGGTCATCTCTACTCCACCTCATCACTCAAGCTCTTTACCATACTGGACGCCTGGCAGAACGAGTTCAAGGCTCGGGGTGTCCGCCTTCCTGGGAGGCGGATGTCGCCGTGTGGGGTCGCGGAACTGCTCCACCTGCGTGACCCTGTTTGAGAACGCGACCCCCGACGCCAGCCACTGCACTTGCCGACCTGCGAAGGCGCGTGCCACATTCGGCTGCGCTTTTTCTTTTCTGGACGACGACCGCCCAGTATGCAGTGTCCTTTCCGTTCGATGGTTTGTGTGAAGTGAAGATGTTCGGCAAAGAATATCAAACGAGTATGCTTTCACATTTTTCGCACCATGTTATTTGAGTAGAGTTGTAGCAATGTTTTTTTCTCCAAATCCGGATAACTATCTCCGGTTTGTTTGTCGCTATCATGCGATCAGTTGGGATTTGTTGGTCATACAGTATTCTACACAATCGAACAGACGTCACCGGAATCGGTGAGTGTTCGTACCATTTAGGGCACATTTAGGAAACTTCGAAGGCTGTACAGGTCTGCCAGTGGAGGTAACTACACACCCTGTCGAGTCTTTTCAAGTATTCGGTCTTTGCTAGGATTGGACAAGCTGAGACAACGTGATCAATGGTTTCCACGTGTTCCTGGCAAATGCGGCATTTATCATCTTGGGAAATTTTGAGAACCGTTTTATCATGATGTCGTGTTCTCAAGGTGTGATCTTGGGCAGCTATTACAAGTGTGTGCGATTCTGGCTTCATTCTTCCCCTTTTAAGCCATATAAATGATTGATCTTTATTGATCTGCACCTTGTCAATTCTTTTAAATATTGTCCATGTCTCTCCATGATTTCTTTAACATTTTTTGTGTTTCACCTTTCATGTTTAGTAGCATCAGAAGTTCAGGGTCTGTGTTATTCGGCGTTTCTTGCATAGTTTTCTTTGCAATGCTTCTTGTTAGCCTAAGAATGCCTCTGTTTCCCATTCTTCGGTCAGATTTCATGACCTGCCTCATTAGAGGGTCATATTTATGAGTGACTACATATCCCGTTCCAAATAGTGCATTGTGCCAGGAGACTTCAATTTGCCTCTTCCTCCCTCCTTACGTGACACATAAAGTGTATGTACATCAGCTCGAGGGTGGGAAACATGATGCATTGTTAGCAGTTTTCTGGTTTTTCGATCCATGATTCGAATTCTTGCTCAGTCCAGTCCACTAGTCCGGAATGTGTACTCGACTACAGACACCGCGAAACTACCAATTGCAGATATTGTATTATTATTATTATTATTATTATTATTATTATTATTACTATTATTATTAATATTATTCCATTACTTCACGACACGATGTTATGAGTCGGCTGAATATAATATCTACTCCAGGTTGCAACCAGCTACCTAAGGAGCAGATCCGGTGACTGTCAGTGCCTCTACAATACTTTACGCAAAATGTGGGCTGTTCCAAATAAAGCAATTTCTTGCACTTCCCAGTCTTTTGAATTACCAGGGAGTTTAGACAAGTTCTTACTCAAATTTTGCGGAACAAATCCCAGAGCTCCGATAACAATCGGTACGACCTGTGCTTTTACGACCCACATTCGGCTGATCTCTATTTCCAAACTCTTGTATTTAAGACATTATTATTAGTATTATTAGTATTATTATTGTTATTATTATACGTTGGGTACTTGTGCATTCTCGCCCCCCCGTCCCCGAGCTGCCAGCCGCGGATTCCCATTCCCTATCGCGCATGACGGAGCGCGCGTCCGCCCGCAGGGGCGTGGGGGGGGGCGTGCGGTGCGTGCCGTCGCGCCGCCTGCACTCGCGGCGTCCGTGCTGTCCGTGTCGCCGTCCCCGTGCAGCGCCGCGCCGTGACCTCGCCCGCTCGGGTGGGGCGCTGACCGGAGGCGCCCGGCAGGCAGGCAGCGGGAACGGCGCGGCGCGCGTGCCAGGTCGGTCGCCGAGCCGATCGCCCCTGCCGCCGCTCCGGACACTGCTCCCTGCACTTCGATTTGATCATGGACGCCGTTGGCGGTTGATCAGCTGGTACGGTGGCGTCCGATCGGGAGCGTAAATGTCACTATACTTCGGTTTTTCTTTCTTGGCACACGGGGGAGTTGTCAAAAAATGGAATATCTTCATTCAGGAACATGTAGTCAGGATGAATTGTCATGCTATCTTGTTTGGCTGGTTCTCATGATGTGAACCTTCACAATATCTACGTAACTTCCCACGCACAGTAAGCCCTGAAGATGGAGCAATAATAAACTCCGAAACGTCGGCAAACTAAAATATCTTATTATTTTGGACCAAAACCCGTGAACCCGCAATGGAATTGGAATGTCTCACGGTCGTTCTCCGTTGTGCCGCTAGGAATCGCATAATCGCCAGCTCTGCTCGATACAGTCGCGATCATGCGACTCCCAGCGGCACAACCGAGAACGACACGAAATACCGTGAGGTATTCCATTTTATTGACACCCCCCGTGCGCCAAGAAAGAAAAACCGAAGTATACTGTAGGTGTCGTCCATGATCCTCATTGGATGACGCCGTAACAGCTGATTTCGATCCATGATTCGAATTCTTGCTCGGATCGGACAACGGACTCTATGTTTAAATCGAAATATAGACAGAGGGCTCGTTCATTATTTCGAGAAAAAAAATCATGTAGGCATAGCGGATTTTGTTACGAAATTAGATGCAAATGGTTTACCATCGCATATATTCGTGTCGTGCGAGCATTTGTGTTTCCGGACGCGTCAATAACTTTGTTCCATAGTCCCGTAAATGTAGTTCATGTTGTAGCTGGGAAGGAGCAGTGTTCTTTCCCCACCAGAATATTACAGTGAGGTACAGCCCCAACCGGGACAAGCTTAAGCTCCCGAATGGTCTCACGACATGTGATGAAGTGTAGAGCATGTAAGTGTGTGTGCATATAAGGTATGATGGGGAGGGAAAAATAGCACGCGGTCCATGGCCCTTTTGTACTGCCCCGGCATTTCGCTGGTATTGATCGGATAAATCAGAGAAAACTTCCCATCAGAGCAGTTGGCCGACAGAATTTGACCCATCTATCTAGCCAGTGTTGAAAATGTTTCACTGTAAGTTGAGTACTTGGACTTCTTGGACATTGTCACTGTAGATACAGCGGCAGTGCAGACTATGAGCTGAGTTGTTTTTCTTTCGAGAAAACTCGATCGACGCGCTGTCCAAGTACTCTGCAATGTCACATGCGCAGCAGCTTCCCCACGTTAAGTTGTTGAGGAGGGACGAGTTCGGTTGCGATAGCCCGGGTGCAACTTTCTGCTTCCAATCACACGGGTTCGACCTCTCTTGTTGGTGACAGGATCACTTGGCCGAGATTTATCCCTACACCTCCCTACTATCCCCTAACGCAGTACATCGTGCAGAGCTCTCCGTAAGCAGAATAGTCTAATTGCGCGTCTGGAAGCTGCAAAGAAGCACGAGTTTCTCGAAAGTGACAATGGGAAAGATATTGAACCAAACTTGCTCAAATAACGACAAGAGTTAACATATTTTGGGAGTGTAATGAAGCCGCATTTTTGGGCGAATGTTAGATCGATATTTAATTTTTTTGTTTTAAATTTGACAAAAATGTTCATTTTTGTTTTACATTCGAACGTATTGAAGAGTATGGAGTAAATGAGAAGAACGCGGAGGAAAAAGAAGGGAAATCTACTTTATTCTATTATTATTCTTCATAATAGTTATCAAAATTATATAACCAAAACGTTAGTAATGGTTACTTCTGAGGACTTTTGCAGAAAGAACTCTCTGATTGACTTGACTGCTTATAAGCTCTTCGCCGAAATTATTCATGAGTGAAATTGGCCGTAATAAATGAAGCATCTGGCGCACCTGCTTGCCCACCTTCTTCGACCAGTTTCCCTTCCTTTCCAGTGGCAAACGGGTGCATTGCGCCGACGCAAACACTCGGAATGTCCCCCAGTGGTGCGCTTATTAATTGCTTGTAATCTCCGAATTGAGGGCACATTCCTTTCCCAGTCGATGCTCCAGTCGGCTGTTGAACTCGTTTCATCCTCGCGCCATTTGTCAAACGCGTCGCGTTCTCGCGTCATTTGTGAAATTCAGGAGGACCGTAACGGTAAGCCATGGCATGTGGTCATGGCTTACCGTCACGGCGAACGGTCTCCATGCCCCCTTCAAATGCAGTATTGTTTGGTAAGTTTATTTTTATTCAAAAGAACTATTACATCTGATATCATTCCAGAGATGTCCTATGAAGCGGACGGCATTTTAAGAAGAAATCCCCCTCTTAAAAGTGTCAATATTTTTATTATTTCAAATATATGTATAAAGAGGAGCGATCTGAATTCTGTCTCCCTTAAAATACTTCTTGAATCCGCTAATGATGATGTAACCTGGAGTGAAAAAAAGCATTAAAACTTTTTTTTTCTCCGAGGGGAACCTTTGAAACGAAATATGTAACCAATATGTCCCAACTAAGACAATTGTTCATTGCTGATACGGAGGCCTTGGTGCCCTCGCGATAGCAACCCGGCTAATGGGCCCCTCGTATCTCGGCCACGTGCAACAGCGGCCGTGCCCCGGGCCCTGCCTCTGTGCAACGACGGCGGCGGCGGCGGCGGCGGCGGAGGCCACGAGGTGGCAGGTGAAACCACCTGGTGTGGCGCAACCACCTGTGCCCAAGCAGTCACCGACCACGCCCCCTCCGCGGCATTTACCACGTCACTAACGCCCCCGCCGCCGCTCCCAGCCCTATTGTCACGGTTGCCGCTACCTATTCCACCGTTGTCGCCATCGCCGCTACTGTCAACTGCCACGAAACTTCCCCCCTCCGCTGCAAACAACAGCGATGCACCACCTAAGTCGCTGCTGCTGCTGTCACCGTGTCGCCAGTTTCTCTTATACTCGAAATCAATATTAGATGTTGGCCAACATCTAATATTGATTTCGATGATAGAAGCATCGTAAATACCACACCATTTCCTACCATTTCTCTTATAAGTTGATTTTTTTAGTGACCGATGATATCAGGTCATTTTTACATCTCCTGCCTTATAAAATTAATCTTTTTAATTAATTCGCGAACGTCCTTCTCAATGGGGCTCATGGCCTCAAGAATGTGCTTACCACTGTTAAAAAGATTCATTCTTTTAGGTAGGATATGTAACAATGACATAATGTCGTCGGCCTCTTTAAAAAGATCGAAGTATAGTGATGGCGAATTTGAGCAAAGCATCGATACTTCGTTACATTATCAAAAGGTTTCCGATGTCGGTGAAAATATCGATGTTTAAAATATACATTTTTATATGATGAAACAGGTGGTAATGCCCATCGTGTTTCCATTTTTAAGTATAGTACTTAAATGAGTTTTATTTTATTGTTTGGTGACGTGTAAGAAATATGTCAATAATAATGTTTATCGAATCTAAGAAAGGAAATAAAAAATGAAGGGCATCGTGTTTTGCTATTTTTCCATTTATTCAATTTTATTCATAAATCATCGAAGTACAATGTGCTGGTTCTATGTGTTCTGCTGTTTTTTGCACATTTTTTTCGCCATCCCTAACCTCTGTAACTCGAGTCTCGGCTGTCACTTCCTCCGCCTCGAACACCGTTGACGCCAACCATCACGAACTCTGCAGGTCACTGGCGCCGCCATCCTCACCGTAAAATTCACTTGCGGCTGAGCGAAACTCATCGGGAGAGCGACTAGGTTTCGACGAGGAGGATTTTTGACACTAAATAAACAGAGCTTTAGGTCGAATTCAGTTGCACTCTGGAGGAGAATACTTGTGGATGGTTGCTCTGATCAGTAGCTTTCCGTGGTTTCTCTGTTCAATACCAGGCGAATCGTTTACCAGGCTATCGCCTCTGTTACCATCGCCAACATCTTCGCCTTCGTTGCCACCGCGTTCATCTTTTCTTCCGTCGTTATCACCACCGTCTACGCCTCCATCGTCTTCACCACCAGCTTCGTCTCCTTCTCCATCCCGTCGCCTTCGCGTTCGTCACTATCACCTTCACCGCCCAGCCTTCGCCTTCACCTCCGTCGATATCGCCTTCGCCACCCCGCCTTCCCCTCCGCCGCCATCGCCTTCGCCGAGATCGCTTCCGTCGCCATCACCTTCGCCGCCCCGCCTTCGCCGCCGTCGCCTTCGCCTTCACCTCCGTCGATATCGCCTTCGCCATCCCGCCTCCGCCGATATCGCCTTCGCCGCCCCGCCTTCACCTCCGCTGCCATCGCCTCCGCCGAGATCGCCTCCGTCGCCATCACCTTCGCCACCCCGCCTTCGCCTCCGTCGCCTTCGCCTTCACCTCCGTCGAAATCGCCTTCGCTGCCCCACCTCCGCCGCCATCGCCTTCGCCGAGATCGCTTCCGTCGCCATCACCTTCGCCGCCCCGCCTTCGCCTCCGTGGCCTTCGCCTTCACCTCCGTCGATATCGCCTTCGCCATCCCGCCTCCGCCGATATCGCCTTCGCCGCCCCGCCTTCACCTCCGCTGCCATCGCCTCCGCCGAGATCGCCTCCGTCGCCATCACCTTCGCCACCCCGCCTTCGCCTCCGTCGCCTTCGCCTTCACCTCCGTCGATATCGCCTTCGCTGCCCCACCTCCGCCGCCATCGCCTTCGCCGAGATCGCCTCCGTCGCCATCACCTTCGCCACCCCGCCTTCGCCTCCGTCGCCTTCGCCTTCACCTCCGTCGATATCGCCTTCGCCATCCCGCCTCCGCCGATATCGCCTTCGCCGCCCCGCCTTCACCTCCGCTGCCATCGCCTTCGCCGAGATCGCCTCCGTCGCCATCACCTTCGCCACCCCGCCTTCGCCTCCGTCGCCTTCGCCTTCACCTCCGTCGATATCGCCTTCGCCATCCCGCCTCCGCCGATATCGCCTTCGCCGCCCCGCCTTCACCTCCGCTGCCATCGCCTCCGCCGAGATCGCCTCCGTCGCCATCACCTTCGCCGCCCCGCCTTCGCCTCCGTCGCCTTCGCCTTCACCTCCGTCGATATCGCCTTCGCTGCCCCACCTCCGCCGCCATCGCCTCCGCCGAGATCGCCTCCGTCGCCATCACCTTCGCCACCCCGCCTTCGCCTCCGTCGCCTTCGCCTTCACCTCCGTCGATATCGCCTTCGCTGCCCCACCTCCGCCGCCATCGCCTCCGCCGAGATCGCCTCCGTCGCCATCACCTTCGTCACCCCGCCTTCGCCTCCGTCGCCTTCGCCTTCACCTCCGTCGATATCGCCTTCGCTGCCCCACCTCCGCCGCCATCGCCTTCGCCGAGATCGCTTCCGTCGCCATCACCTTCGCCACCCCGCCTTCGCCTCCGTCGCCTTCGCCTTCACCTCCGTCGATATCGCCTTCGCCATCCCGCCTCCGCCGATATCGTCTTCGCCGCCCCGCCTTCACATCCGCTGCCATCGCCTCCGCCGAGATCGCCTCCGTCGCCATCACCTTCGCCGCCCCGCCTTCGCCTCCGTCGCCTTCGCCTTCACCTCCGTCGATATCGCCTTCGCTGCCCCACCTCCGCCGCCATCGCCTCCGCCGAGATCGCCTCCGTCGCCATCACCTTCGCCGCCCCGCCTTCGCCTCCGTCGCCTTCGCCTTCACCTCCGTCGATATCGCCTTCGCCATCCCGCCTCCGCCGATATCGCCTTCGCCGCCCCGCCTTCACCTCCGCTGCCATCGCCTTCGCCGAGATCGCCTCCGTCGCCATCACCTTCGCCACCCCGCCTTCGCCTCCGTCGCCTTCGCCTTCACCTCCGTCGATATCGCCTTCGCCATCCCGCCTCCGCCGATATCGCCTTCGCCGCCCCGCCTTCACCTCCGCTGCCATCGCCTCCGCCGAGATCGCCTCCGTCGCCATCACCTTCGCCGCCCCGCCTTCGCCTCCGTCGCCTTCGCCTTCACCTCCGTCGATATCGCCTTCGCTGCCCCACCTCCGCCGCCATCGCCTTCGCCGAGATCGCTTCCGTCGCCATCACCTTCGCCACCCCGCCTTCGCCTCCGTCGCCTTCGCCTTCACCTCCGTCGATATCGCCTTCGCCATCCCGCCTCCGCCGATATCGCCTTCGCCGCCCCGCCTTCACCTCCGCTGCCATCGCCTTCGCCGAGATCGCCTCCGTCGCCATCACCTTCGCCACCCCGCCTTCGCCTCCGTCGCCTTCGCCTTCACCTCCGTCGATATCGCCTTCGCCATCCCGCCTCCGCCGATATCGCCTTCGCCGCCCCCCCTTCACCTCCGCTGCCATCGCCTTCGCCGAGATCGCCTCCGTCGCCATCACCTTCGCCGCCCCGCCTTCGCCTCCGTCGCCTTCGCCTTCACCTCCGTCGATATCGCCTTCGCTGCCCCCACCTCCGCCGCCATCGCCTTCGCCGAGATCGCCTCCGTCGCCATCACCTTCGCCGCCCCGCCTTCGCCTCCGTCGCCTTCGCCTTCACCTCCGTCGATATCGCCTTCGCCGCCCCGCCTTCACCTCCGCTGCCATCGCCTTCGCCGAGATCGCCTCCGTCGCCATCACCTTCGCCGCCCCGCCTTCGCCTCCGTCGCCTTCGCCTTCACCTCCGTCGATATCGCCTTCGCCGCCCCGCCTCCGCCGCCATCGCCTCCGCTGAGATCGCCTCCGTCGCCTTCGCCTCCGTCGCCACCGCCTCCGCCGCCGCCGGCACTGCTAATGGGCCGCGTGCCTGCCGCCGCCCTGCAATTACGCCGCTGCGCCCCCCGCGGCCGCTTAGCGCCGCGCCGCCGAATGAGCCCTCGCGAGGCGGGGGAGGGGCGTTGTTTATCGCGCCCGTTGGCCCGGGGACGTGCGCGATTTCGTTTCTCAATTGGCGCTGCGCCTCCCATTCAACTCAAAGATTTGCGTTCGGGTCTCTACCTGCAGGGTGTCTTCACAAGTCCGATGGTCTTGCTGCTTTTTTTGTTTTCTCTCAACATGATTCATTTCACAAGGGAATGGCATGGCCATACTTGGCAGTTTTAAGGTGAGACATAGAGCATTGTGTGGATACTGCGTGTAAGCCTTTCAGATATACAATGTCAGGTTTAGCTAAACGTTTATTTACAATACGTTCATTCATGTGAGCAACAAGTAACTTTCTTGTCTTGTCCTCTCTAATTATTGTGATATTTTACGCCTGCTATTAGAATTTACATATTTAAAAATGTCCAAATTCAGCTTCTTTATAATATGTAACGGGTTAAGATGCTAAGGTTTAAGGCTGCAAAAGTTGAAATTCCTGCTAGCACCACAAATTTAATTTCGGTGACGGTAAGTTTGAGCGTGACATAATAAAACTATGCAGTTCTATTAACATTCCAACAATATCGCGATTACAGTAGAGCACATGAATAGATCTTCGTAAGGGCGTGCACCTTGCAGTGAAAGGGATAAACACCGGACCTCATTGTCAAAGAGTGCGGGCTATTTCCTCCGTGACGTTGCTGTCTCCCCAACACGGCCTGACTAAGCGTGTATCGTGTGAGAGTGCGTGAAATGAAGTTACATATATTTCGTTAAATTCCTTGTCTGACATAACTATTCACAAAATGTAAAAATATATATTGTCGCATCTGTCCCATCCCAAAACATATATTGTCCCATCTGAAAAGCTCAACTTCCATAAAATATTTGGGGAGATACTAGGTAAAAAAAAAGGGAGAAAAATATTTGGGGTGAGACTTCATATTAAATCACACCGTAATGAAGGTATATCTGGAAGGGACGACCGGTCGTCATCGAGTACCTGAAACCTTTGTTTCTTCTACACAATGCGCAATGTCACATCCTAAAACTGTACAATACGGACTTGCCTTTATCTTGTCAGTTTCCGTTAATGTGCGTCTTCGAACATTTTACTTTTCTTTCAGTGTCGTATCCCTGACTGAAAGGTGGTGTAAGTGCAGAGAACGTGGTTCTTGGCATTCATTAGCAAATAATGCATAATTATATCATTAATATTAAGAGAAACGTGTTGGTTTGTTGTTGTAAACGGCGCCATTCTGTCAAGGTAATAAACATCTATGTATCACGGGATTCGGATCCACATCTCCAGAGCTTTTATTTAACACATGAAATTGCATTCGCCTTCAATGGTGTGCAATCCAATTGTAGTGTAGTCGGTTTGAAAGAAATTTCATTAGACTACCAATGCCGATTGAGATGTGAATCCGCGAATCAAACTACGCTATTGAATGTATATTAATTGAAGTACATGCGTTTGTTTGGTAGTCTGAGGCACTGTTCTTTCTGATGAAAATCAAAGGGACTTTCGTTTATGTTATCTTCAATAAATGGAGATTACTTAAAAAGATCTGCGAGGGAAACAGCTCAACCGCAAAACATTTGTTGTTGCTTTTTTGTTTTGTTTTTTGTTTGTTTTTTTTTCGCGAATAGGCCGTCTTGGACTACGTGTGCATGCTCCCTGCATTTACCGGTGCTCAGTATCTCGGTAACAGAAGTATGCAATTTTTATTACGGGATCAGCATTTAGTTGGATCCTACTTTTATCTTCCAGGGTTGTTAGCCCTGGGGGTATGGAAGTTGAAATGATGATGATTGAGAAATGAAAGAACGAATCCCATACAAACACAAACACAGCGATGCTGGAGGCGGATTTCGAACCCGCGACCCTTCCGTCCGAGATCGCCACAGCACAGCAATCCGCAATCCGGCAATCCATTTAGCAAACCGGACAGGTTGATTTGTTGTTGTTATTATTATTATGGTTATAAGAAAATTATTAAACGGTTAGATAAAATGAAAAGTTTTCTTAAGCATAGCTGATCATTCCGAATGGCTTGATGTTTCTACTGGTATTCTTAAATATGCTGTGAATTGTTAATATACAGAATGAACTCAATAATAAATCAAAAAATTTGACAGTTTGACTGAAATAAAAAATTGACATAATATTGTAATTTCAAGTAAATTGTATCCCTTGCGTATGGTGTACGTATGCGTAGTTGTGTATGGTACACCAAGTTTAGAAAATCTCTCAGTCTTTTAGTAAAATACAAATTATTAGTGGGCGTTTCGATATTACCTTTTTGTCTGATTTGGCATAAAAATATTCACCGATTTCTGTGAGAGAATAGGATGTCAATATGGAAGAGAATGGCAAAATAATGATGGTTTGTCATCTCTGGCACTTTGCCAGTGAAACAATTTCGTGTTCCTTCAGTCATGAAATCGAAGCCTAATTCAGCGAATAAGCTAAGCTGATATGCAAATTGCGCCACTATTAATGGTACCATCCGTCCAATATCTCAGCAAACGTTAATGAGGTCGATGACGTCATTTGAGGTTAAAATTACGTCTAGATTTCTGTCAACCCAGTGATTACAAACGTATTCCACTAGAAAACATGATGATAACCAAATGACTGAGTGTGTGTTTCGGTTGCTTTAAGTGCCAGTTTTCATTCTGCCAATCATTAACTTTCACTTTTAATTCCGAGAAACTAACTAGTCAGTTATGAATTATTTAGCAGTTTAGTTCTTCGTAATAAGCAGATAATTAGAACAACTTTCTGGCAAATTTTGCTGGTGGTAATGATGTAATACTTTGAATTATACTTTCGGAATTTTGGTCATTGCCGACCAGATTCTTGGGTCATTCGGTGACATTTTTTACGACTCACGGGAAATTTTTGGAACAACAGATTGAATTGTTTTCATTAGTGTGATTGTAAAATATTTCACGAACTATTGTTCTTTTGCCTTTTCATATCGCAAGCATGTCGTTGCAGAGGTTACAGAAATTAAACGTATTAATTTTTTTATGAATCAGAACCGTAATATCTCAGTTACCTTTTTGGGCAAGGAAGAAGAAGGAAAGATCGCGTGCGGTCCGTGGTAAGTTTGTTAGGGTACTGCTCCGGCATTCGCCTGGTATTGATCGGAGAAACCACGCAAATCTACCGACCAGAGCAGCTGGTCACTGAAATTCTCCTCCAGACAGCGGCTGAATTCGACCTAGCGGTCTATTGTCGAAAATCCTGCTACCGTCGGGACTCGAACCCTAGGACTTCCCGGAGAGAGGCACTGCGATGACATCACTTGATTCTCTTAGCTACTTTTGCCGATACATACAGAAGTGTGCAAATTATTAGACTAAAGATTTTTTTCCGTAAATTCAAGTTAAACTCGTCTGACAGTACTCATATTGTTTTCAAAACCATACATAGGGACGTCTGCTACTTTTTTGATTGTGTTTCCTGTACAGCTAATGTTCTTACAACAGTTATTTAATTTGTTTACTACACAGTGAGGAAAGTGTGTCACTTACTGTCATTGAACAATTGAACTATCTGTGCTGAAATGGCCAGCTAACAGTCCAGATATGAACCAAATTGAAAATATTTGGGCAATAGTTAAAAGGAAACTAAAAATGTAAGATAACATGTGAAGGTCTTGTGAAGAAAGTGAAGGAAATATGGAAAAACGCCGGTGAGGATCAGAATGCTTTAAAAATAGAAAAGAAATGTTCACTAAATATTAAAAATAATTAGTATGTATGAAAATAAATTCATACTCTACGTCTTTAGTCTAATAATCTGCAGATCTCTGTACGTTGGAGATAGCTGAATTCCCAAAAACGCGAAGCCGAGTTCTCGACCCGTCGATTGGAACGAGAGTGGCGTGCTCAACGCGCTCTTCCGGCCCGGCAGGAAGCGCGGCGAGCGCGTGAACGAGGTCTAATCGGTGGGCGTGGCATGTTCGTCTTTCAGATTTTTCACTCGGGCCCATTGTATGCAGAGGAGGCCGCGCGGATATGCCACCTATCGGAAGCGAGGCGTAATTTCGCGCCGTCATGTCTTCGGGCCGCTGCCGCGTCAGGTTGAAGACCGTGTGCGCTGCTCCGGCCAGGTCGAGCGGAAAGCGGGAAGCACCTTCGTGATCCGGAGATTAGAGAGGGATCACCGTGTGATTGGGCAACCGGACTGTTTGGAGGGTGAACAAAACCAATAACGGATACTGGTGAGAAACGTTTTCATGTTGCCGAACAAGAAATACTGGCCGATCGCTAAAGCAGTAGTGTCGTAGCGATCTCAGACCGAAGGATCGCGGGTTTCAGTCCCGCCTCAGGCGTGGTTGTATTTGTGTTTGTCCTTTCATCCTTTATTATCACCGTATCATGTCATCTTCACAGTTAACACAACGTTAAATCCAATAGTGGTCAATAATGATATACATGTAGATGCGAACTTAAATAACCAAAAACAAAAAACAACAACAAAGAAATACTGCTTTACAAAATACGAGGAAAAGAAAACAGGACGACGAAAGAGTACTACGCTTGGCAGTTGATATTGATACGTTTCTGATGAAGTTGGAAGGATATCATAACCACTTAGGTTATCATAACCACTCAAACCAAGGTTGAGATCAACATGCCTGAGAACCTCAAAGATCATCACCGGCTGAGTTGAGGTCAGTGGTAGCATTTCCACTGTCTCTGCAGCTACTCTGATTAGGGAGTTCTAGGGTTCGAGTGGTTGATTTTCGACAGCTCGGTTGAATTCAGCCACTGTCTGAAGGAGAATTTTAACAACAGGCGTACTGTTTTCCACGTGTTTTCCGATTAATACTAGGTCCAATGCCGGAACAGTACCGTAACCAATGTGCTACGGTCCGCGCACGATCTTTCCGTCCTCTTCCTTGTACCGTCCTCTCCCTTTACATCAGTGTTGTCAAGGTCGATGCCACGAGCGGGAGGCCGTGGCATGAGTGCCACCACGAAATCACCCCTCCACGTAGTTAATTACTCCTCCATCAGAGACAACGCCATCCCTATTGTAAAACGGCAGGGTTACTAAAAAGTTTCCTTTCCCGACTCTAGTTGCGCAGAGAAGCTCGTGGCATGCTACGGTGCCACGACGCGTGCCACTGCCACCAGTAGAAGACCTTTACACCACTGTCCTACAGAAACCACTGTGGTTGTTTCAACTGTAAGCGTAACTGTATCTGTAAACGTAAGCACAACACGAACACACACAAACATCCAGGCCCGAGGCGGGATTCGAACCCGCAACCCACGGCCCTCTCGACTTAAGCGACCTCGGCTCTCCAGGTCGGCTTCGATCCTTTTCTTCTCAAAATCGGTGAACGAATATTGTCGGTTTTTTCCACTCACCCACCTCAGAGTTTGTCTCTTACCAGAAAAACATTAATTTGTTCCCGATTTATAGGTAGCATCATTTATGATTTTTCACAATTAATTGTTCACATCAACAAAATTGAAAAATAAAACTTCAAGAGCGTTCTTAGGATTTCTTCATATAGTGCTTCGAAAGCAAAGATGGTTTTCGTTTCATTCCTTCTAGATTCGACAGTCGAAGGTGTTTAAGGCGATGGTTTTGTTATATCCCTGACTGATCTTTTGTTTGTTTAATTTCTGTGCTTTTCTCTGAAGGTAACTATCAATTCACACTCTTTTTGTTTTCTTTTCTCCTTTTTCTCTTCCACTTCTTCGTAATTTTACATTAAAAGTTCCGTCTTTATTTTCTTTGTATTTTAGAGATGTTTCCCATATGTCTTCCAATGTATTTTATCTTCGACCATACCCTCCACACTAATACAGTATAAGTAAACTATTCAGGTGTCCAAATGGTTTCTATCCATGGTTTCCTTCCGCTTACCAGTGCAAAATATTTGATAAACATCCCAATTCTCAATCACATTGGGATAAAAAGTCAGATTTTAAAATGAAAATGGTATGTAAAGAATGTAAGTATGTTTAATAAAATGTCAACTTCCTTTTTTCTACCGCACCACTGCCAAATTCGAGCTTTGGTCTGACGTCGTGCACGAATTTAACGTACTGCAGGGTCTTTAAGAGGTCAAGAAGTATGGACAAATGTCCACGATTAAAATGCAAGACGCATTGACGGTGATAGCTGGGGCGCGGTTATCCAATCAAAAGCTTAATTATATCTTAATTTTTAATATTGATACTTCCGATTGGATAATTGAGTTCCAGCTAATCAAGAGTCAATTCGCTCTACATTTTAATCGAGTGTAAGGATGGGAGTGGCCACGCCGTGTGGAAGGAAGATGGTCGCGCGCAAACGTTGTGCCATTGGGAAATATTTTGCTCGGCATTCGACTGGATTTATTAGGAAGACTTCCCTTTAGAAATCTCATACCCTTATGGCGTCTATTGGGGATAAAGGTATCGGTTGTTTCTTATACGAGCAGTAATATCCCATTACGTTATTTTCATAATCCGAAAGTTAAGAAATAACCCCAAACTGGGTCGTTTGCGTCACCTCGCCGTTTCAGCCAAGGTACAGTACATGTGCTCATCTTACAACACTAGGACTGATAATTTAACAAATCTAGGAAGTATATCGAATTTTTAACGAATTTGAAAACGATATTCACTACGCAATTGTTTGCAACTGATTCTCGCTACTGATTTCTACTGAGTTCACTACGTAACTGATTCTCGTCTTCCCAAAATATTGCGATGGGTGTATGATTAATTTTTTCTGGATTCCCAAAACTTGATAAAACCATTGAATACATTTATTTACATTTATATATTCTTATTTAAGTCTTGTATTTGCATCAGCCATGCACCTTTGTGATGCGTTAAAGAGTCTGTCCAATGCAGGTTGTTTTCCTGTCTTTTTCTGGATATTTGGAAGTATTTAATTGTATTATCTTTGATGTTTCGGGGCACGTCAACTGCTAAAGATATTAGTGCCGTTAGCGTAATTAATGTTTTATCTCGAGAGAAAGCGGCGATTCCTGTAGGGCCAAGTTATTAAGACGCGACCTTAAAGGATCTAAATAACAACGCCAATGAGCGAGGCACCTGCGTCCTAGCAGCGGTGCTCAGCGGCCGCGAAGGACGCCTCCGCGGCGTTGCTGGCGCCGCCCGCCCGCCCGCCCGCCCGCCCGCCCGCCGGCGGCCTTGACCCAGAGCCACGCGCCGGAGGTTCCGCGGAGGGGGCGGGGCAGGCGATACGCTATCAGCCCACGAAGCGCCTTCGGGCTCAACCAGGCGACGCCACGACCACTCGGGGCGGAACCAGCTCTTTATCTATACCAGTATTGTCAAGGTCGATGCCACGAGCGGGAGTCCGTGGCACGAGTGCGCCCCTCCACGCAGTTCATCACCCCGCCACCAGAGACAACGCCATCCCTATTGTATAACGGCGGGGTTACTAATAGTTTCCTTTCCCGACGCTAGTTGCGCATAGAAGCTCGTGGTATGCTACGTGCCACGACGACTGCCACCAGGAGAAGACGTTGACACCACTGATCTATACTTATTACTTCTTCAGGTCTTGACCCGATGCGTGCTCTTTTACAGAATGTATTTATTATTTAACTACTAACTTGCTTATTCCTTTACATCGGGAGGGCAACCATTCTCACTTCCAAGGACTTGGCGAGGACATACAAACATTTGCATGTTTTTCTATCATTGAATGGTATGGTTGATAGAAAGCTACTTATTTCGGTGCGTAGTGTTCGCACACTGTGAAGTAGTTTCGGAATTTCATGTACTCCTAACATTTTTTGACCGTTGGTAATCTGTAATTTTATCGCGTTTTTATTGTAATGTGATTGATACCTGTTTGATATAGTGTAATAAATCCAATAAAATGAAGAGTTGTACAATTAAAACCCGTTTTCAGGAATTCTCTTGAACAACATTGACTTGAGACTCGATTTTGTTCAATGAAACACATGGCAGTATGATACTACAAAGTTAATCTCGACGAATTATCTTCAGAATCTTTATTTTGCCGTTTTGCTTTGTTTGAGGCCTTCAAAATACTTTTTTTTGGTAAACTTCAGTAATAATTATATTAATGAGATTGGTGCTTGTCTTGTTTTTTTAGTAGCTGTAAAATCAAAATCTCGATTTTACATTGAGAATTACCTTCCAATGGTGTTTTGGATATTTACCGAAAGTCTTCGTTATTACTAAAATTAATTCACTAGTAAATAAAAAAAATTACATAATTTTCCGTGTTCATCTCTACAAAGCAGAAATGCGTATAATTATGTTTTGTTATAAAAATTACCTGTGTAAGTTATTATTTTGTGCATTTCTTTCGATAATAGCAAACAAGGTGGGATCGGTCAAAAAACACTGGACCTTCGGATTGTGCAACCAATCTGCGCTGCAGTGTTCAAGCAAGCGGGGCCCTGCGTAAGCAATTTCACGGATCGACGCACGCGTTCATTTGCTGTTCAACGAATCCGTTGTGTTTGCGGGAGCAGTTAAAACAGCAATATTTTGCTGTTATGGTTATATAAGTTTTATTATTGGGGACACAGAGATGTGGTAGAACATACAATAAGGAATATGTGGTTTAACATATTTGTTAACATGTTTTGTTCTGCCATTCTGTGTTCCGTGACTTGCGGAGTTCCTCGCGTGTTCATCAGCATTGAGTATTTCATCACTATCATGATTTTCAAGATGAAGGTGGGGGCACGTAATACTTGAAAAGGGGGTGAATTTTCTGTTAAACATCATGCATAATTCACAGGCAGGATTTTCTGTTTATTAGAGACAATTAATCAAGTGCACAGACAATACAAAATTAAAAATTAAATGTAACCAACTTTATATTAAATAAATATGAGAAACAATACACATCTTCAAGTAAAATATGCAATATTCGCGTCATCGAATCGTATTTAATGAAATTAGGTGTGTCATGCTCATATCAAATGAGCATACCTTCTGGTCACAGGGGAAACTATGCATTTTCATATCCTAGGTAATGAAACCATTCCCTAGTTATGTATTGTCTCAAAGGGACATGAATTAAATCTATGAATATTGCTAAAGAAATACCTCAATGACCAAGTATTCGATGCACTGCTGTTAATAGACGTGCGGTGTCTTCCTGCACCGTTGAATCGTGTGGGTCTCTGCGCAACAGGAAACGGAATGAGATGTTACTTTATTACGTTACACTCGCTGTTCACGAGGGACAAGAGCCGGGCTAATGGAAAGGTGTCGCTGGCATTGTCCAACAAGTGTTGTGCGCGTTGAACTGCCCAGTCCTGTTGCCCACTTCCTGTCTCCAAACAGTAAAAGATGTGCGGACCCTCCTTTTTGAACTAGTAACGCATCGTCTACAAAACATTAATGTTCAATATAAAAAAATAGATTCTGTTTATATTACATCTACCCCAAAACCTCGATGTTTACAAACATAAAATCTACGAAAACTGGAGATTACTCATCGCTCTAACCCAAAAACAAATCCACACCACTGTTCAGCCCTAATAAGTCACGAAATGATAAGAGGTAGCAATGTTCTGTTCCTCGGTCAATTGCAAACTCTGTCTTTAGCTATCAGTACCGAGACTCTTCTAAAATGTAGAATTTATTACCCTTTTCATATCCATCATCTTTGGTCACTTAGGAATGAAAGAATGCTCTATTTACTGACATGCAATTATGATAGCAAATTTGTACGGTATTTTGTATTAAAAAATAAGGCATCGTCAAGTAAGAATATCGATGTCAAAACATTATCTTCAATAAATCAATGTTATAAAACATTTTTGTTTTGAAAACTTCGGCATCAGTCTTATTCCAACTGAGAGACACTGGTCGAGGTTACCTTTGGGTTGCCACTACGCTACAACTGTACATGTGTAAGAGGACGTGGGGGCGGTAAAACATCAATGTTTGGAAACATCAACTTTATTATGATTCTGTCTAGCCTTTTTGGCCGAACCGGCTGATTGCTACTATTTTAAATCCATAATTCTACCAACTATGACTTATGCTTGCCCAGTTTGGGGATGTGTTGCGACTAGCAATCTCCAAAAATTATCAGCCATTCAAAATATATTTCTAAGAAGAACTTTAAATGCCCCCTGGTTCATTCCTAACACCCAGATTCGCAGACGATTAAAAGTGCTCTCATTAAGCGACCACTTAACACAAATGGCCCAAACTTTTTACCAAAACCTTCACACTTCCCCATGCTCCTTAATCTTCAGCCTAAGTCGCAATGCTGCACCCCCACGTATTAAATCCAGATATCCCAAAGACCGATTCAAACCACCGTAATCCTCCATTACTGTCAATTGATCAAACTGAAACAATCTTCAACCTAGCTTCATTTAATTTAGCACTATGATTACATTCTTCCGAGTTATATAAACCACTGCTTATGGATGGCCATTCCCAAAAAGTTAATAACTGTGTACTGCATAATTTAACCTCCTCGAAAGACAAGTATGTCGAACGAGAAGAAATAAATTTAAAAAAAAAGACAGGGAACCCGGAAGATACCAGTGATCCTCAAATCAGCTTTGTTCTCCAGAAACCCCACCGGCTGAGGTAGCTCAGGGCATCAACTGATGTCACTGCAGTGCCATTGTCCGGGAGGTCCTAAGATTCGAGTCCTGTCGCTGGAAGGATTTTCGACACTAGCCACATAGTTATAGCGCGATTCTTCTAACTGTTGCCTCTCAAGCCCCTATGGCCACGATGGAATATCACACGGCAGTTCATCGTGTCGCTAGGAGTCGCATGATCGCAAGCACTGCTTGATACTGACGCGATCATGCGATATCTGGCGGCACGACTGAGAACATCGCGATATACCGTGACATATTCCATCGTGAAGACGGGCCTTGAGGGGCAAAGTTAGAAAAATCGCACTATAGGTCGAATTCTATCTACAGCAGAATTTCAAACGGTCTGCTGCTCTGCGACTATGCATTTTCGCTAACCTTTTTATTTATCTAACCTATTCATTCGGTATGTTATTTCGCTAGCCTATTCATTTCCTTGACTTCAGTTTTGATATTAGGAGGTACTATAATAAACTACCTCGAAGAACATGTTCGAATCTCCAGAGAGACCCGGTGAGGACAGTTTGAGAAAACTTGTTCTAGCTTAGTCTTGGACACCACTACAGTCCAAATACGAGTAGGAATGCTGCATCGAAATTTAGACATGAATGTTCCAAATCATCGCTGCCATTATTTAAAAAAAAATATTATGCATTAACACTGTTTTTTGGTAACACCACCTGTTCAAATTTGATATTTTTTCATCCCATTCATTCCCGATCAACAACTTTTATCTAAACAAGAACACGAATCTAGATCGAAGAACATGCGCGGAGTACCTTGAGATCCCTTGAAGTGCGACCACACTACAGTACCGGCAGCGTATAAGCGACTCTGACAGTTCCCTCGCCACGTGTTGTGGCACGTCATGTGACCTGCTCTGAAGCAATCAGCTTGCGAGGATTTGTTTACTTTCTCACGGCCAGGGTTCAGCACTGACGCTCATCTGATTCACACGAAGTCGTGAAGGCGATAAGGTTCGGATTAGGGGAAAGTTATGAACACGTCAAGACGTGTCATTCCCTGGCAGTAAGTGTTAATGTTTTGAAGTTTCATATATCCCATGTAGGTGGTGTCATGTGTGTGTAACGTGTGACAACGACGCACTGAATTGTCAGAGTCGCTCACACGCTGCCCGTACTGTAAAGGTTTTCGATTTTCCCTCCTCCTATTACCCTGGAGGGGCGGGAATTTATTCAGTGAAGGGGCGTACATTTTAACTCCAGCCGATAAGGCTTTTGGAGTTTTGGGGAGGGCGGTAACTTAAAAAGACTACTTAAAACTAACTTATTATTAATTAAAAACTATTACATGGCTAGCCTCTTTGGGCCTAGCCTAGTTTATTTACAGTTGATATCTTCAGGTATAAAGTTCTCAGAAATGTTCTTTTCTTCTTCTTTTTGTTACATTCACTCACTCATTCATTCTCATAACTATATTTACAGCTCATTCTCTCACGCATTGTCTCTCGCATTCATACACAAGTGTAAAGGTCGCCCAAGTGCGAGTTTATTCGCTTCCACTCGCGTCTGGTTGCGGGACAAGCGCCGATCTAATCGGTGGGTGTCGTGGCGGCGGCCGGACAAGCGTCGTGCGCGTCTAACTGCGCCGCTCTTTTGTCCGCTGCGCGGGCCACCGGCGACGGACGCCACTGCGCAGGCGCAGTGGACGCGGTCGCGGCGGCGCCCGCACCGTTAGCTGCGGTCGCCGCCCACGGCCACTGGCGGCGCGCCCGACACGGTCAGTAGCGGCGCGACCCGAGGAAGGAAGGAAGACAAATAGACATGGAGTAATTTGATCGATTGGTTGTTAGCAAAGACTTTGGAATATATTGGTTGTTAGTGATTCCACGGGTGTCAACTATTAATACTAGTCTTAGGAAATACGGTCAATACAATTAATACTACGGTCATTTTCCCGTAAGTGTAATTTTAATACTAGGGTCATTTCCCCGTAAGTGTGGTGCATGTTTTTCCTCGGAGGGTGGCGATTGTCGTCCCCCGCTGGATGGCGAGATCCGGCAACGACCTACCGTCGGATAGCGGGGTATCCCTCTGCCAGGTATCTCCCACCACCGGGGCACCGCCCCAAGTGAGTACCAGGCTCCTTCCTGGGGGTAAAGGCGGCCGGAGTGTTGTGCTCGCCTCACAACCTCCTCCTTGTGCAAACAGCGACGAATAGGTAGAACCGTACCTTCACCTCCCTTTGGGTCACATCGGCCTTTATGCAATTGTACAGGGGTAACTTTACCGTTGACTTTACCACATACTAGTTTTGAATCACGACTAATTGTTCATCGCATTCCATTTATCCACTTGCTTGAGAAATGAGTCAAAAAACTCTGTATACAGGTTAAATAAAACTGTGTTGCTGTCGCAGCAACCTTGACCCCGCCATCCGCTCTCGACGGCCTCGCGCGCGACCTTCGACCCGGCGCTTTCCCTGGCCCGGGGACGCACGCGGTGCACGGACACCTGAACAGGGGAGCCGGAGACGTGGCCAACTTCCTACGCGCTCATCTCACTGTTTCCGCAGGGAGAACATCAGAGGCGAACAGGGGTGGGGCAGCCGGAGCACATTGCCCCAGGCCCCCTCTTCAGTGGAGCCCCAAAAGTTGTATACAAAATTAACCCTCCAGCGGGCGCACTGTCGTAAATTTTACGACAATAGCAGATTTTTTTGTTTTGATGTCAACTCATTGTTGTCAAAGACTTCTGCGTTCTTGGTATTCCTTGCAGGTATCTTTAGTGATGCATTCCTACAGCCACTGTTTAGTTTGCACGCTATATTCAGTTTTTGTAACGCTCTTCTCGGGATAAGTGCATAGTGACGTAAACTTCACGCTGCGCGCCGGCTGTTGTTCTAAAGTATTGTATAATAATTTGGCCTAATAGAAATTTTCTGTAAAATGTCCAAATAAAGAATTCATGTGAACGAAAATCAGAATATTCTTCAAGAGCTGTCTGATCGGAGGAAGATCATGAATTGGATAGTGACAGTGTCAGTAAACGAATGTTGAAAATATAGAAGAGCATCAGAACGATACTGGATCGGAACAAGATCTTTTTGATACTAAATACGAACGTTTATCAACGGATATGTTTTTTTGGTAGTAAATATATACTTCTTAGATATTATAACGTGACAACAGAATTCCATTGTTCTACAATTTCTTTGATTTTTTCAAGAGTCATTGAATGTCGTAAAATTTACGACAGGCGCCTGCTGGTGTGAACATTTTACGCACGCCCGCTGGAAGGTTAACTGTAGGTAAAATATGATTCACTTTCAAATTTGTTAATACTTCATGATAAAAGTAAATAAGGGGAACTTTTGTGGAAAATAAGGGCCCCTCAAGGAAATACTGCCCCAGGCTCCTTGCTTTCTCTGGGTGCCCCTGGGAAACGTATTACTAGGAAACTTTTTATCCTTTATAATTTTGTTCGATTTTGCAACTTTGTAATTATGTTGAGAAGCCAAGTATCTAGTTATTTTGGTAACGTAAATTCAATTTAGGAATGTTATTAAGACACCCAATAGTCACCGAAATGTTTTTAAATAACTGTTCAGAATGTTAGAAAATTAAATATTTAAATTTTTAAATAATCCCCCAAAATACAATTTAAGTAATTTCAATGATATGTAAATGATTGATCACGTTATTTCAGTCGGCGATTTTTACAATTTAAGACAAATAAGATAAATACTACGAGGTCTACTATTAAGTAGGGTAAATACTACTATTGTGTAGGAGAGGGCAAGTTTAACTATGTTAGGAAAATTAATTTGCAAGTTACAATTGAATCCTGAATTTTCTCCAACAATTTTGTTAATCTGTTTGTGTCCATTCAAACAACGCTTATACTATTTTGTAGAATTGGCTGTGCTGCTGCTTCAGGGATAAAGTAGATTATGTTTCATCATACCCAATCAATCGTGTTCTCTGTTGTTCTCCAATTTTCTCAGCTGGTGACGAGTTTCAGGGAATGAGACTTTGTGACAAGCGACGATAATCATTACTGTGTGTCTATCGATATGGAATAGGATCTCCCAAGGGTATAAAACAGCCGCGAAGCTCATGGAGTAACCATGATAGGAAACTCTGTACTCACACATGAAAACTTAATTGCTGACCGCTGCACTACTTTTCATTAGGATATGAACTGTTGAAAATCGACTCTCGTAATTTGGAACTGGTGCAATCTGAATGTTGCGTCAAGCTCAATCATAAAATGATGAAGATATATTTAAATGCAGTGGAATTTGTCTGAAGCAGCCACGGGCGGTTGCGGAGAAAAAATTGCTTAGGTGACCGCTTAACAGAGGTTATGAGAGTATGGAAACAGACTCCGGTCTAATTTTCTGCAACTTAATTTTGTATTGTAATATTGTCATGAAAATGATGAGTGCTTCTTCAGTTTTTCATTATTAATTACACCTAAAAGTACAAAATATTAGAAGCACATTTGCACCAATGCACTTAAACAACTCTTTTACAATTGTTTTCGTATTTCAGCAAGTATATTAATTTTCAGAGTGATAAGTAACTCCCAATATCAGTTCTAAGTACTAAAATGACGCATCTTGACGTAGGAAGACCGATAGTAAACTCCGCCAACCTTTCTTTTCATACGCGTTACGGATCAAAATTAGAAATCCGTTTGGAAATATTGATCATCTATGTTAATCTACTACATGTACGCAGCCTCTAACTGCGCGGCCATGTGAACATTAAAAGAAGGAATACTTACACGTGTCTTAAGGGAAAATCAATCGATTCCGCACAAAAATGGCCGTTAATTGAGGTGATCACCTGAATGGGGTGGCCGTTTTAGCAATTTCACTGTACAACAAAACAAGTAATGAAATGCAATTATGAAAGAACGAGGTTACATTAAACAGTTTGGTGCTGACTTTATTCTTGGCACAGTAATAATTATATGGGAAAAAATCAATTAAACAATCGTCATACAAATGTAGTTATTAGCACCACGTGAAATGAAATTCATTATTCTGAGGAACTAATGTTTTTATTAATTTGTATGTCATTGAGAGAGTTAGGTCATAGTTATTCTGAGATGCTGCGCCGCCAGGTCGCAAGCACTCGGGCGGTTTGTGTGCTTGTCGTGCGAGCGACAAGTGGGGTAGGGAACCGTGCCGTGATGGAGCGAGAGTGGCTGACGCCAGGTGAAAATCTAGCAAGAATGCCAAGTGAAAACCCATATATGACAACCTTTTTAATACGTATTCTGACGTTTTCACGTCTTTGAATTATACACAGATAGACCTACTTCTAGACAACGACCAGTTTGGAAAGATTAGATTCGAGACATTCTATCCAAAGGACTGTGAAACGCATCGTATGATGTAGTGATAAAAGCCGCATTGGATTCCATTTTTGAATGTTTATTTTCACGAGACAAACAATTTATTTAATGGACTTTGAAAATACGAAATCGTTACAACCCACGATTGGAAATTTTGCTGGCAGCGAACTGTCCAAGCATAACAAAGTATGCATTTTGCATGAGAAAAATGTTTACATCTATGGACTATATCAAGTTCCCAGTTCTTCGAATGTTGTGTAACAGAGGTTATCCAGAGCAAATGCAATTGTTCAGAGTGGTGATTCCTGTTTTGGTTGGCGGCTTGAGTTTAAATTCGAGGAGGACGAGAAGTTTTCAGAATTTCTTTGCAGCAGTTCAACTAGAACGACCAAGACCCGGCTCTCCGTCCTTAACATTCATAGATTTAGGTAGCCGGAGCTTGAGTAGATTACATCATATATGTCGAGGTCCACGAAAGCACTGTTTTCACGAAGTGTGGGGAACACTGGCTCTCTGAAATTCTTTGGTTTCGTACGGCCCGGACGGGTCAAATCAAATACATTTTAAAACGGTAAAATCTATTAAAATATTGAATAAAAAGCGAACTTCTCAAAAATCGTGCATACACGCGCGCGCACACTCTCTCTCTCTCTCTCTCTCTCTCTCTCTCTCTCACACACACACACACACACACACACACACACACACACACACACACACAAATCTATGAAGTTCTCAAGTTTTCTCATTCTACGTTAGATTGAATTTGTGCTTCATATCTATCTTTGCACCAAATGTTATATTTTTGTATTGTAGCCAGATTACAATTGAGTTCCAGTTTTCCGAACGGTTTAATTTTAGCAGTAAATGAAGTTAAAGAAAGATAGATCTCGGCTTGTGTGTAATTGCCAATCTGCCACCGAAGCTTTGTAAAGCAGGAGGTTCAGGTTGGAATTACATTACGGAGTTTTGTGAGCTCGATCCTCCCTTCCCCATCCTGCCCCGTCACCTTTTTCTTATAATTGATTGATTAGTGATACTGGGAGCGTCGACTGATAAGGTTATTAGTCCGTCTAGTCCAGGTTTTTTGCTGGAGAGGTAGTGGTCATCTTCTCCCGCTGGATGGTGAGATCCGGCGCCGACCTACCATCGGCTACCGGAGATCATCCTAACCATGTACTCCTACCATCGGGCACCGCCCCAGCCAGGACAAGCTCTAAGCGCCTGACTGACATGTGCAGTAGTGTAGTGCATGTAAGTGTCTGTAAGGAAGGGGTAGAATAGGACAAGGAATGGCATTCGCCTCGTATTGATCAGAGAAACTACGGAAAACTACCAATCAGAGCAGTTGGCCGCTAGTATTCTCCACCAGACAGCGACAACTCGACCAAGCTATCTAACCAATGTCGAAAATCCAGCCACCGTCAGGACTCGAGCCTAGGACCTCCCGGTCAGAGGCACTGCAGTGGCATCAGCTGATGCATTGAGCTACCTCTCCCGGTCCCCTTCTCCTAGCCTGTCGGAGTTGTCAATATTTAGTCCCCAATAGCCCTGAAAGGTCAAGGTAATATTAATGAACCGCATAGTACAAAGACCTCGAAGGCGTGAATTATATCCGTTTTCGCGAGCTCTTGCGTAAAAAGAGATCGTAAGTTTAATTTTGAATGTTCTTGTGTCTGGTAAGTACATCACCCTTTTACGTACGTAATTCCTTCTGAAACAAAAAATTGTGGCTAAGGCAGTGGCAAGTAGGTGTTGAACCGTGATCTCTGTATCACTGGGCTTGCCTCCATTACGCTGGTTTCGTGGCAAACTAACGAGAGAGAACGATATATATGGCGCGTTTTTAAATTTGACAGGAATGTTCATTTTTTTTCATATCTGAAAATGTGTTTTGTCTCTTATATTTGCTACACACAATGAAAATGTGAAATTGCCTTATGGTAAGATATAAATACATTAAAATAGTATTAATTTAATACATTTATTTATTGATGTAATTTATTTCTAAATTCGAACGTGCAAGATTCGCTACATATACTGCAATTTTTCTAATTTTGCCCCAGAAGGCCCGTCCTCAGGATGGAATATGTCACGGAATTTCGCGACGTTCTCAGTCGTACCGTAAGGTCTCGCATTATCGCGTCCGTATCAAGCAGTGCTTGTGATCATGCGACTTCTAGCGGCACGAGCGAGAAAGACGCGAAATGCCGTGTGATATTTCATCGTGGCCATAGGGGCTTGAGTGGGTAGAGTTAGAATAATCGCACTATAAATACGTAGAATTGGGATAAGTCAGAAAATCTTTCATTGTTCTGTCTACTCCTTTCCTTTCTTCTTCCGCTCCTCCTTCGTCTTCACCTTTATTTAATTCGCCTCCCTCACCTTCCTTACCTTTGATTTTCTTCTTGTTTCTTATTTTTCTTAATTTTCTACTCTTTCCCCTCTCCTTTGTCTGCTCGTTGGTGTCCCAACTGAGTATTGACGAATGATTTTTGGTGGGGATGCTGCAACACGAAATCCTGAAACACATAAACGTCACGCTGGTTGCCTAATAAAATAATTGACAGACGACAATTCATGGTGGTGAACCATTATTATTAACTTATGCTTTCGTTTACTTCTTCGCGAATTTGCTACTACTTAATGCAGCATTGCGGTATCTTACGAGTTGTCTTCAGGTAAGCAATTGGCTACCAAGCGATGCGTGGAAATCAGTGATGCAGCGCCGTTGGCTGCATTGCGACGGACATTGGATTTTTAGGCAATGCCAATTTTATTATACTCGTAGGTGTCCGAAATTGATTGCATCCATTACTATCTTCTATATCTTTACGATATTATATAACCACATTTTATGGTGCCTGAAATTCCTATTTCATCACTTAAGCGTAAAAAATGTGTATTTGTTCTGCAAAGGCCTGAAAATTCCTATTCGGTGTAATTGAAACCATGCACTGAGAGAAATGCTGTAGTGGAATGTACTAAATAAGTTTAGTAAGCGATCGAATCGTAAATACAATTATTCGTGTAGTAAGATTCACTAAACATGATTTAGTTTGGTTTAGTACATTAAACAACTCATAATCGTGAGTGAATGAACAAAGAGAATTGTCAGTGGTACTATTCTTGTTTCGTAGATAAAATCATTTGGAGATCTACGTTTCATGCCGTCACACTTACTAAACTCTGTTAAATACTGTTTAGTGAGCGCGCGTTCTCAGCAACCTACCCAATTGAAATGGCTATAGAACCCGTCTGAAGTGTGAGAATTCAACACTGTATATAGCATTATATGCTATATAAATGGTGAGTTTAGTATTTTACTGGTTTTCAATAATTATTTTATATTCTAAATTAATGGTAGAAATACCGTCGACAGCCCATAGGCAAGAGCTTGTGCCCATAGCTGCTCTGCTAGGCTATGGTCTATCAAGTACCCGAAGTTAAGGAAGTGCAAGTCTGCGGGTCGGAGGATGGGTGACCGCTGCGGAACTCCAGGTGCTACCTGCTTGGAGGAGAAAGAAAGTATTCCCTTTCACGTTTCTTTTAGTTATTTTCACCGCACTGTTTAGTAAATAGTACTCAATGTATTAATCAACGCAACGATTCGTATAGTTTTCTCCAGTAGATGCCATTCGTCCCGGGTACGACATGTTTAGTTAACATTACTATACGTGCGTTAGTGTCGTTAACTAAACAGCAGTTTCGTGAACTTGACCAAGCACTTTGTTCTACGAAAATCTACTATACTGTTTAGTTGAATCTATTACGTGATTAATTGTATGAACTAAACATTTCTCTCCGTGTGGGGAATGAACTTAAAAGTGCTGTTAGACAGAAAATGAGATTGAAGGTGAAATCTATGAATACTGTATAGACTTCATTTACATTAGTACAATGTTTACGTTCTTCCAACTAATATAAACCACTACTTATGGATGGCCATTCCCAAAAAGCCAAAAACTAGTACTGCATAATTAACTTCCTCGAAAGACAAGAATGTCGAATTTTAAAAAGTCCTATTTGTGTTTTGTTTTAAAATATTTCAAACTTACGATTGTAATGAAACATTCAACGTAATAAAATGAATCTAATAAGTATATTTCATGACAATGTATACAGAATATTTTCTCCATAAAGAGAACACAAGTAGAGCGCCTTGAAGTGGCTGGTTGGTGCCTCTTCCTGCGTCCTGCCCCGTGATTCGTGCGCATGTGCGCGCCAAGAGACCGCCTAATTTTCATTTATTTCCAATAGTTGACATTCTACTGGAGGAACTTCTTCCCTCAAGCCATATAGCTGCATTAAACAACGTTTTTCTCCTTCTTCTTCTTCTTCTTCTTCTTCTTCTTACCACCGCAGCGCTGTGATATAAGGACTATTACTACAGAGGGGAGGAAACGCTGAGAATTCCTCCTCAAAGCGATTTCGAGTTTCCTCGTCGCCTAAAAAGTGCGCGCAGTTTAAAAACTCAATCAAAGACAATTTGCGTTAACTATTTTTAAAATGTACATTTTCCTTCTTACGTCAAGTAAAATTTTGGAATTGGTAATTATAAACGAAGGAAGAAAGAGTGTGAGGAGGACATTCCCTCCGCTGAGGAACCGTCTCTAATGGATGTTGCGTTGTGTTGCAGGACGGGACGACGCCGCTGGTGCTGGCGGCGGCGGGCGGCCACCTGGAGTGCGTGCGCGAGCTGCTGGAGCAGGGGGCAGACCCCGCCGCCAGGCGCCTGGTCAGTCTCCACTCTTATTACCTTTTATCATTTATTTTTTCACTTTTGTAGTCCCGTATACAATCATCTATATCCCTTATACAATCATCCCTTATCCCAATCATCCTTATACAATCATCTATTTGGTAAAAACAGTATTAAAATTATATATTGCATGCATTGAAAAAACATGATTGCATTTAAAATCATTGTTTCTTGGTAATAATGTATTTATTAAAAGCTGTGATTTTAAATGTAATTCCTTTCTTGCAAAATATTTAATGTAACTTCATTTAAAATCACTGTTTTTTACTAAATACGTGATTGTCAAGGGGAAAAAAGAGATCATATATTCACATTTGATATTATTTCGACAGTCTAAACAAGTAATACAATTTCTCGAAAATTAGTACAATATGGTGGCATCCTACTAGAAGGAGAAGAATAAATAATTCTATAATGTCGAGAACAAATTACTGCGGACATTCGAAACTTAATTGTCCATGTACAATAATGTCACGTAAATGTATAAGTTGTTCCCATTGTCTGTATTAATTCATTCTTGACAGCATTTATGATTACAACAAGCAACCAAATAATCCAATTTTACATCGATTTTGAAGGTCTAAGTGTAAGTCAGTCATAAGCCGCAGGAGTAAGTCATCGATTCTCCCAGTGCAACGGACGTTTCCATTTTCACGTCAGATGGCAAGATATTCCCGAGTGAGTACCTTGGCCCTCTGTTGATTTACATGTGCCTCACTAGATTGGGTTGTATCCTTAAACTCCAAATTTGAGTTATTGTGAATAAAATAATTAATTTTTTTTTCCTTTTCTTTCTTCTTTCGCGAATTGCTCCATGTGCTGAACGTATAGAACAGACTCACAAAAGCAATCAACACTGGCGTTTCGGAAGTACAAACATAACTAATAATGAATTTTGCAGTAGTGTTACCTTATAACTTCATCAGTAGATGATCACCAATTTTTGCATAATATAATGAGATTGGGACACCAATAATGCCTGTACGAAACCCCTCTTTATTTTCTTTACATTCATTTATGGCTCATTTATGGTATTTTAGTACGATACGTATAAAATGGCACAGTAAATACTTCGCCACTTTGAACAGGATCTGCCGTCTGGCTTTCGCGGTATTTCGGCGCTTACTAGCGCTTCTCTGAGCGATCCGACAAGTTGACATTCGCCTTGGGACCCCAGCGATGACACGAGAAAACCTGCAGGAAGTTTCTCGAACGAAAACAGAAGCTCTTTGACATTTTGGGACGAGCACGCGGCGTTGCCAGCGTTCGTGGGATGCGAAAGAGGACGAAGGCGACAACTGAAAATTACACTTCGACATTTTTGTCGGCATTGCGAGCTCTTTACGTAGCGCTCATAATTACCTATTTGCGAAAATGGTGGAAATGTGTATGCTTCAGGACATTTTTTCAAAAGGTTCTTGATAATAACATGTAAAAGAAATTTTAATTAACCCTTTCATTTTTAGGAATAAAATGATCGTTCTAGTAGAAAACAAATATTGTAATAACTCCAAATGACGTTTATAAACTACGATGTGGTCTCTGTGTTAGCGCTCTCTGCAGGGGGCTTCAGTAAGATTTATTGAAGTGCAAGTGCTTTCGTGAGTAATTTGAAACACTTATTTTCTTAGTCAAAAGAAAAACAGTTTCGTTACTCTCGTCACCAGCACGTTCTATGTTTTTTTATTCGAAAGGTTCTCCAGAGAATTTTGGCAATATTATAATGAACGTGCGTGACCTTTCGCGACAAACCGAGAAATTACTCATATAATCGAGAAGTTACTCATATAATCGGGAAGTTATTTTTTTAGTCAAAAGAAAAAGTTTCGTTTCTCTCCTTATCAGCGCATTCTATATTTTTTTATTCAAAAGTTTCTCTAGAGAGTTTTCGCAATAATATAGTGAACGTGCGTGACCTTTCGCGACAAATAATCGAGAAATAACTCATAATTAGACCCGTGGTGTGAAGGCACTAAAAACTTACGTGTTAAAAGTATGAAAATATATTTACAATATAAAAATAAGCGGGGAAAAGATAATAACAACTCAAAATGTTTGAGCAAAAGACGCTAATGAATTGAATTGCACTTTTATTCAAGATCAGTAGAACAGGCGTATTTAAAACATAAAACATTATGAATTTAAAACCTTAGTTGGGCAAGTTTCAGATATTATAATGTATAAGGCTAAAATAATGGCAGAAATATGTAAAATTTTCCTTCCATGATTGGCATTACAATAAACCACTCAACATTTTCTCATAATTCGAACATTCACACATTCAGATTTATTGCAGATTCGTCACCTTTTTACTGCTGCGTCCGCACTGAAACGGGAAAAATTTCTCAATCCATTGTTAGCACACGCCCCTTCCGGGAATTTAAATTTACACATGTTCACTCGGCCGTGGCTACCCACGTGTGGCGTGGCGGCATGAGGCGCACGTGCCATGGCAGGGGGTGAGGTGGAGCGGAGTGAGGGAGATCCCAGGTAGGTAGGGCACGGCCCCGGGAGAGCTGTACGCCGGAAGGGGGCGGGGCGATGGGCCGGCTTCGGCTTTACGGCCGAGGCGGAGCGCGGAGGCAGGGCACGAGCCTCGCCTCGCCTGCACGTCACAGCGCATGCGCAGATGTGCCAAGCCAGTCACTGTTCAAGAGAAATGCCGTTCTTGGAAGCAAGAACGACGTGGCACGTTGATGCAAACGGTTGCTAGAAGAATTTTTGAATTCGATTGCCTTATTTTACGTGGCGAGACTCAGGCCATGAGGCCTGCTCTTCCGTCTGACCACGCAAATTTCGTTACACTCCTTTCACCAACTAGCGGAGAAAGAAGGTATTCCATGGGCGACGAAACAGGCGATTTTGAATTTTTCTCAGAGGCGTCATTTAGGCTTGAGGATCTTTTACATGCAGTAAATCTACTAACATGGGGCAGCCGGCTTTACTTCCCCTCCGAAGGAAGACGTGCGAAGGACTTTTTCGCCCCTAAAATTTGAACCCACAAACGTGGGTATAACAGTCCGACACGCTAACCGTTACACCATCAACGCCACAAAATTATTAGCCATTAGCCATGAATGTACGGTATGTATTTCGCATTTTGGATCTATAGTCGAACTTTGCCGGCTAGCTTACGGTGTCCCCATGCCTGAGATTAGTTAAATTCCCGTGCTTCGCGGTAAGAGCGAATGTGGTAAACATGTATTCCTTTCACCGTAACTAGCAAGATACGCGTGCCTGAGCTTTTCTCCGTCAGATAGCTACAGAAACGGAGACGATGTTAAAGGAAAGATTAGCCATTAATACGGAGGGAATTCTGCAGGAAATATATGGTACAATAAAAAATGATTCAAATACCTGCATGTGTGTGGAAGGTGATGAGATTTGTGAAAATCGATGGCTAAATTTAAGATGTATCTAAAAAATTGCAACTTCTTAGGAGAGAGAAAAACATTGCAAAGTTTCTCCATAAGCTAATAAAAATGTGACAATTTTTTATTTTAAAAGTTTTCTAATGATATTTCTGTATGGGTCGCTAGAATTCGAAAGAAGATGATATTTTCTTTCGGATGACGTTATTTTCTCAAAACGGCCAAATGCTGATATACATTTTTTAAATTATTATTTTATTAACTTCTATGTATTGGCTAGCGTTTAAGGTCTTACAGATTTATTTACATATTGTTCGGAAGTAACCCTCGGAAAGTTTTCCACATTGCACCACTAAGTATTTAAAATTGTGATAAATGTTGAAACGAGATAGAGATTGTGAAAATGTATCCCTCGAACATCGATTTGTAATTACAAGAGACGAATTCCCAGACTGTACCTGAGAGTAAGGAATCGAACTTCGAGTGTAGAGAGGAGCAAGGAATCGAACTTCGAGTGTAGAGAGGAGCAAGGAATCGAACTTCGAGTGTAGAGAGGAGCAAGGAATCGAACTTCGAGTGTAGAGAGGAGCAAGGAATCGAACTTCGAGTGTAGAGAGGAGCAAGGAATCGAACTTCGAGTGTAGAGAGGAGCAAGGAATCGAACTTCGAGTGTAGAGAGGAGCAAGGAATCGAACTTCGAGTGTAGAGAGGAGCAAGGAATCGAACTTCGGGTGTAGAGAGGAGCAAGGAATCGAACTTCGAGTGTAGAGAGGAGCAAGGAATCGAACTTCGAGTGTAGAGAGGAGCAAGGAATCGAACTGCGCAGCAGCGGCGACCGCGTCGCGGTACACGCCGTCCCTGCGGCAGCGTCTGCGACTGAATAATGGATGGACCACGCGAGCTCGCGCTGCCTCGCAGCCCACGACTCGTCCGTCGGCGAAGCGGCTGCCCAACGTTTAATCGCCTCCTGCCCGACCTGGCGACAAGGCTGGTGAACGCTTATACTCACTCCACACTTTAGCTCCTGAGCACTTTTCATCGATACATGTTCACTCTGAATTAGGGAACATTTAAATATCAGAGAGATTTTTGCACCCTCGAACGTGAAGCACTATCGATCTTCTGCGCATGCGCAGATGCACTAAAGTGAGGCGAAACTTGCACTGTGCATGAGCAGAAGATGGATAGTACTTAACGTTCGAGGGTGCAAAAACTCCGTATTATTTATGAGGGAGTTTGTGCACTCTCGAACGTTGAAGCACTAACGATCTTCTGCGCATGCGCAGTTTAAGTTTCGCCTCATTTTAGTGCATGTGCGCACGCGCAGAAGATCGATAGTGCCGTTATGATGTGTACAAACTCTGTATTTATAATTCGAGCTTCAATTGCTAAACGACAGGAAAAGTGGGTGCGTTAGTTATGGCGGCAACACTGTTGCCTCTGCAGCGTCGTTGACCGGCATGTCCTTGGGTTCGAGTCCCGACGGAGGCAGATTTTAGGCACAACATACGTACTAAATTAAATTCAACCATTGCATGGAGGATAATTCTAGTAGCAGACTGCTCTGATAGGTAGTTTTCCGTGATTTTACTGATTAATACCAGGCGTATGTCGGAACAGTACCCTAACGAACTGGACAAGGACCGCCAGCCATCTTTCCTTTCTCTTTCTTGTCCTGTACTCACCCCTTACTTACACACACAAATGTACTACGATAGGGCACCTCCATACATTCAGCACTCGCCGAGCAGCGAACTACTGCTTGCTCAATCCCGAACTTTTGATGTATTCACTTCCTTTGATATGTCCAAAAGACCGACAAGCGATGGGCGAGCACCGAATGTTCGTCGCTCGGCAAATAGCAAGCAACTTACCCACACTACTTCGGATTCCGCAAGCAGTTGCTAGCTACTCGAATAACGAATGTGTGAGAGTATGGGAGAGGGTAAGTCAAGAACGAGGAACGAAAGATCGCGTGCGGCCCTTGGCCAGTGTGTTAGCGTATTGTTCTGTCAGTTGCCTGGTATTGATCAGAGAAATGCGGAAAACTTTCGACCTAGCTATGTACTCAGCTATTTTCAAATATCCTACCGCCATCGGGACTCGAACCTAGGACCTCCCGGACAGAGGCACTGCCGTGGCATCAGTTGGGCCATCTCAGCCGGTCCGAATCCGGTGAACGCCCTTCGCCCGCCCGCCCGACATTTGGTGCACTGCACCACGAGGACTCCTATGCAATCCGGCCTCGCGTTCCACCATTCCATCGTACTTTTATTATAGGCATTTCCTTAGAAGCACAGAACAGCTCAAAATGCACGGCCAGCTACGCTCACGCCACTATTTCCGTTCCGAGTCCACAAGCGAACGTTTATCTTCCCGGCACAAAGAGCTCAGGGCTCTGTGCCTCGTCGGGGCTGCGGAACAAAGGCGTCGCTGCGAGGAACTGGTCGCAGAGGCTTCGCCTTTGCCATATTAGGGGCGAACCGCGCTGCACCAGCCACGCCGAGAGATCCTCACGAGCGACCCGAAGATGGAAACAGATTTCCTGGGTGCACCAGGGCCAGATTTAATCACGAGAGACCGGAAAAATATGTAGTATGAAACGTCAAAATATGTACATAAATATGTAATGAAAATGGTAAAAATATGTAATAAATATGTAAAATCGGATACAGTGTGTAATATTAAAATACACTAATTATAAAACACATTTTCATAATACGAACTTACATTTATAAAAAAATTTCCTATACAAATTTTAAAAAAACCATGCAAACGCTTTAAAAATCGTTTGGAAAGCACAGGTTGATGTACACTTCCACCATACAACTTTCCCACCAGTAGTAAAACGTTCACAAATTGTTAACCAGGAATGTAGTTTAGCAGACTAGACGAAATAGAAGCCATCGTACAAACTGGCGAAATCTACGACCAGCAAACAAGCAGCATAGAATAATCTGAGTAAGTACAAGTAACATATAAGTGTACATGACATAAACAAGTGTTACATGACGGCGATCGCCAAAGTTTCTTGGAAATTAAGGATAAAGGTCGCCAAACACGGCGTCAATGATACTTCTCACACCTAAAGGTGAGAACGATTTGGCGCTGACGTGCATTTTCCGTCACTGAGGTAACTGAAGCAGGCTCGTCGGACTGTGAGAATATCCGACCGCGTCTTCAAGAAGCGTACGAGTAGAGTACGCAGTAGCATCCAGAGATAATGTTGGAAAAAGTGCTGAATTTTTTCAAAATACTTTTTTTCATAAAAATATATGAGGAAATTGATTAAAATAAATTGATAAAGATAATATGTAGAGAAAATAACGAAATATGCAAAATATGTAATATAGTTCCAAATATGAAAAAATATGTAACGAAAAATTGGATATTGTGCTAGGAGGCCGACAGTTCGTCAAGAATAAAATTTTGAGAACGGTAAGTAGAAAGACAAAAAATAAGTAATTTCATAAAAATCCGGTCTCTATTAATCACGAGAGAGCGGAGCAGAAAGGTTTATCTACATTGTCCCTTGTTTCCTTCGTAAAGAAGTCGTGTGCATTTATTCGAATCATAGAGACTAGATTCATATTTCATGTTTATCGCTTCAAAAAATCTACCCGAGATGTGGATGCATTAACAAAAATAAAGGACTTGAATTTTTTAAAAAAAAGTATAATGTGATATTTTATTGATATCTTCAATTGGCAAAAGCACGAGAAACATTGTCGCTGAAATGTTTCTCCCTCTTGAAATTCAGCTACACACCTCAGCAGTCCTCATTTAGATATCTCGCAAGTGGAAATCGCGAATGGTAAACACTTCTGAGGGGGCTCAATTAGCATAGGACGCTTCCGAGCTTGCACGTACCCCGAAAGACCATAATTACGGAAGCAGCGATTGCCTTCACGTTGTGCTGTCTTGGTTCTGATCCAAATAGGACGTTTGATAATTTTCTATTGCTATTTGATTGTGCCTATCGTATATTGTGTTGAACATTAAACGAGTATATTTAAAGCTTGTGTAGATGGAACAATGCACACGTTATGTGTCGCATTTTTTAGTCATCCCTCCACACTGTTGAACTTTCTTAAAAATCCAATTGTATTAATATTAATTATATACTACGTAGGAACTAAGCCACGGTTAGGGTCCTTAATTTGTGAGGACAGTTCTCCAGTGCATAGGCGTTACATACGTAGAAGAAAGAAACTAGTTGCCTCCTACCCCACCCCAGATTTCCATTGATATATTGATAGTTTACGAGCGCATCAACTGCTAAGATCATTATTTCCGTAAATCTAGTGCATGTTTATTATCACGGGAGGTGATGGTTATCTTCCCCCGCAGGATGGTAGATCTGGCGCAAACCTACTTCCCTAATTTGTGGTTTCCCAAACCAGATATCTCCCATCCACGGGGCACTACTCGAACCGCGACAAGCTGGAAGCTCCCGACATCCTATAATTGTATGTAAGTGTGTGTGTGTGTGTGTGTGTGTGTGTGTGTGTGTGTGTGTAAGAATGTGTAAGAAAGGGGTGAGGATATGGCAAGGAAGAGAACGGAAAAATCGCGCGCAGTCTGTGGCCCGTTTGTTAGGATACTGCTCCAGCATTCGACTGGTGTTGAATGGAGAAACCACGGAAAACTACCGATCAGAACAGTCGGCCGCTAGAATTCTCCTTCAGACAGCGGTTGAATTCTACGTAGCTATCTAACTAGTGTCGAAAATTGTGCCACCGCCCCGTCGGAACTCGAGCGGAGGAACTTCCTTAATTTTTCACAATTACGTAACTTATTTAAAGCTGCACTATTAAACAATGCTGAGAGTTTTTTAAAACTTTTGCATTACTATCGAATAATTACAGATACACTGAAATATGTGAAAACAATATAATTACAGTATATAGTAAAGAATACTGCGATTTTTCTAACTTAGCTCCTCAAGGCCCGTCTTCACGATGGAATTTACTGTATTTCGCGGTGTTCTCAGTCGTGCCGCCAGGTATCGCATGATCGCGACCGTATCAAGCAGTGCTTGCAATCATGCGACTTCCAGCGGCGTGACGGAGAAAGACGCGAAATGCCGTGTGATAGTCCATCGTGTCCGTAGGGGAATGAGGGGCAGAGTTAGAAAAATCGCACTATAACCTGAGTGTCCGTGCGTCCCTCACGGATTGTCCTCTTCCAGTCCATCGTTTAGGGCAAGTGAAGTGTCATTCTACGCACCTCGGTTTGCTGGTGGGATATCGATAATTTTATCTAGCTTTCTTTACTTTTTAAAAACATCATATTAATAAATATGAATATTCTCTTCAAACTGTTCAAAGCGTCGAAGACGCCACGCAAAGCGATATACTGCGATTTCTCCAACATTGCCCCTCAAGTCCCATCTTCGCGATGGAATATGTCATGGCATTTCACGTCTTTCTCGGTCTTGCCGGTAGAAGTCGCATGATCACAAGCACTGCTTGATACGGCCGCAATCATGCGAAATCTAGCGGAACGACTGAGAAAGATGGGAAATACCGTGACATATTCCATGGCGAAGATGGGATTTGAGGGGCAAAGTTATAAAAATCGCAGTACAATAAGAAATTATTGGAGAGAGAGAGAGAGGGGTCCTTCGAATCGAAGAAATTTCCTTCCAACCCTTCTGGGAACCTCCACTTCAGTCAACACGACAGCGCCGTTGGGAAGGCAGCTTCCTGGGGTCAGCCTTTCGACCCCTGGGTGTCGATGTTCAGCTCAAAGTGGTTTTGCGCACAGAAGATAGAGGCTTACACGCAACACTCACCGTGCTGGATACTCGGATTGACTTGAGATTTTACCAGCTTGTTCAGCACCTTTCAAAACCCCTACATACAAATTTTTACGTGCTACGAAGCATTGCAAGCAGTGTTTTTGCGATAATTAGTATTGGGACCTTTCTTGACCTTACCGACCGTTGAAGGGCGGAAATCGCTGCTCGCCGCTGGTTCTGCGGACGTTACTCGTACACCGCGCCTGCACTATCGGCCTGTGGGCAAGGTCTCAGTTACTTGGAGGGCAGGCGGGTGTTTACTTTGCAGGTTCAGATGGAACGAACGCGCTTGGAAATTGACACCGGCTGATAGACGCCGCGTAACGTTCCCAGCGCTGCCGAAGCAACGGCTCGCCCGCTGCGAGAAGCGCGAAGGTCACGAAAGGTCCTGATACAAAATGCCTATAAAACACTATTTATAATATTCCATAGCAATTCAAAATTTGCGTATATAGGGTTTGCATGGTGTTCTATCAGGTGGCGAAATTTCATGTCAATCCCAGTATCCAGCACGGTGAGTGTTGCGTGTTAGAACTCGACACGTCTCTGGACAGATATCCTTTCGATGTTTGGAAGCGTTGTATTGCCCTCGACTCATAATAAGCAACTTGGACATTCAGCAGTTGCCGGGAGGGGGTCGTGAGCACGCGATCTTGCAAATAATGTAATAAGAAATATAATAATATAAGAAATTTGAAACAATTCTTTCATTTGATATTAATCAGGTTATATCTATTTTCTCTCCTCCCTCATCAAATTGACCTCAAGTGACGCTCATCATCCATTGTTATAAATTCTCTTCTCGTTCTCCATTTATTAAAAATGTCCTCCTTTTCGATATTAAAAATAGTAGATATTTTTTAATATTGCTCTCTTGTATCACAAGCCCTTAGAGTAGTAATATTACGAATTATTAATCATCTTTGCAAGAGTTTTGCGCATGTGTAAGACAGTGGTAGCATGTGTAAGATATCGGTCGCAATGACCGTTGATAATCGCAAGTCTCATATGTATTTTCGCACTGTATTTTCTAGGCTTTATTCACATTTCTGAAAGCATTCCGACTGGTCTCGGAGTATAAATCAAGTTTGCATGCATAGTCTCATCATGTCATTTATCCTAAGCGAAGATATATTTGATCAAAGATATTTTTCCTTAGTGTCTGCCCAAATGACATTACACCGTAGTATGGACACTTCAATCAAATATGTGCAATATGAACCGTAGTAGCGAGTTATCCGAATTAATTACTTCGCATTGGTTTGGATAGTAAAAGGACCATTTAGTAATTTACAGAAGAGAGCTGGCGTAACACAAATCCAGAAAACATTTCGATGAGAGTAAAAACTCGTAAAAACAGCGTGGAAAAGGGTAAGATAAATACAATGAAGAAAAAATTGATAAAAACTGGAGCGAATGCGCCTTTCTATAGTCGGTTTAGGGGAAAAGCGAGACAAATCCCTTCAGGTAATTGAAGTTGTATGGTAGTTTTATTTTAAACTACCCATTGAAAGTGAAAGGTATGAGCCACGTAAGAAGTAGTAAAAACCAGAGTCAATCAAGAGCAGGACATTTTAGTCGTTAGTACGATTGGTGGAGAAGACTCAAATGCCTGACTTTTTGGCTGTCCGGGTGAGACTCAGATGCTCTTCATTTGTTTGTTGATGTTCATTAATATAAACATTATGGTTCTCTTACATTCGTCATGTTTCAGAACTGGGGTTGGATCTGAGATTTCGAGAACTTGGTAAAGCACTAGTAACTAGCAATAGCACTAGTGAATAGATGTAAGTGCTGTTAAAAAGAAACTATGTTGTAGTACTTAAAGTTATTTCCAGTCTATTATCGCATTTTGATCAACAGCCACCTAATATGTTTTCTCACCTTTGAAAGTTTCTCTTACGTAAGACAGTCATCCATGCATCACGTGCAGTATTTTTTCGTCGGTTACTGGTCGCGGTTCAGGCATTCGTTCTTCGAGTGATGTGTACATACGCCTGCGAGTTTTCCTCTCCAATAGTCTTTGCTAACACATAAAGCAATTTTTGCAGTTCTTTTCAAGCAGAAGAATTAATACATCTCATTGCCCTTTAGCAACGCAAAAACGTCATGTGTACATTAGATTATAAAGAATTTATGTAGCGTATGCTGTGACAGTACGTCAGCGCAATGTGACGTGAGAGTTTTATGTAGATAACCACTTTGAGTACTGTGAAAAATATTCTTGTAGTTCCGTTTCGGTACTACTTCAGCCGTCCTATCGTTGCCGACAACCCATTGATTTTTCATTCAGTTTACTTTTTGAGTAAAGCTAAACCACTGGCTGAAACTAAATAATATTATAAACTATGAGACGAACTTTTTTTTTTCATTCTGGGCTTCAAGAAAATGTGCGCAGATAATATCTTGCGCCATACGACATATACAGTTTTTATTGTTTTGTTTTTGATCAAATAAATAAACATTGGAGGTGTAAGATAACGTAACTAGAGTATTTGTAAAAAGAAAAAGCTTTAAAAAGATAAAAACTTGAAAAATATGATAAAAGTTGAGAACAGGATTCGGTAAAACTAAACAATTTCAAACATCATCTGACTGCACAATGACAGCTGAACATGGGCATCTAACAACGTGCCTGGAGTATAAATAAATATTTAGCAAGAGTCCCTGAATACATATTTACACTTTTCTGTAAAAGTTGGAAGATCATTGGGCGTTTCGTTAGCAATTTTGTAACGTTTCCCAGGTAAAGTCAGAATTTCAAACATAGTTTTAGAGTACTTTTAAACAAAAAAAGTCTTACTTATTCATTAAAAAGAAACTTCTATCTTACGCCGGTGACGCATCGGTGTGGAGTTTTAATGATGTCAGTTGCCTTATGACCATCCAGCTAGCTTCAAAGACGTTGGATGAAGCAGTTAATTTTTCCCTACCGTGGTTCATCACACGTTCATCGACCAAATTTATCAATCTTACTAATTTACGATTCGCGCAGAAATTGAAGTAGGAAAAGAAAATAAGCAGCCTTTGGCCATGTTATTGACGTGTCTGTTTTAGTTATGTACTCAGGAACTGGTGAGAGGGGAAATAAAAACAAACAGATAACGAAACAATTTTAGATTTTGAGTGAAATATTTTATTGTTCCGCCTACTCTTATTATGAGCGTACCGACTGAATTCGCATGCTCAGAGTGTTTGCAAGGAAAAGTCCTCCTGCCATTAAATGTGCACTATTTAGTGTTGCTTTATGAAACAGCAACCTCTTTGATATTCTTCATATGTACAGAACTATCGTGCTGCATACGAAACTATACTGTTTCGTGAAGACTTTTTGTTATTGCAATTAAATTATTGCAATGTTATACGAGAGCTTGTTATTTGTTGTTCTTAAGCAGTTTTTGTGCTACATTTTTGAAATCCATTTTGTGTGATTTTGTTCGGTAGCATTTTTACTGCTGCAGACCACTAGTAATGAACTATTTTCCTGTAAACAACATTAGGTGAGATGTTAATATGCATTTGAGAATGTGGTTGCGAGTTCGCAATCCGGTAGATTCTGTGTTGGAGTCCCGACGATGCGCATTTTCAATACCAGCTGGGTCGAATGCATGCATGGCTGCTCTGATTTCTCTTTCATTTGTTTCCTGTGATGAATTCCAGGGTCGTGAAGTACTAGGCACGCGACATCAATGTTTTAAACATCGATTCATTGAAGTCGATGTTTTTTTAACTTCGATGTTTTCTGCACAACATTTTTTCATTTTCGCTGTTTTATTCGTGGATGAAAAATTCCCAGAAAATGTTTACAAATGTCAACAAAAGTTTTACAAAATCTTCCACAAAATTCCCATTTTGTAAAAGTTCAAATATGAAATAATAACTGATGGTTGTTTATTGTTGTGTTGAACACCATTGTTTATGTGTTCGAACCACACGAACTCTGTTTACACTATCTTCTTCAATGAGACTATCACTCGCCCGAAATGGCCCCGATACCCGGCTATTTTCTACGTTTTTCCTCGTATTTCGCACTGTGAGAGTCAGTCAATACATGCACCAAGATGTAGGACCTCTCCCCTTCTTCGGTGAACCGTCATCTGAACCCTCGAGATGACCCCTACGCCCTCAGGCTTTCAGGCTCAGTTCAGAACATTGTTATTACTTTCTTGCTACGGAGCAGAGAGAAAGTTATGTAATGCTGCGTCAGAAAACGGCGAATTTTCGGCAGAAAAACTCGTATTACAGGACCCTTGCAACGAGAAAGTGGATGAAACTAATTACTAAATTTAGAAAAAATCCTCTAACACGTGGCGTACCCAGAATCCACGTTTTGCGGATCCTTGATGCCGAAAAATCGAATGACGACAAAACGTTTGTCTGTGAACAACTTCGGCGGCTAAATTTTCTCCAAAATTGATATTCCCCAATCGATCTGATTGATGTCGCGGCTCCTTGAATTTAAAACCGATATTTTAATTTTGAGGGGTACTTTACATGAAGCCCCTGGGATATTTTCCAAATAAAAAAATGCTTCATCGTTTTTGATTAAATGTTTTTGTTGTATATTGTGGAGGACGTTTAAGAGAATAGTGCATGTCTCACTCTCGTTGAAAACTTTAATTTTTCGAAAATTGTAAAAGTTCAATTTTTTTTCGGAATTTTCCTACAACTTAAATATTAAAGAAAGAGTTTTTTCCCTGAATGAAATCTGTTCCTTAATAATAGATTTTGAAATAAGGTCATGTACAATTTTTCGAAAATGTTAGTACTTTTCGCATAATTTTGCGTGAAATTTCGGGGGAGAAAGTACGTTCTGTTTATAGCACCACTAGTCGTTTACTAACTTACAGTACTGTGTTTTCGGTTAAAGCTTGATTATAAAATTAATAGACTTGGCCACTGCGAAATTCAATTTTTTTGTGCACAATTTAACTTTAGAGGTTACTAAACCAGGTTTAAAACATTGATATTTAAAAAACTGATGATGTTTGGCCGATGTACTATTAACATCGATTTTTAATTTTGAACATCAATGATTTATTATCGATTTCACATCACTAACCTGCCCTAGATATGTATATAGCGCACGGTTCATCACAGCACTGTAAGAACCCTTACGTAAGGCCGTGTTGACGCCGTGTCGTCGTCGGTGCGATATGCATTGTCACGTCTAGAAAGCTCGCGTACAAGGTCGAGCGTCTCTCGTAGACTATTTTCCCATTAGTGTGCCACCACGCTGCTCGAAATCTCATTTGTCTATGTTCGTTACAACTCGCATGTCATCACTTTGACTTAGAGACCATTTGCGCGATTTAGGTATTGTTCTGTAAATGGAATGGTCAATGGATGTGTAGGGTTTTGATTCACCTGAAACATTAAGAAATTTAAGGGACACTTTTAAACTTGACAAAGTAGGAATTTTCGCGACAATATCTGGGAAATGTTTTTTAACAAATAAATAGTTCATTGCCAGTCGTGATTCGGGCCATAACAATGGGGATTCAGCGACAATCACCACTTTTTTCTTTGACATATTGAAGGGACAGTAAGAAAAAGTTTCGTTCAAGGGGATCTCGTACGAAATGTTCGGCTGAATGTCCAGGGCTCGGCTCTAGCTGAATATAGAATACATATTCGAACATGTCTGTGTGCCTATGAAATTGTATCTTGGGTTGTTTTTAACGTATTACGATTCTCTATCTCATGACTAGGCCGTTGTGTTTGAGTCACTCTGGGAATCTTGAGTATCAGAGTTTATATTTGTGTGTCACGACCTCACCGCATCACAAGAAATAAATTGATACCCAAATAAGAACTACTACAATTTAACTGAAGTGATCGATGATTGCTTTAAAACTGGACCGTAGCGAAATCAATCGTATGGGTGCACGGGTTGTATTTTACCTCCAAAGATCTGCAGTGCATCTGTAGCCAAATTAGGGATACTGGATGGGTAAAAAATAGAAATTCTAAAGTGATGAACAAATACATATTTCTAAATTAATGGTATATTTTGACCGCTCCTATCATGAAATCATTAATTTTATAATTCTTTCAGTATTTGAACTAAAGGCTGTATGTTCGAACAGTTTCTCTATGAGTTTTAAGATTTAATATTCAAACTCAAAGGTGAAGTGTATTTTGTATTTTTTTTCCTACCGTCAAAAACGGACACATTTTTACGCGTTTAAGATATACATTTCATTGCACCAAAAACCTGTTCCTTTCAATCACGAACAAATATACTCATCCGACGCACTACTAAATCTGTGATTGACTTATTGCGCCATTTCATTCGTTTTCAGTCTTCGTATCCGTTTGCATCTCCAATAAATTGCAATATCAATCCCTATAAAGCATTTGAGTAACTGCGAATGTGTGTGTTTGCGGATCCGTCACTCACTGTTAGACCTTTTCCTGAGCATCAGTCGAGACATACCAGGAGTCCTTCGACGCTTCTCGGTCTCCTGGTGGAGAACCGATCATTTGTTTTCGGATCCGGCCAGAAAATTTTAAGAAATTTCCAAAAATGTGATTTTGCGTATTTTAGCGCTGCGATCTTCTTGGGGAGAACGGTAATTAATCCAACGTCACCTAAATAGATCTATGCAGGTGCCGTTGATTAAACCTCAATACCCAGTCGCAATTTTTGGCCCACGACACCATAATTTTCTTCCACGAGGATGGCAACGCTGATTATTGTGGACAAGTGAATGGCGCGGCAGAACTGTCACAAGTGATGCTTCTTTGAACATAGGAAGTGAAGTGTTTCGTCCGCATTACCGTATTTTTGACAATAAATTTGCAAACACCTACGTATAGTATTACCTTGGAACTTATTTAATTTGAAGAACGCCAAGTGAATCCAGAGTACCATAACTGTTAGTAATGTTAGAGAATGGAAGAACATCCATATTCGACTTTGCACATTTACGTTCTTAAGCGTGCAAATATCGACTAACAACTTATTCTTATTGCACTTAAATGACACCTTATTCACATAAACATACCAAACAGCTTTTATTTTTATGTAGATTCCTTTACAAAACAATTAATAGAGCATTTTCATAAATAGAAATGAATACAAATCAGACTGAGTTTGTCGAGTTTTAAACTCTACAAAAATTAGGGGACACCAATATTGAAGTGTTAAGATAGCGGGTAAAGAATGTAGGGCAGTTCTAGAAGATTTTGTGACACAATTTTCGAAACTTAATGAGAACGATCTTATATTAAGATTGGAGAATAATGGTGAAGAACAGCTCACAGGACTTACAAAATGTAACTGGCCTTAATTCTAACTATTTGCATCATTCATACCTGCAAGTAATTTTTCGGTGAATATGGAGGGAACATGCAAGGTCATTGGAGGTTTGGTATTTTTGAACGGGAGTATAATTATTAGCTACCATGATTCCTTGATAACTCCAATGCCAGATACTGTAATAACTCATTTGAAGAAAGCTATGCATCAAATTTAGAAATTTTCAACGCATGAAAATACTTTTAAAACAGTTTAATGCATCGATGATGTCCCGTTCTGCTTGTACAAGCATTTCAGTATTAATACAATTTTTAGCCTCACGTGATCCTACCGCAGTCGAGGCTCGTGGTTTTCTAAATGGGGAAGGCTGCAAATGCATTTCATAACATATATTGCATTTATAGCATATATAACTAGCTACAGAATCGGCTAACTATTCGGACTTGCCACATACTCTTGCTAGCTGCATAGTAACGCCATCCTGTAAGCACGGCCTTTTTTAGACCCCTGGCCCCAGGCCCCACCCTTGAAGGCTGCCTGGCTGCAGCCTTCGTCCGCCGGTAACCCCTCTGCAGTGGATGCATGACGTCACGCCTCCTCGTTTAACACAAACCTTACGGGAGAATGAAGTGGGAGCCTAAAACGCTTTCCTCTTTCCAGTCAACAGCTTCAAATTCATTACGAACGGCAGTTATTGAACTGACAAAGAAAAATGTTGATATATTGTTACACAATATAACACAAAAAACCATTATTAATAAATACTTTATAAATATATTTTTAAATTGCTATTGAGGGGCGATTTGTCGGAGAGGCTCCGCCTTACAGCCTTTAACGACGAACCGCGCCTGTACTACTGCAACCATCCGCGTTGCGTTGGGCGGTGCGAGTTCCGTGGCTGAAACAATCGAGGGGCCACTTCCAGCGCTCGCGTCTCTGAAGAGGTGCTGATTGCCCCGAATCCGCGATGGCTCCGCCCCCGCGCGGGGGCGTGGCGTGGGAACGGGCGCCGGGAGAGCGCGCGCGCGTCGCCGACACCGCATCCGCGTGGGAGGTCGCGCCGGCAACCTGAGCCAGCGCCCCGCCCCTCCGCGCCACGCCACGCCCTCGCCCATATCGGTGCTGGGAAAGATCGAGTAGAAAACGGAGAAGGTATTAGTATACCTCGGTTTTTCTTTCTTGGCGCACGGGGTGGGGGTGGGGGGCGATATGGTATACCTTTTCACTAACGGTTAAACGATATTTTCTTAAAAACGGCTCTAAATGTTTCAATGAATATTTCCACACAGGACGAGATTTTACTCTTCTTTAATATTCTGAAAGTAATATTTGATTTTGCCGATTCTTTCGAATAGGAAACCAAAAAGTTGCGAAAATTTCAGAACAATATTTTGGGCTGTGATGTGTACTGACGGTAAATACAACGCGACGTGTTTGTATTTACCGTCTATGAATCTCAGACCGTTTCTTCCTGTCTCCCATAATTCTGGTTTTTGGAACATAGATCAGTTTGCTCGACCACTCTACAAATGTAAAGTGAACAATACATAGATCAGTATAATTAATAAGCCTATCATGTGTAGAGAAGGCTTACTTTCTAATTCACATAACATTATACTACACTTCGGTTTTTCTTTCTTGGCGCACTTTTTGAAGATTTTGAAGAAGAAGAATTTTGAAGAAGAAAAAAAAGTAACTAAGAATACAGCAAAATGACTTTTGTGCCATCTTACTCACTGCATTTATCAATTCGTACAAAAAGTTTAAAGAGCCGTTTTTGAAAAAAATGGCGTTTGAGCGTTTGCGAAAATGCGGAATTTTGAGTTCATTTTCACAGAAAAGTTTTGAGTTCTCGAGAAACATTATAAGACATCATTCAAAGCACTTACTTGAACAAATTCAGCCTCGTTCAATGCCGGATGTATATAGCTAATGTTAGAAGTAGCCAGTTAATTCGCAATTGAGACAAACTGAGTGGATGAAGCTGTATGAATGATTTTGAACAGGTCATTTCGGAATTCATCAGGGTAATGGTGAATTAGATGAATGACAGAAGGGAAGGTGAAGCTGGATATCAGGTGCCGGACAGCGATGGCCACTGAGGGTCACAGCTGTCAATAAAAATTTTAACGCATGCGCCGTGCAATTTTTTTATGTGGTTCTGGCGTATTAATACTGTAAATTTCCGATTATTCGCGGACCTCTCCGACGTCTCCTGTTTCCAGTGTTAATAACATGAAAATATATTGAATTAACTTGATTCACAAATAAAAAAGATATTTCGTGACGAAAAACGAAAGATAATTCACAGATTTTTTGTTAAAATTAATAATATATAATTGTATAATATATAATATTAATAATATATAATTAATTGTTGTAAATATAAAATTATTGTTTATCATGTACGTAACAGTATAGCCATTTCAGACCAAGAAAAATAGTTAATAGCATTTTTGTGTTGATTTTCGTCTTTTTCCCGCATATTTCGGATTATCCTCTCAATTTGCTTATCCGCTATTACCGCGCCATCCAATTCCGCGAATAATAGAGGGTTTACTGCAGTGGTGTTAAGGTCTTGTACTGGTGGCAGTGACACGCGTCGTCGCACCGTAGCATGCCACGAACCTCCCTGTGCAACTAGCGTCGGGAAAGAAAACTATTAGAAACCCCGCCGTTTTACAGTAGGGATGACGTTGTCTCTGGTGGCGGGGTATTGAACTGCATGGAGGGGCATTTTCGTCGTGGCACTCGTGCCAAGGGTCTTCCGCTCGTGGCATCGACCTTGACAACGCTGGTTTACTGTATTAAGAAGTACTTTTGGAGAACAGGAGCCCCGAAGGGAAACGGGTAAAAATTCTCCCTAACCGCAAGCGGGGACAAACGAGCGATTCCGAGACACCTGTACAGTTAGTCGCAGTTGGGTGCCTCGACGACTTCCTGCCGTGGGGTTCCGTTCCCACTCAGCTGCACGCTCCGACGGAGCGTCCTTCGGGGGGGGGGGGGGCCGCGGCGCCCACAGGGGCACCAATGGGTTCAGGTGAAAGTCTTAAGAATTGGAAGGTTCAGGATCAGAGAGCCATGCGCCAAATATTCGTAAACGACGGAGACGATGCCCGTGGCTTTCCATTTATTGTTCAGCGAAACCTCGTCTCTTTAAGTTGCACGTCATATTAAAGTTCTACTGATTGTTGGATTAGTCATTCCGGGCGTGACAATTGCTATGGACATTGGTCCTGTGAGTGAAGGGCACGTTTTTATCTCAAGGATAGCTGGGCGGGGTTTCCCCAACCATGTATCTCCTACCGGTAGGTCGCCGTCCCACACGGGACAAGCTCTAAGCTCTCGACTGGTCTCCCGACAGGTGTGGTAGTGCAGTGTATGTGTGTGGGGTGAGATAAGACAGGGAAGAGGAAGGAAAGATCGCGCGCGGTCCGTCGCCCGTTTGCTAGGGTTCTGCTCCGACATTCGCCTAATGTTGATCGGAGGAACCACAGGAAACTACCGATCAGAGCAGCCGGTCGGTAGAATTCTAGCGGCTGAACTCGTCGCAACTATGTAGCTTGTGTCGAAAATCCTGGCACTGTCTGGACTGGAACCCTAGGGCGTCCCGGTCAGAGAAACTGCAGTGACAGTTGATGCACTGAACTACCTCAGCCGGTTTAAATTTCGATAATTGACAGAGTAAGACAGTTTGCTATAGAATCCTTGTAGTTAGTGTCTGAACGTGTAACTTATTTTACCGTTTAACTTAATTTCTGACGGAATTGGTATACGACATCTACTACCAAGCCCTTCAATTTTTGACACTAAATAGCAATGGGTTTTAAACATAGTAACATTCCCTATGCATGAAACAATTATTGTAAGAAGCAGTGTTAATGCCTAGTGTAGTACAAAGTAAATTTTGGCAAAATCACAAAATCTGAACGGGCGCCTGGCTCCTCCGGAGTTTCGTTGTCGCGCCACAGGGGCAGCCGCGCTCGCCCCGGAGGCGAACAAAAGACGTCCGACGTGCGTCTGCGAGGGGAGACCGGCTCTCGTGCTCTCATTACGCTTGGCGTTCTTCAGCCGGCGGGTCTCTTGACAACGTATTCCTGATAGCGCAGTTGCCACGTCGGTCTCGCAGAGAGTTCTGATTTCACGGCGTTCTAAGTTGACAGAAACGCAGAAAAGACGATTCACATAGTGACACCGTGAGCACGAAAGAGTGGGAATCTTCTTCTTTCATATTGGAATATGTGTTTAAAACGTATCTTTGAGCGGAGGTCCTATTGCGAAAGATGACAGGTTAAAGCAGTGTTGTTTTTTTTTTCTTTTTATTCTTCTTCTTCCCAAGAACAACACGAGGAGACAGGAGGCGACGATTGTACAGTTTTGAAGAGTTATGAACGTTTGAATGTTGTAAACTATTGATTTAAAGACTGTTGGAAAAGCGACAAGAATATTTCAATTAAGCTGGTGCAATTTTTAGTGCAATGAAGATTTGGTTGATAGCTTTAAGTAGAAAAGAAAATATCTTTCCATTATTGTATCAATGACACTTCATTTTTGCTATTTTAGTATTTTCAAGTGGAATCATTCCATATTTACTAACATTGTTATAACCAGAGGATCCAGCGAGTATTTCAGAAAGGGACAAATTTTACTTCCCATTCCCCATAAACAGTTTTGAAAAAAAAATTCTTAGAGGAAAATTTTTAAAAAAATGTATTGACACGGATAATGTTCCTTTAGATGGGATCAATATGTTATAGTTTTAAATAAATTGAATAAACTTGCAACAAAAATGTTTCTATGGTAAACATGACTCCCTTCCCCCAAATATCCGCGAATGATTGCAATACAACTATCAACGTTCATCAAATATTTCACCAAATTGCCGAGAGAATATACTTTTAATGAAAAAAGTTTTGGACAATTAAACATTTTCTAAGCATCGGCAACGACGTATTTTCTTCATTGGAGTCATTCAATTTATAGCAGATGTTAAGCTTCAGCAAATTTACATTACGAATTTTCCGAGTCAATGAATTTAATTATTCTTCTTTTAATTGCTGTATTTTGAATTTTTGGATTTGTTTTTGCCTTGCTCAAAGTGTTCCCAGACCCGCCTTGGGGGTAAAAGATACTTGTGGTGAGAAGGTACCATTCGCATCATTGTATCTAGCTTTTATTGGCCTGCCTTCTCTTTCTTTCATCACACAGCTATACAAACTGAGACTATTTGTATTAGAAAGCTACAGCTTTATTTTTTCCCGGCCGGGAATCAAACCTTGGGCCAACTCACAGAAAACTAGCACGCAGTACTTGAGACACCCCAGGGACTGAATTTAATTAATCTTTTTTTTTTAAATTCTGAACTAACAATACCAGGTATGAATATATTTTTCTATTTACCGAAAGTATTTTTTACTTACCCACGATTTGCTCTTTTTCGCTTGACTGAATTCCCCTAGGAGTCCGTATTTTGACATGCACACGGCTTATTCCCCGAGCTCAAATCGCCGTGAGTGACAGTATCACGGACGGCGCATCGCAGAGTGTGTATGCGTCAGGCGCTTGACAGTAACCACAACCCTCAGCGCCAGAATTAGCCTTCCCAGGTGCGTCAATGATAGAGACCTAAGCGAATACATCTGCACCTCCGGGGTAGAGGGTACTGTGTCACATTTAACTACTCTCTGAATCTGAATCAGTGAAATTGACGCTGATTCAATCAGTGAGAGCCTCAGTCACTGATATCTTCAGTCGAAATGTGTAGTTTTGCTGGCAATCAGCGAATACGCGAATCTTTTCATGACCGCCAGCATTTCACTGGTCGTCAGTGGTAAAAGTACCCCGCCACCATCGCTCACTGGTCGTTCAGTCGTTCACGTGCTGCTGTTGTGATTCAAACTGTGAAGTTTCACTGATTCAAAAAGTGGATCCGATTTTCACTGATTTGTTCAGTTCAATTTACTGATTGTCAGTGGCAGGGTTTTAACTGACACCATCAGTGAATAGTCACTGTCAGTCAGTAGTTTTTCACTGAGTCACACTGAGAGAGTAATTTAAGAGGAAAGCCATTTAAAAATGGTTTTGTTCTCTGCAAGATGCAGTTATGACTGTTATCCGCGCACGGTTTTCTGATCGATGGCGTACGTAGTTGAAGTTGAAGCTTGCAGCGAGCACTGACAACATTCCAAACACATCGTGGTTGGCGCGAAACAGAACATATTTGTTGTTGGAGACAATATCTTCTGTTCGCTTTTCCCTTTCTTTCTGGCTCCAAATCCTTTACAGAAGACACTTCGAACTCAGAAAGTTAGGAAAACGTATATTAGCGGCGAATGCAAAATAATTGACCAAGTTACAAGACATGCGAGTTATAAAAAGGAAAAGAATGTATCCTCTCAATAATACTTTGAATTGGACGTCTGCTTACCGTGGAACAAGCATTTGGACATGAAAAAAGATTAATACAAATTCTCCAAATTTGTATCATCTCCGGTGATTCTCCAAATTATCCAAAAAGAGCTGGAAAAAAAGGTTCCACCCAAGAGGACCCATTTATCATACTCTATGAAGCGATTATATTTGTTGTACATATTTCTACCACCTTTCCCCCCGATGATCGAGTGAATTTTCGAGGAATCTTGGAATGACAAATAGTACTATTCTAATTCTTTGAAAATATTTGTCTTCTTAGTTACGATTTAAATATCACAATTGATAAGAAGGGATTAATTATATCGTAATGTAACAATATTAGTCATTTCATGCCAAATATGTTTACAGTATTTGTGTACTTTTAATCTTAAAATAATATTTGCGAATTAACAAAGTATAATTTCAAATGCATATGAATACTGTTACGAGTGCAATAATCATTATTACACTTTATTTCAGATCTGTAAAATACAATATCGGTTATCGGAAGTTGCATGTCGAAACGTAAGACACAGTGTACTTTCTTTTGTTAATAGAATGTAGCAATGAATGGGATATAGGGTAAACCAAACACACTCAAGTAATGTTTAGGTTATACGGAGTTTCACGTCAGAAAGAAATAATTTTTTACAGAGAGTTAACAGTATTACAAAAGAGGTGTCGATGGTATTAGCTGATGGACAGAGGAATGGGGGAGAAAAAAAGGTGGACTAAGATTCTTCTTCTGTACATAAAAGACTTCCTACGACATACGATTTAAATTGTGCCGTGAACACGTGTTGATGCTATTGTTCAATACCGATTTGGTTTGCTAAAAAGCAAACAGAACTTGAAAAGAGCCAAACAAAGCTTCCCACAAAAGGCTGCAGGCTGGCTGACCGAGAATTGAAAGGCGGCTTTCCCAGTAGGTCACGGAATCCAAGCGCAGAGGGGAAGGAACCCGCCCGCCCCAGTCACCCGCGAGCACGGAGCACCCCAAGGAGGGCTGCGACCCCGTTCCCCGGAGCTATTTCGCGGCGGTGGTGGAGGCGGTGATGTGGCAGTGGCGGCGGCGGAGGTGCCAGCGTTAGCAGTAGCGGCGGCGGTGGCGATGGCGGTGGTGGCGGCGGCGGCAGGCGGCGGTGGCGGTGGCGGTGGCGGAGGCGGTGGCGGTGGCGGTGGCGGTGGCGGTGGCGGAGGCGGTGGTGGCGGTGGTGGCGGCGGTGGTGGTGGTGTGGTGGCGGAGGCGGTGGCGCAGGCGGAGGCGGTGGCGGTGGCGGTGGCGCAGGCGGAGGCGGTGGCGGAGGCGGAGGCGGTGGCGGTGGCGGTGGCGGTGGCGGTGGCGGTGGCGGTGGCGGTGGCGGTGGCGGTGGCGCAGGCGGAGGCGGAGGCAGTGGCGGTGGCGGTGGCGGCGGTGGCGGAGGCGGTGGCGGTGGCGGCGGCGGTGGCGGCGGTGGTGGCGGCGGCGGCGGCGGCGGTGGCGGCGGTGGCGGCGGTGCAGGCAGAGGCGGAGGAGGTGGTGGCGGTGGCGGTGGCGGTGGCGGTGGCGGTGGCGGTGGCGGTGGCGGTGGCGGCGGCGGTGGCGGTGGCGGTGGCGGTGGCGGTGGCGGCGTTGGAGGCGGCGGCGGCGGAAGCGGTGGTGGAGGCGGCCGGTGGCTTCTCGCAGCCGATCGCGCCCCGTCACGGCCCGCCCCCGCTGCTCCGCGCCACGCGCAGTCCGATCGATGTGCCCTCCGGTCCATCCCCGCCCCGCCCCGCCCCGCCCCTCCGCGGGCGTGGGAGGCGCTGCGGCGTGGGCGCAACGGAGCCCTTTGGGCGAGCGGCGCAGCGACCGCTGCCACTCTTGTAAGGGGGGAGGGGGGTCAAAAGGACGAACAAAACTGTTCATTCAGTTTCTCGCTGGGTGAGAAACTGCAAGTTGAACAGTACCAATCAATATGCCTGTAACGCGAAGGTCCAGAAGAGATATGGTGTATGTATTCCCGTTGAATATTTGTATTGTTAATATTTTGTTCTTTGTGAAACATTTTTCTTCTTTATTTCTGCAGATACTCGTTGTTTCACTACACTGAAAACCACCTGCAAGGCAGATTGTAATATATTATTTTCTTACAAATGTAACGCAACTGTGAAGCCTCTGTTTAGAATTCAAAATTATTTCGCTATGCTGAAGTTTTTGATTCGCTGTTATTGTGTTTGGCAGCGGGCAACACATTGCTATTTAGGGCGAATCGGTTGACCACATCGCAGAGCTGATGGTACTCTTGTATGGGAGAGGGAATAAAAAAAAAAGACGAACAGACACTGATCATTCACTTTCTCACTTGGTGAGTAACTGTTTGTTGGAAAGTACCAATCAATATGCCTACAATGCGAAGGTCCAGATGAGATGTGGTATGTGTATTCTCGTTGCATGCTAATGTTTTGTTTTTCGTAAAGCTGTTTTTTTCTTCTTCTTTTATTTCTGCTTATAATTTCACGACATTGAAAAACGCCAGCTAGGCTGTTCATAATAAGATATTATTTGCTTATAATGTAACACAAATGTGAAACTTCTGTTCAGTATTAAAAATCATTTTGTTAAGCTAAGGTTTTTGATTCGCCTTTTTGGGGGAAGGGTAGCGTGTGACACGTTGCTCTTTAGGGCGAAGAGCGGTAGGTGGAGCTGGTGGCACTGTTGTAAAGGGAGAGGAGATTAAAAAAAGAACCAATAATTACTTATCTTTCACTTTCTCGCAGCGAACGGTAGAGCTTTTGGAAGGGAAAAGGGACTAAAAAAAGGACAAACAATCACAGATCATTCATTTTCTTGCTGGGTGAGAAACTGCTCGTTCAAAAGTACCAATCAATATACCTGTAATGGGAAGGTCCAGAAGAGATGTGGTGTATGTACTCTCGTTGTGTAGAGGCATACATATTTACGTATTCTCCGTAAAAAATTTTCTTCTTTTATTTCTGCAGGTACTCATAGTTTCGCTACATTGAAAACGCTTTTTAAAGATTTACCACTAAAGACTCACTACATTGATTACGCTTTTTAAAGATTTGTAAGAGGCTATCGACACAAAGTCCCGCAAATGTGCTACCCCGTGGATGGATCAAAACTATCAGTAGACACACATGCGATCCGCGCTCATATTACACTGCCACACATTTTAGCATTGTGTATAATTTGAAAAGTGTGCGATCTAGGCTCTAAATACCCGATTTTCGCACCCCCAAGTTACATTTCTTAGTCCGTAATCTGTGAAATGAGACCTCTTTGCTTATGAAGACCTCGAGGCAATAAGATGCTACGCCACAATACGTAAGTTTTGAGAAAACGGAGAGTAAAGTTTTAGATATTCCATTCTACACACTGGGATAAAAAGCATTAATTTATGAATTACACCGCCATCTTGCAGTGAATCTTTAAAATAAAAACCCAACATCTAGATACATCTGCGGAACTTCGAAAAGCACTATTATCTCAATTTCATCAGAAATGTGGCATAGCATGTTATTGCTTCATGGTCTTCGTATATAATTACTTCTGGTACTCCTACTCCTTATTAATACTATTTTACATTCTATCACACAGTGTAACGCACATTTTTTATCAGCAACGTTAGAATATACAGTATCGGGCCACAGGCAAGTTGGAGGTCTTCAAAGTTGGGTTACAGTAAAAAGCTATTTTCAATTTTAAAACTTTTTTTGATCTGCCCAAAATGTATGTACAGAGAAGATGGAGGAATTAGATACCAGATACTAAATATTTCTGGAAACAGAAGATTTACTCTATTATTTTATTTAAAATGTGCAATGTGTAAATGGTTTAATTATTCACAAAAATTTGTTTCGGTTGACTATTGTTATAAAAGGCTGTACTTTTCCTTATCTAGCAGTTTTATCCTTCGGGAAATGACAAAATAACAGTTTATTAGGAAATAACACGATCACTTCCAAATATCAGTAAATCGGAGCTAGAGCCCTCAACCCACAAAATGCTTAATAACTCATGCGTTTTATTATTTTCCATTACTTCTCATTTTATGTGAGGAGAAATGGCCTCCCAGCGCCCGCGTCCGCCAGCGCCCCCTCTGGTTCGAAAAGACTAATGGGTCGTTAAACGCAGTTACCGACCCTAGCGCTGCATATTTCATCACCCGCGAATGAAGCTGCCATAAAACATTTTCGCTTCGGAGATGTTAATGGCAGCGAACCGTCAACGCTCCATTCCTTTTTTCATTCAGTACAGTGATTCCTAACCGGTAGAACCGGCTGCTTTAGTTCAGAGTCCATTGTCGCTGTCTGCAGCAACCTTGATCAGGAGGGCCTTCGGTTCGAATCCCGACAATGGTGGTTTTTCGAAATTTGCTAGAGAATTAGATCGAATTCAGCCCCTGTCTGGGGAATTCTAGCGGCCTGCTGCTCTGATTGTTAGGTTTCCGTGGCGACTGTTGGTTTTCATTGGTTCTTCAACTCCAGGTGAATGCAGGAGCAGTACCCTAACAAACGGGCTACGGTCCGCGCGAGAACTTTCCTTCCTCTTCTTTGCTCTCCCCTTTTCCCTTATACATTCGTACACATTTACATTCACTGCACCATCATATATGACGGGAGCTGATGTGGTGCTTCGCTGGGAGGCGGTATCTGGAGCAGGTATTATTTACTTCTTATTTTCGACGAATCGGAAAAAAAGTGTCAGACGTACGCTTATTATTTTTTACCGAAGGATCTGCAGTAAAATTAAAGAATTTAGTGTCGAAATTGCGGTATCCCTCTCTCTCACGAAAGGCTGCAAATGGAGGCACCTTGAATGTAGCACAGTTTTATATTCCTCTCAAAAACCGGACATATATTTCAAAGATTATTTTGTGCGATGCGTATATTTTTTCAATATATTTTAAAGCATCAATGAAATGGATCACCCGTAATATTGCAACGTAGGTCTGGCTAAGGCATCCCATCTACAACTCCGTAATATTTAGTTAGTGATACAATAGTGATACTTGTTAGTTAGTGATATAATATTCGCAGTATGTGATGAGTACCACATAATTTATTATTTTTATTTTGCATCTTTCTAAATTTAGACCCGGAACAAAAAAACGCAAGAGCATTTCATTGCTTGGATTCTTCTCACTTTTCTCAATTACATATTATACCGCAGGAGATGAAACTTTTGAAGTAAAAGCAGGGCGACATCTCTACGTTTTCATTGGCAACGGCAAGCCAATTGGGTCTGAGTTATCACGACCTGCGCTCACTTAAGTCGCCGCACTTAGTGACTTATATTCTAATGAAACATTTGTGCTTGATTATACTTAAAAGATTATTAACATTGGCTTATCAACGCCATATCCGTGCCCAGAGAACACATTGTAAATTAATTGAATGAACATTTTATGTAGTTGTATTTAAGGATTAATTATACAGGTATTTAGTAATATATTAAAGAATTTTCCGCAAGTCTGTGTTACTGTTGTACAATTATTTTCAGTTTTCGAGATATAGCAATGTCATATTTATTTTGAACATTTTCTGTACTTGCGGTCCTTTTGGTGGGGGCAGAGATGGGGCGGAGACAGAACTCTTTCAAATTCAGTGTGTTGCACAACTGTTATCTACATTGACATGTTAAAATACTATTGCTCCATGTTTATGGGCTGTAAGCGAATGCCGGAGAATACCTTCCACGAAGGCATTACGCATGGCTACTTTTGTTATTGTAGCCCGAATCTCAAGAGTGAAATATTAAACTATCCAATAATCCTCTTCTTCTTCATGTTTAGGCAATATTGTCTGGTGCACCTACTGATTTTTTTATGCCTTTGGTGGTCGACCAACGTCTCGACTTCCTTCTGGGGTAATTGCTCATAGAACTCGTTGACCATTCATTCTGTTTACATATAAGCAGTTTTTCTCTAAATGTTGTTTCTTTTCATTGATGGCTTGTAGTATATTAAGTTCTTCTCTTACGCTGTTTTTTGTCTTGTTATCTAATTTTGAACATCCTGACATCTCTCTTAGGACATTAATTTCAGAGGTTCTAATAATAAAATTCCAGGATGATGGTGCAATAACTCCTTACCTAGGGTTGCCAACGATGTTCATGTAAAAGGAAGGACACTCGATACAAAAATTAACACATGTAAAAGGGTGGCCATAAGAAAAATAGGCACGGTCGATAAGCCAAAAGAAAAAGATGCACTACCATGCATGCGTGAGTCAGAGTTCAGAAAAAGACTATTCTTTTTTTTGTATTCTAAATTAAAGAATAAACGATACAACTTAGCAGATGTTAGTCATGTGATAAAATAAATAATATCAAATGTTTAATATTAATGAAAAGGAGGACATTTAAAATACAAAGGACGAGAGGACATTTTCGTCAATGGAAGACTATCCTACTAAATGGAGGACGGTTGGCAAACCTATCCTTACTTAAAGAAGGATATACAGAAAAAACTACGTTGGAGTCCATCGTTTACCCCCCCCCCCCCATTGGTTACGATTTCCAATGAAGTTTTTGTAGCGTCACAGCACTGGGCGCGACCGACCGCACAAGTCGTGCAAGGGAGAGGGGTTGGTCCTCTCGTGCCGCGCCGACCGGACGGACCCCCCGGGGTCTCTCGAGGGTCTCTCCGCTGGGGGCGTGTCTGAGAAGGCGGCTGTCCGTTCGCACTAGTGATGTGTGACGACAGAAATTGTTCGCAGATGGACGCCAGGCTCCATCTGCAGCCAGCCCAAATCTCGAGCGGAAATGATGCTTTGTGCGTGGGAGGTCGGTCACGTGATGCCTCGCAAGGGAGGCGGGTGGAATAAGCTTCCTGGGCAGTCTAGTTTGACCGTAGCGATGTGCGGAGGTGATCGCGAGCAGTGTCTTGCGAGGCGTGGCTTTTCGCCACGGGACAAGAGACCAAGGGCGGCGCTAGTGTAGCGAGCTGGGGTTCTCTTGGGAAATACTGAGGCGGCTCGTCTCAGGAGTCGGAGTGCTGTGGAGAGCAGCGTTCCTTAGGAGTGTTCCTTAGGAGTGTATATAGTGTAATAAACTTGTAAATAAATATGTACAGTCAACTCCGTGTCTGTGTTCTTCCTCATCCTACGACGACGTCACATTTTCTTACTGATCAGGGAACTTGCAGATACGCGAGAATCGCGAGCGTGTTTGGCGCCACTGCACCATGTGCTCGCTAGCTGTCAGTGTCAAAAAATCATCTCCCGAAGTAGTACTAGGAATCTGCATCCAGCGATAACCGTAACTTCGAGATAGCAGATGACTTCATATTTCTCGGGTGCAGATAACCTACATTCTACGTATCTCTTCTGAAGATTGTGGTTTGTTAGGTGGAAGAGCGGGCATGATGGCCAGAGTCCCGCCTCATTAATAAAGTAACTATTATATTCATAATTATTATGTATTGCCATTTACTTTATTATTATTATAATTAATTTGTACAGTATTCCTTCAATAATGTTTAAATTTTAATTACTATGTTCCTTATATTATCGAGTTACGCAAATTTCTGCATATATTACTCTTTATTTCTTTAAACTTCAGACCAGAAAACACAATTTTAATATAATAATAATAATAATAATGATGATGATAATAATAATTTATGTTACATTATTTTATTACAGAGTAGTTTTCGAGGGGCCTAAGTACAAAGAGTTACATTGTATTTCTGCTAACGTTTTAACATTATATTGATGTGAGTCTTCATGTTTCTTAGCCAATGCAAAAACATACACCTGTACAAATTAATTACATTATAGTTATTTCTGATATGAGTGGTAAAAATAAAATAACTTATAACACATGTGTCATACGTTATTTTTTAGACAGCCTTTCTGACTTTCGTTTGGTTTTAATTCCTGTATACAAATCACTTAATTATAGTATGTACTACGTAACATTTGGTTCAGAAGTAGCTGATGTGATATCTGAGCATCGTCTCACTTTTAGCAAGCTGGGCAAGCCCTACAATTATCCGCTTTTACTCGTGGCGGTCTAAAAATTATTTTAATATTAATTGGACAAACATAACTTAGTCGCAATTTACAGACGATATTTCATTGTCATATTCGATTAGATTTCGCAAATAATTATGTACTTGTATAATATGTCTCATTAATTATATCTTTAATCTAGATACCAGTATGCACCATTGAAACACAGACCTCAATAACGTGTAAACTAATACATTAATAAGTATAGGTTTCATAAATATTCACAGAATCAATTTTTCCAACTTATTTAGGCCGTACAAGAACATTTTAAAGAAAACATGATGCATCTTACGTGGAGTTGAGTGTTTTAAGAATATTGAGTCAGATTAAAAGTAAAAAAAGGCGTTTTCTGTAATCTCTCGTGTGCCCTCGGTGAAAGGTGTCGGGTTACAGAAGCAAAGTTCCTCAATAGAAGGAACCCTAACAACGTTCTGAGTGTTGGAATAGTAATATTTTGAGTAAAAAATGGTAATATTTTTAAAACATGTAATATCGAAGTAATATTTTCAGAACATGTTATTTTAAAAATCTCATACATCCTCATGAAGGTATTAAAATGAAGTTTCAATTTACTCCATGTGTCAAGAGTTGTAAATGTAAACTTTAAGGACGAAGATTCTTAAAGACACTGAAGATATTCACCGCTTGTAGACCACACAACGTCACCCTGTCGACGTGATACGGAGAATCAAGATGGAGAAAAACGCTTTCTAGTCACGAAGAACAACTCAGCCAGTGAATACAAAAGCATCTGGAAAGCCCAGAATCTTCGTCCTCCCTCCGCGTCGGTTGTATTTGGCTTGATGGGCCATCCCAGATTCTTCGAGAGACTCAGTCCCTTACTAAGGCAGTCACGTGAACTCGTTTTTATTACTGCTGTAGGTACAACTTCGGAAAATCGTTTTTCAGACGGGAATACAAATCAGGCAATTGATAGAACGTTGAACTCGAACGTGGATGTGAGTCATCTTATCGGAGGTATTGTTTTCTGAAGAAAGTAAAATAGGAGTTCCAGGTAATCGAGATCATTAGTAGGAATAGTTAAATTCTGAGTCATTTTTGTATTCACGGGTCTACGTTCAAGAGTTATGTGTAAATTGTAAGCAGTTTGGCGATAAAATATTTTTCGATAAAAGAGAATCATTCTCAAGAACAATTACGTTAACATGGAATGAATCAGATTCGGACTGACCTTTTTGGACTTCAAGCTAATGTCAGACTGCATCGCCAAAGGAATGAATGAAAGTGAGCTTAATATGATTGTTTTACTTAACAGTTAAAGAAAATACACATTGATACTGTGGATTTAGCCCTTGTATTCGCTGAAGAAGTGGTAAAAAAAGTTATCAATTTTTAAGTTTATCGAAAGTCGAATTTGGAATTCCACTAGGCCACTTAACGACTACGAAAAGAGAAAAGTTTAGAAAAATATCCTTGTTGACCACAGATGTGATAAGAAAAAACACCAAATGAGGCATATTTGATAATAAAAATAAACTGACCAAACATAATGCATAGACTTTACATTTGTTTAAAAATAAATGTACTATCAGATTTGCAATCGTTTTAACATTTCTTAATTAATGCTCTCTTTTCGAGCGTACCTCTTTATACAATTTATTTTCGAAGACTCTTTAAAGAAAATGCTTCGTCATCCTCAGTTATCCGTGAATTTACCTTAAGAAATCGTCCATAATCAAATTACAATTAAGCTTGTAACTTCACTATTTTTTCGAAAATCGAATGATGGGGATCACTCTTTTAATTATGATGTTGGATGAAGAAATACGGTGTGAAAAATAATGATTTAACGCCTGTTTGTGAATTAACTAAATTTCGAATTTAAAATAACTTTTATTTATTTTATGCTTACTGAGAAGAAAGGCTGGAACTCCACGATAATCTGCCTCTTTCTCTGTACAGGGTACTTTGAAATCTTAACTGTTTGCAAATCATTAAATCAACGTTCACGTTGGAAACTATGATCCGTATGTTGAAAGCACATTTTCATTAATTTGTTTGCCCATAGAAGTTTGAAGTGGAAAACTTCTATCTTCTTTTGTACCAGTACTTCTTAAGACTCTTTCACATACCTGAGATTTTCTGGGAGGATGTGTGTCTTACAACTGCCTGCGTGATTTCCTAATACCTGGCGTTGGTGTGGTTTGACATATCATCCCTCAAATACTCACTGGCATCCATCACTGGCGGATCTAGAGGCGGGTGCATGGGGGCATCCCCCCCCCCCCCAAGGCCTAGAGTTTTCGTTTACCTTCCTTTATTTGGCAAAATTGATTTAAATATTTATGTTCAAATTATGTAATTATTTAAACAATAATATTGTACAGTATCATATCTACAGTACATAAAATATAATAATAAATATGTTTATTATTAACAAAAATCTACGATCCCCCCCCAATGATCGTTTGGATTCGCCCCTGTCAAATATCAACTACTCTGCATCATTAATAGCTTCATGTCTTCAGAAGCCAAGGCTCTTTTGGACTTCTCTTCATTAGTCCGTACCTTACCAATCTTCCTTCTTAATGTCGTGAGTAATGTCCGATTACTTCAGCATTTCATATTTACCAAGATTATTGGGAATATGTGTACCTAGATAAGAGCTTGTCCCGTGTGCATCATTTAAAACGCTTGAAATTTACAAGTGAATTTACTTCTGTCACATAACAATCATTTCTATCATTTTCTTACACTTTTTAATAATGGTTTTTATTTTTTTTACCCAACCTTAAATTTCTCAATAATTGCATTGATTTCAACCCGAAAGTAAGTCAATCCGTATTTATCATAACTTGATTTCTTTTAACCCAGATATTTGGACTCTGTACAGTTTCTAAAAAGACCATCTGCAGTGACAATGTAGTTTTTGTCCTTTCCCCTTTTACAAAATAGTTTGTTGTTTCCAAATTATTTTCCACCCCCCTATTTCTTACATTCTTGTACGGTCTATCTTGGCATGTAGTCAGCGTTCTCTAAATCTGATGCAATAACCTAGCTCTTTGTTAAAAATGAAGTACACCTGTAACAATGTCGAAAGCGAAAGTGACGGTCGTAACTGACGTATGCTGTCTAAAATTGCATTTCCGATGTTTGGTGCCGTGCTGCCCGAAGTAAATAACAGAGTTGGCAGCTGTCAGTTATTTTCGTTTCGTTTCGTGTCGTTCCCGTGGCCTTGAATGGGGCGTGTGTGCCTAGGAAAAGGCGGTGACTGGTGGAATAACGCTTTGCTGCGAGCGCGTCAGGTGGGCGGAAGCGATAACAGCTCGCCGGCGGAAGGAGGAGCGGCTGGGCGGGGGCGATGCCTCCGACACCCGCCCCCCCGGAGGCATCAAGTTCTCTCCGAAAATGCAGGCGAAAGGAAGGGATTTTAGTCTCCCACACCTCCCCTTCGATTAGTTTCGTAATTAAGGGACGCTCCTTGACCGTATTTGCGTTGGCAATAAAAAAAACCCTTGTGTGTAGTTTTTTTTCGCGCTATAAATGTAATTTCAGTCTGTTATCGGTTTCAGACTTTTAAGTTGTGTGCAGTCATTATTGATACATTGGTAATTCGATAATTTGAAACCTTAATTAAACGAATGGTCAAAATTATTTAATTGAAGGTGCGAATTGACGGGAAAATTTCGGAGATCGTCTGCCTCCCCCAGAGAGTTCGTTTTTTTTCCTTCTTTTTTTCCTTCCCCCCCCCCTTTTTCCCCTTTTTTTCCTGGAAAAATATTGATTTGATCCATATAAAAACTCATATATAGGCGTCACATTTATGAATTCAACTCTTTGAAATGTTGAAGGCAGGGAAATGAGAAAAGAGAATTTTCCCAAGTGCACTCTTAGACCTGTTTTATATGCCTCCTTTTGCGAACGATTTCAGGTGTTTTAGCTCATGCGCAGATCGTCTTCTGGGACGGCAGAGTCGCTCTGCGCATGCGCGCGTGCGCTGAAACGCCCCAAATCGTTCGTCCAAAAGAAAGCATATCAAGTCAGTCTTAGGTTGTATTCAGGCTGTTGTGCAGAAGCGAATGTTGCCTTCGTTCACTCGTCGATTCATTCTCCATCCCTGGAGAAAATTGCATTTGATTAAAAATTTTTAATTAAAAATTTTAAAACTCTTGCAAATGATTAAAATGCGGTTAATGTGTGTGTTTGTGTACATATATTAACAGTGTCGATGTAGCAACTACATTAGTGAAAGAAGTAGAAGTATTATAGCTTTCATGAGAAATAATGTTTATCCGTATAGAGATATTTTTAAAAGAATATCCCAAAATGAGTACTTAGATATTGCATTTATAGATTAATTGGTTAATCTCTCTGTCCTTTAAAAATGTTCTCTGGGTTAGTTCTCTGAGTACTAACCGGCTGCAACGCTGAAAGATACAAAATATGTGCTCTTTGTTATACATTTTAAAGAAATATTTATTCGTGTATCCTTCTCTACCACTTTTCACTCTCCTTCTCCGCTACTTTTCGCACATGCGCAGTACGTTTAGTCGCGGGTCCAAAAGGGTACACGGGGGCCTTGTTGCCCCTCCCACCCTCTCGAGCGAATATTTTCATTGTAATTTTCCTCCACTTATTCAAAATAATTACCCTGTCTCTATACCATGGCATCCAAAGCAAAGAAGCATAATTGAAGCATTGCCATAATTGAAGCATCGGTGTGTGTGTGTTTGTGTGTTGCAGACGGGGACGACGGCGCTGTTCTTCGCGGCGCAGGGCGGCTTCGCGGACGTGGCGCAGCTGCTCATGGACCACGGCGCGCCCGTCGACGCCCCCAGCCTCGTGAGTCAGCCGCTCGCTCTGCGCCATATCTTTCTTCTTCGTCTTCGTCTCCTACACCTCCTCTTCAATCTTATTTTTTTTTCCGTCCCGTCTTCATGTCCCTCTCTTTTTCTTTCTTTACCTCTTCTCCTCACCCTCCCTCCCCTCCTCTTCCTCCAAGTGCATTTCAATCATTTCATATCAATAAGAAAATTTGCTTGGAGAAGAGGCATTGCACAGAATAAGATCTGTGCGTTCCGAATGGTCTTATTTACTTATTACAAAAATGATAGCCCATAACACGTGATTTTTGCAATACCAAACTTGGATTCGATCACATCTTTAAAGTACACCCCAAATACGATTACCACCATCAACGACAGTTTGGTACCATTCTACATTCATCACAAGATTTTGGCCTCTTCCTTCTTCTTCTTCTTCTTCCTCTTCCTCTTCTTCACCTTCGTCTCCTACTCCTTTCTCTTTTACACCTCTTCCATCTTAAGTGTTTTCTTCCATCTTCATGTCCTTCTCTTTCCCTCTTCCTCTTTCTTTACCTATTTACCTCACCCTCCCTTTTCTCCTCTTTCTTGTCCCCTTTCTTCTTCACCTTCGTCTCCTACACCTCCTCTTCAATCTTATTTTTTTTCCTTCCCGTCTTCATGTACGTCTCCCTCTCTTTCTTTACCTCTTCTCCTCACCCTCCCTTTCCTCCTCTTTATTGTACTCTTCCTTATTCACCTTCGTCTCCTACTCCTCCTCTTTTACACCTCCTCTTCCATCTTTAGTTTTTTCCTTCGTCTTCGTGTCCTCTTTCTCTCTTCCTTTTCCTTTACGTCTTCTCCTCTCCCTTCCTCTCCTCTTTTTTCTTGTCCCATTCCTTCTTCACCTTCGGCTCCTACTGTTTTTTTCTTTTACACCTCCTCCTCCATCTTCGCGTCTTTTCACCTCTGTCTTCATGTCCTATCTCTGTCTCTTCCCTCTCCTTCATTTCTTCTCTTTTACTCTACCTCGTTTTACTCTCTTTTCTTCTTCTCTGCCTCCTTTTTCGTATCTTCCTTTGTCTTCTCTTGCTCCGCCTCCTTCATCCTCGACGTTTTTCTCCTCCTTTTTCTCTCCTTCACTTCTTTCTCCTACTACTACTCCTCGACCTCCTCCCGTTCTCCACCGTCTTACTTTTCTTGTGGTCCCATGCCCATAATAGGATACCGACGACCAAATACAGAAAACTGGCGTGGTTTTCCATGAACACTCATGAAATGAGTTCTGCATTCCCCAACCACTTTATTTCAACTTGCAAATTTATAACGAGAAAAAGCCAAACACACAGGTTGAACGTGAACTCCACCTCCACATTTGGGAAGAAGTTTCCAAGTGGAAGGGTTGAAAGAGCAGGAATGGTCCTAACAACATACAGCAGAACCCCATTATAAGAGAACCTGTTTTATAAGATAATCTCGTCTAAAAGAGACAATGTAGAGTCTAAATACATCCAATGTATACATTATTTAAAAAAGAAACAAAAGGTACGAAAGAAGGGACAACCGGGCACGAAAATATCCCTGCAGAAATAAAACAGCTCCTCCGAAAAAGGTGAAAATTTTCTCCCACTTTCCCTATGGGTTGTTTCGTGAAAACACTCAGGGTTGCTGTCTGTACTAAGAGTTGCTAAAGTCCTGATCATGCACAGGCGAGTATAACTGCGTGCTGGGCAGTTTTTTGTCCGGTCGTAATGCTAATTTCTATCAGTTTATCACTGTTTCCATTATATTGAGCTTTTCATCATCGTGGTGATATTGATGTTAACCCTGTGGTGAACAGTGTGCCGTTTCGTCTTGCGTGAAAGGCGCGTCAATGTGTAGATTTTGTTACAACAAAATGTGATATGTCCAGAAATGGAGTTCTGTCAATTTCGACAAGTTTTCTTTAAAAAAATATAGTTCATCAATAACTTGGTTGTTTGCGACTACCACAGTTAATGTACTACATTATTGTTTGATTACTGAAATTATATTTTACAAAAACGATAATATAAATTAACTTTTCAACATACATTATCCGGTATTAAATCGATATTTTTGAAAGGCTGTATTAACGTATAACGGTAGCGTTACAAAAGTTGGTTTTGTTGACTTGATCTTGTGGTGAATGTAGAATGGTATCAGTTTGAATCCAAATGACTCTTTGATGGTTGTATTTGGGATGTACTTTTAAGATGTGATCAAATTGTAGTATTGCATAGATCACATGTTGGGGGAGATAATTTTTATAATAAGTAAAGATGATAATTCGGAATGCACAGATCTTATTCTGAAAAAGGCTTCTTCTTCTTCTTGCGGCCAATTTTCTTACTGATATTAATTGAATAAAATGTACTTGTTGATCTGTGAAGCATTCTGATGTTGTAAATTTGGTCCAGGCTGGGTTCCACTTGTTACATCACCCCCCAATATATTTCATAATATCTTCAGTAGTGTATGTTTAATGGTGTAAATTGCTGGGCATTAGTATATCAATTATAAAGCGTATTTCTCTGTTTTCTTTAGTTATTAAAAGAGATTCAAATTGACATTATAGTCGTCCAAAACATAAAATTCCTAACTTTACATTAAGATACAGTGAATTTATATTACATTTCCAATTTATAATAGTTTCCGTGTATGACTGACAAACATCTATGCCCCCGGGTGTCTCTTGTAAAGCGGTTCCATTGTAGCTCAAAAAATATCATTGATCAGTTTATGACACTTCATTGCCCCGCACCTGACCACTGGTACTGGTACTGGTATGTAGGACTTGTGCCCTCAGGAGCACTATCATCTTGTCACAGAGTGTCACTGCGAAAAATGGATGAAGAGAGATTCAATCCTCGTTTCTGAAAAGTGCAAATTTCGAGAATATGCTTCTAGGACCATTTTGTCCCCCCAAGTGGCAATCACATTCCCGGATTTATTATTGCGTTTTTTTCGAGTAATTTCTATGTGTGGAAGTAGCATCTCAAGGAACAGAAGCGACCATTTTAGAAACGTGGACGTTTCAGGCTCATTTCCCTGGAAAAATAAATAAAAGAAGGTCTCAGTAATGAGATCTGGAATTTACCGTGGCATCTTTTCTGACAGCATAAACATACTGTAGCGTCGCGAGGTGGCGCACGTGCCGTTTCGCTGGAAAGCCCGGCCTTAAGCCGGATGGGGGATGGGGGTGGAATGCGGCGGCGCCTCGCCGGCGCGCGCCGGGCAGGAAATCCAGCCTCAAAATAACCAGGACAACTGAGCGTGCCTGAGTGCGAGTCCATTGATGAAGGCTGCTCTCTGCTGAGGGCTGGCTTGCGAGCCGAATGACGCCCGCCGCTGGTAGAGTGGGGGACGAGCCGTGGGGTATTTATTGCGGCGCCGACATGCGCTCGGGGGATACGCTAGTGAGTCGAAAGACGTGAGGTATCTCCGTGCAACCTTGCACGTTTTGGCATCCGGCCATGTAACATCTAGTTACGGGGACTAATGTCCGACAGCTCGCACTTCGCGCAGCTTCTCATGCTCTCGAGCAGAGGCACTGGGCTCAGCCTAGGGACGGTCGCGGGGTTTCGCGGCTTAGAGAATAGAAAGGTTGCCTAAGGTTTTCAATTTTGTAACATCATCTTGTAATTTATTACTGTAAATATACTGTACATACTATTCAGAATCTGTCGTCTGTGCTTTTCATGTCCAGTACGCCACAATACACATGTACTCCAGCCGCGACTGCTTTCGGCTGCAATTTGTTTCCTAACTCTTGATGCCTTAGAAAATAGCGGAACTCCCTCTTGGTAATCACTGTATTAAAATGTATGTCAATTTCTATTTCTTTTGGACGTAATGTCACTGCATTAAACCGGTAACATGTATTTTGTGTCGAATAAAGTTTTTTTTATTACAGGGTAACGTAATGTTTGCCCAGTTACCTATGAAACTGGCAATTTAACGGTTAGGATAGATAAATATCTTGGTACTAAAATATGTGACACTTAAAACAATACATAAATAAAATTCTATGAGTAAAACTGGAGTTGTCAAAAATATTAAGAGGAAAGTCCAAGACAATGTAAAATTGCTTGATTGCAGTTTCATTTGTTGCGAGAAAACATTGCAACACTTATCTACATTAACGATTTTTATTGGAAAATTTTATTCCCGTCAATTGCCTAGTGAGATTTCCTTGTCAGGTCTGAGTTTAATGCATTTTTGATGTTCTAGGATGGAGGCACTCCCTTGTTTGTTGCCTGTCAGTGCGGCCATCTTGACGTCGTGAAGGAGCTAATTCGCAGAGGTGCTAGAGTGAATTCGTTTATGAAGGTGAGACCTCATGATTTATTAATGTCTGAACCTAACCATTTGTCCAGTAAACATGTCTACTTCAAGGAACTTCTCCCATATTTTGTTAAAGGACAGATTCACACTGTGAAAAGAGTATATCCCCCAGGGAAATACCTTCAAGGAGAAATTGACCATTTACGTGAAAGTTTGAGAATGGATTTTTAAAATATTCTAAAATCATTGTACAGATCTGAATGCTTTATTAATTTTGTTGCGATTGATTATGAAGTCGATTTTCTTCATTGTTCTTATGGTAGATTATTATTTACGATGAAAAAAACTTTAAATAAATTTTAAAATGCCTTAATGATTTATCGAGACAATTCCACACATGAAATTAACACTACATCTGTAACTGGAATCTCAATGTAACAATCCATCTGGTATTCTCCAACGAGGGTAGTATTTCAAAAAAATTTCAATTTCTATTCTCTTTTTTATCATACCTCTTTGTTATCCTGTCATAAACTGCGGTATATCAATCATAGCAGGGGATGTGCATTTAAAACCTCTAGATTCATTAACTCAACGCATTCGTACATTCCGGGCATAATTTACTCCATGGAATAGTAATATTAAGTACCACTCGTGCATCGGAAATTTCCAGAAATATTTCCAATGAACTCGTGCATTGCAAATAGAATACGATAATTTTTAACGCCCGCCTTTTAGGGAAATCTCATCCCAGGAGTACAGTAAGCTTTTACACATGTGTGAGGAGTGCAAACTTTTAAGGCCCATTCACAATGCAAACGTAAATACAAGCTTAATGCATAGACAAACTTTAAGATAAGTGAAAGACTGAAGTATTCACAAGTCCAACATAGCATAAGCAAAATAAGATTTTCTATTGTCTATGGGTCATTCTAGTTATTATTGTTTGGGTGCGGTATTATATATTACAAAAAATATCGTACGCTACAAAACAACGCAAAAAAACCGCCGAAAATCAACCACGCAATCTAGAAAACCAGTCTTTTGTTCGATCTGTCGACTTCGATCCTATTTCGATACTCGATTTTGAGTTAACGTACTGTGATTGGTTCATTTCTTATATCTTGCATAAGCATTAGCACAGAAGCTTGAAGCTTGCAAGCTTTTAACTTAACGTCATACGTGAATGAGTCTGCCTGTGAATGTGCTTGTAAATTGTGAATGAGTCCGCTTATGGACGTAATCCTAACTTTTATGTTAACGCCATGCTTATGTGTATGTTTGCATTGTGAATGGGTCTTCAGTTTGAGAACCTCCGGAAGTAATATTGTGAACATGTTTTCAGGGTGTTTGGAGTATATTTGCAATAAGAATAATAAAGTAATTAATGCATTCTATTGTAGGAAAAGGAGTGCAAAGCCGGGAATCCTCAGACTGCCTCCGGCGAACAGCTATTTCTCTCACACACATCCCAGTTAATCCCTTTCACTTTTGTCCTCTGTAGATTGCATAAACTGCGATTTTTGTAGGAAGAGCTCTCAAGATAACTCAAATCTCATGTTCGCGATGGAATATGTCACGGCATTTCGTGTCATTCACAGTCGTTCCGCTAGATTTCGCACGATCGCGACCGTATGAAGCAGTGCTTGCGATCATGCGACTTCTACCGGCAAGACCGAGAAAAGACGCCAAATGCCGTGACATATTCCATCGCGAAGATGGGATTTGAGTGGCCTTGAGAGCTCTTCCTACAAAAATCGCAGTATAGTTCGATTGCATCCGGCCAGAGGCAGAAGGAGGAAACCGAGTTGAGTGTTTTCGCGAGAAACGCAAAAATATTCACACTTAAAAAAATGATTTCACCACCTCCATTATAGATTCCAAATGCTCCTGTTTAATGATTACCCAGAAATACACCAGTAAAATACATAGGAATAGCTTTTGATACTAAATTAACGAGCAAAGTCCAGAGGCAAACAATTACAGATAAAACCTGTATTAAAATGTCGAAATTATATCCTATACTTAGTTCAAAATCTTCTTTAAGTATAGAATGCGGAACACTATACAAGTCAGTCCTAAGACCGTCATTCTACAACATAACCTGTCCTATACGACGCAATGCAGTTGCGAACCCCATGGCTAAACTTCAAGTAATCCAAAACAAATGCTTAGATAATAACCAAAACCTTGTTGAGCATCAGCAATACTCAGCTCCATAGAGAATTAAAACCAGAACAGATCAAAGATTTTGTTACAAGAATTTCCCAATCCTGCTTTGAAACCTTTAAGAATATCCCTCTGTCGAACTATTTATGTTACAAAAAACCTATCAAAATTCTCATAAGAATTAGATCACACTATCCAATTCATGTTTTCAAACCCCCCGTAACCAAATAAACCTAAAAATTTCAACATTTTCTGTAAACACAGTTTTAAAAAATTAAAAGGAAAAAAAATAGCAAATACTATCTTCAACGAGACTTATTCAAAAGTCGCCACACCGCAACAACAAGAATGATCGAGCCTAAACATGAGATAAAAGTATAATTAATATTCCTGAAAGGCAACAATACGGAACAAGTATTTTTTTTAAATACGCAAAATAGACGTTCTTGTTCCAGTCGCAGAAGAATTTCTGAACACTGGTGAACATGGAAGAATCTTCAGAACTATGTTAGGGGAACGGGATAAGAATATGCTGGTCATTGGAGGTTATGCGGTTTGTCTATCAACTTTTAAGTGGCGGTGTTTAACTTTAAAGTTAGTAGTACTCCATAAGGCAATATTAGAAGGCTGATGCCTCTTCCCCTTATGAAGAAAATTAAACAGGATTTAAACGGATGATTTCCTCGCAGAAGTGAAATGATATCTAAGATGCAATCGGGCTAAGCCTTTGTGTGGAGGAAGCAAAAGGCTAAGGAAATCGCCGCCGCGGAATGTTCTCTGGATTCATCTGCCAAGACCACAGGCACAACGGCGCTTAGCACATTAAATCCGAACTTGCGCCAGGGTCATTTGAAAAAAGACTTTATTTTCCTGAATTTTGCGTCCTGGTTCCATGGTCAAAGTCTGACCTGGTAGAACGTCCTGGGTGCGAAACGTCAGAGGAAGATTGTTCCACTTGAGAGTGTGATGACTTCCCCCCTGGAAAGAATGGATGGCTTGAATGTGTTTTTTACTTATTTTTAAAACTTTTTTACATTTGTTTTCATGACCTTGGTTTTCTCCCAAAGCGGTTCTTTTACTTTCTGGCAGATAACAGCGGCAGTTTAAAACAGAAGATCGTCACAATATTGTAATGGAAGAACGAGATATGTGAATTACACTGCATGGTCCGGACGTTGAATTGAACTCTCAGTCTGTCACTCTTGTCAGTTGTGGGCCGTGCTTTCAAATTTCCCAGGAGTATTCTTAGGGTTTATTCAGGCCGCGTTGCCTAAGCGAAGTTTTCGTTTTCGTTTCGCAGATCGCCCCCTTCCGCAGAGTTTTGAAATCCTTTTCTGGACTGAGCCAGGGCCGCTTAAATGCAAGGATTGGGACCACATTGACCACAGGGGCCTGCATGCAACTCACTATTTCACCAGACTAGAGCCGATCGCCCCGAGCACCTCCTCCCAGTAGGATTGACTCGACAAGCAACTGGCCACACCGGTTGCTTATAGACAAAGCGCCGGCTCGGGGCAAGCCAATGGGTCCACCCACTTGAGAAGCCCTGATTTCGAGCATTAACCGATTAACGATAGCATTAGCCTTCTGGACAGATTGCTCGCAGTGACCTGCTGCCTCTCGACGAGAGCGGAATGCCTCCTTTCCCTGCCCTTTCCCTATCTCACTCCCTCACCCTTCTTTCAGGGTAACTCCACAAGCAGCGGCTACTTGTCTGTCCGAGAGACACCGCATCCTAGGCACAGATGCCAACGTTTCGGCCGCCATTCCGCGTCCTTCTTGCATTTCGCCCTGAGGAAGGTCGTAGAAAGGTGCCCGAAACGTTGGCATGTGTGCCTAGAACGCGGCATCTCCCGGACAGCCAAGTAAGTATACTGCGATTTTTCTAACTCTGTCCTTCAAGGCCCGTCTTCACGATGGAATATCACATGGCCTTTCGGGTCTTTCTCCGTCGTACCGCTAGAAGTCGCATGATCGCAAGCACTGTTTGATACGGACGCGATCATGCGATACCTGGCGGCACTATCGAGAACGTCGCGAAATACCGTGACATATTCCATCGTGAAGGCGGGCCTTGAGGGGCTAAGTTAGAAAAATCGCAGTATAGCTATTGACTCCGGTCGCGGAAACTGTGTGCGCTCTCCGTAATCAGTATCAACAGCTCAGTACAAGAAATCAACATACAATACATGTACGTTACTTTACAACGCATTGCCAGATGACATAAAACAATTAAAGTCGGTACACAAATTTAAGTTAAAAGTAAAATCTTTTCTGCTGCAAAACTGTTTCTATCTTCTGTAATTAGAGACTACACTGATCGTGAAAAAGAAAAATAATGTTTATTGTAACAAAACAAAGATATATAATGAATTAGTTTACGTTTGCATTGTATACATTTAAAAAAATATTTAATACGCCTGTAATAAGTAATGTACTTCAGCTTCCGGGTCAATGACCCCCATCTCGATCAGGTTTTTGTCCAGTTTCCCTGATCCATTGAGCAAATGCTGAGATGGCCCCTTGTTTTGCTTCTGGACGTAAATGTAGCTTCAGTGTGCGCACGTTTTGTTGAGCACTCCTTTTGCTTGTAGTTCATTTACCGTTGAAATTGATTTTCTATAACTCGGGAACAAACATTTTTCAAATATTTTTATTTTTCTAAAATAATTATCTTCTAAATTCTTTTTTTTTTTTTGCCCTCAAGAAAATGTGCGCAGATAAATCTCTCTCCCCACACGTCATATACAGTTTTTACTGTTTTTTGACCAAATAAATAAATAAATAAACGATCCACACCGGTGGCCCGCACGTAAGGTCTGGGCCAGGGCACGCAGATTTGCGCTGGGCCAGAACCCCACTTCGCAGCTTGCTCATGGCGTTCGTTGACCAACGAGGAGACTCAACTCCGGTGGTGGGGGTAAGTACGAAAAACGTCGGCAGCTACTTGAAAAATAATACAAAAAAAAACCGAGTCCCTTCGCCTTCAGCGATCTCACGTGGCAATTGAAAGAACTACGAAGGCTTTCAAAACAGCCAATGGCAGCAAAGCATCGTATACAAAATTTAATTCAAACATTTTTTCTACAAAATTATTTACTACTTACTACTTCCTTTTGAACTTATTGTCTTCTGTTAAGCACATCCGCACACCGCCTGGTTGTAGACATCGTGGGCGCCACTTGGACCAAACGAATTTTGACGATTGGTGGGCGAGATAAGTTCCTTCTTTCGCCGCGTGATGTCGCTGAAGGCGAAGGGACTCGTTTTTTTTTGTATTATTTTTCTAATAGCTGCCGACGTTTTTCGTACATACCCCCACCATGCCTCCAACACCGGAGTTGAGTCTCCTCATTGTAGACTTCGTGCTGCCGACGTTTTTCGTACATACCCCCACCATGCCTCCAACACCGGAGTTGAGTCTCCTCATTGTAGACTTCGTGTCGTTGACTGTTGCAGGACCGCGCCACCCCGGTGTTCATCGCTGCTCAGAACGGCCACCTGAAAATTCTGCTGCTGCTGCTGGCGCAGAAGGCCGAGCCTGACGCGCGACGGACGGACGGAGCGACTCCGCTGTGGATTGCAGCCCAGATGGGCCATGACCACATCGTGCGACAGTTGCTCAGAGTAGGCGCCAAAGTGGACGCGGTGCGACATGTGAGTCAGGCAGTATGCACGTATTAACCCATTAGTCCGCCAAGGAGCAAATAACAGATGTGGTTGCATTTTGTAAACCGAGGCGCATGGTGGGACTTGGTTATAGACCTAAACCTCGGCTGACGCCTCGTTGTGCATACTCCACGGTGTAAGATATATAGGTGTGTCAACTAGTCGCCTTTTGGACAAAATTTTTGAAGCCAGTTTGAGGCTAGTTCCTCGCTTATCCGCACGATCGAGTTGGGCATTCATGATGGCGTCTCGCGATTTAGTGGCTTCCACCAGAGGTTACAAAGCTTTTAAATGGATCACCATATTGTCCCAAAAATGCCCAAGTCGTTCACAGCGCTTACATAGCGAGAACTGTGAGAACTAACCTCATATTAGCTTCAGTTTTAGACCGTGAGTGAACCCACCTATATCTCTTACACCGTGGCATACTCCTAACTCTCGCGTCCGTTGTATGGGAGATCGCTGGTGTTCCATTGTTCAGTACATTTCATAAAATAACTTTCGTATAAGAAACGAAATTTCCACTTACAGCCTCACGTTACGATATTTTATAGGGCTTCACAACACGAGTTTTTGTGTCGAAAAATCGCCGACTTTTGCCATAGCATTATTAACTTCCTCTGTACTACGTAAGTGTGTAGTATGGCGAGAAAGAAAAATCTTACTAATAGGAAATCCGTTTTCTTGGAATGAGAGTACTATACTTAACCATCTCCAAAGTGGATGCGGTGCGACATGTGAACCAGACGTAGAGCATTCGCTATGGAGCAATAACGGATGCAATTGCGATTTATAAACCTAGGAGTATGTGGTTGGACTTAGTTACAGGCCTAAACTTTGCTTGATGCCTCGGTTTACAGATTCCAACTGCGTTCGTTTACGCCAGATCACTGGTGTTCAATACTTTACGTAATAAAACCTTCTTGTAAGAAACGAAATGTATAAATCTTGTTTTTATTTTCTTACCTACTGTCTTGCTTTATTTAAAATAATAATAATAATAATAATAATAATAATAATAATAATAATAATAATAATAAAATTGAAAAGAGAAAGTGAAATTGAGCGATTGTGGAAATATTTCAATTCTTCTTTCAATACCGAAAATCCATGATGTATTGAAATGGTTATTTTTAAGAATGAAGAAATGCACTTCTTTATTGTGGTTCTCATACTTCCAGGATGGTGCAACGCCTATTTTCAAAGCTGCTCACAAAGGACACACTGCCGTAATCGAAGAACTCCTTAAGTACAAACCCAACTTAGGACTCTTGCCGGTAAGTGTCATCGTTGCAGTAATTATTAATTTCATGTTCTCCGGTTACCATAAATTTTTCTTGCCTTCTCCTTTGTACATTTAGATATTGAAAGAAATGAATTCGTATCAGAGACTTGTTTGCAGAGAAAATGGACTCAAAATCTTCATCATAGAATCAAATTCGCTCGAATCTACCCTTGTTAAAATTAAGTCATTTGATTTTAAACATACTAGGATTTAATGCGAGTTCATTTGCTAAGTAAACATTGAAATAGGCTGGAAGGAAAAGCATAAATACTATCTTTGGAAGCCAATCTTATTGCATGACCATTAAAACATGGTCAAAAGCCGAACTTAAACAGAGGGAATTGGTGCTGTCGCTTAAGGTTGAGCCCAAAGTGTTGCTTTTTGGTCGACTTGTAACATATTAAGCAAATATATTTTGTATTTCATTGTTAGTCATTGAAGAATTCGGCAACATTTCATTTTAAAGACACGACGTCGCGGAAGAAAGAACTCCAAAAAAGTAAAAGAAATGTTATTTTCTTCAACAGATGACTTCATCTGATGATTTAAGCTGTGGCTATTCACCTAGGTCCTCGTAAATATTGTGGCAACCACCTATAAAACTTTTCTTTTAACCACTCATTGATTTTGTATTTTAAGTTGTCATACACTTGATTTTCCCAACTTCAAATTTCTTTATCGAAACAAAGCAGTGTGGCTTTGGTCGTGTTTTTCAATTAGACTAATTTTCTCATTAAGAGTTAACATTTTTAATTTGCCGCCTGACATCATAAATACTTGATTAACGCAATACCTGCAACCAGTCGAACCAGCAACAGTAAACGTTCAGAACCACTGTACCCAAACCATGCATTACAAGAATTATGGAAGAATCGCCCTTCAAGTCTGACCTTCCTTTACTTTACATGAGCTTGTGGAGGTCAGGGCTATTACAAATAAACAGTGGCTTTCGCACGACTAACTTGTGAAATACAATGACAATGTTCGGACGAGGGTATATGAACAATGTCGCCATACTTACAAGTCAGTGTTTAGTTTTAAAAAAATGTTTTCCGTGTTAAGCAGTTTTCCGGGTTATCTAGTGTTCTTTGCTTTGGGAAATCGTCCGTTCTGAGATTTTTCCGGCGAAGGAAGGTTTCCGCTTTATCCAGGTTCCGCTTTACACAGGTTTTACGGTATAATACTACTACTTGAACCCGCAAAAGTGTTCAGCTATCATTTTTTTCCCTATTCGATCTCAGGTTCTTTGTTTCATTTTTGTGCATGCGTGTGTGGGTGCTGCCTTGGAGGGGGGGGCGAGAGACATGTGGAAGAGCGTACACAAAAGTACGTTTCCATCACTTCTGCATAACTCCAATTTGTTTTATATTCACATGCAATAAGTTTAAGGGTGTAAATATTACATAAATTACTCGCACACACACTCACGTCCGCAATAAATTAAAAACTGTAAATAAATGTTTCATAATTTACTCACAGTAAAGCAACCCAACACCCATGCGTGCACGTGCGCGCACATACACGCGCAAGCACGCACATGCGCAAGCACACAGGCCCTACATACAGAGTAAATTCCGTCTCGTAAAGGGTAAATACAATATGTTTTTTCTCTTACAAGCTCTTTACTTTCACGTCTTGCAGTTCTTAAAGCGACATTTGCTTAGGCGTGCACAGGAGGACCAACGGGCCGTATCCCCCCTCCCCCCGCCCCTAAGTTTCAAAAGGGGGCCCCCTAGCCCTACATAATAAAAATAAATTATGTATTTCCATGAATACAATCTTTTTTATGTATTTAATGTACAAAACCCAGTTAAAATGTGTGTGATGTTCCACAAGGAGAGGTGTATTCTGTGCTCATTTTCTTAAATTCTAGGATCTCTACCCTTTCCCACATGCAAGTTGAATTATGAATGCAGGTGGAAACGACCATTTTGGGGAAAAATTGATGAGAAAATATTAGCTCCCTTGTAATAAAAACTATTTCCAAAGGAAAAAAAAAAAAACAAACATAGATTTTGGATATTGTCCCTAGTGCTCTTCTTGAAAGAATCGACTTACTACCATGAGAAAACCAGGATAACATCAACTTGAAAAACTATAACTCTAGAAAACGTGCTCAGTCAGTGAAGTAACATTTATGTCCTGAAGCAAAACAAGGAGCTTTCTCAGCATTGAAAAACCTGATCAAGATGAGGTCATGGATCCAGAAGCTGATATTCAATTCTTGTTACATGCATATTTAGGCTTTCAAAATTATTCAGCCCAAAAGATAACTAATTCATTAAATATCATTGTTAAAATCAATATTACTTTCCGTTTTGATGCTCAGTGTAGTCTCTGATTATATAGAAATAATTATGCAGCAGAAAAGATTTTGCTGGACACTTAAACTTGTGAATCAATTTTAATTGTTTAATGTCATCTAGGAATATGTTTACATGAATTGTACATACATTTTCTGTAGTGAGTTCTTGATCTAGCATCTGATGAATATGATTACTACAGCAAATGTTATAAACATCTGTATATACGTGAAAATATGTTCTCGCCCTTAAGTAATTAGTCATTTTTGGCAAAAAACACTGATTCATAATCCAAAAGGCAAGGCAATGGTAGAATTCCTAGCTTAATAAAGAGAGGATTACAAGAATTACATGGTGGGATTTGCTTATTTGCTATTTGCTTTTGCTATTTATTACAATTCTTGTCTCTAACCTAAAGTCTGGGAGCTATTGGATGTGTTTCCTCGGAATATTATGGCACATCTTAGGCAGGAATTAACATCCATGAAATATACACAACAAGCAGTATGAAGACTGACTGAATTTGAAAAAATTCTGAATATGTAGCCTAATGAACTTAATTTTGGGTTCAGTTCATTGAAATGGATGCTCCATTTGAAAATTGACAGAATTTAAACACCCAAAAATTTTGTTGCCTTAATTTCAGTCAATGGCACATTGTCAATTTTCAATGGAGTGTAGATTTCTTTATTTGAAAAGGAAAACTGCATTGAAACTGTTTTCTTTCCGTTTACTATTAATTTGTTACTACGAAACCTGTTTGAAACATCTGCATTATTTACTGTTTCTTTATTGTAAAGAATTCACATCATCCACAAAGAGAACTACATTGGGGGCCCCCTTTGAACATTATTCAGACAAAAACTTTAAACATATATTTATAATTACTTTGAAAAAAGATTACTTTTTTGTTGAATCGTACAATTTAAAATTGAAACGCATCAACCAGCAATATTCCAAATTATAAATATTATCCAATGATGCGTGACACATCACTCCGTTATGTCAATTTTTGCATACAGTTTAATCAAACAGCACATGTTTATATGTTTTTTATTTTATTTATTGAAAAAAATTAGTTTTAAATACTTTTTTAAGAACTATGAGGGGGGCCCTGGACCTGGGCCCTTTGGGCACGTGTGTTAACACGGCCCTGCTTATACTTTGGAGGAATTTGGGGAATTGAGACAACATTAACCGGGAAAGAAGCTTTCCAAACCATCTGGCAACCCAGTAAATGGTTTGTCATAAAATTATTTGCATTTAATTGTGTCATTAAATTTACAATTTCCTTCCCCTTATGGTATGTTCTATTTATTTATTAGAAATGTCATCTATAAATAAAAACAGTTTAATGTAAAATTGAGAATATTGAAGTTGTGGTGTGAAAAATGGTGTCAGTTTTCCACGCCTCCAATACAAACTTTCATTTTCTTTGTTACAGAGTAGTGTTGTTGCATTAAGCAAAATAAGATTTAAGGAGGTCATCTGTTCACTGTGGCGGCTCATGTGGGTTGTGTTTAGACCTTGGAGGCATCCAACCATTTCCAACCATTACCTGTTTATTAATAATAAACAATGATATAACCAGAGTTGGGCAAAGTACTTGAAAAAAGTATTTCAGACATAAAATACAAAATACTTCCTTGACAGTATTTTAGATACAAAATACAAAACACTTTTGAAAATACAAAATGCAACCAATAGTGATCCACACTTGCAATTTATTTCTCAGAACTTGGTTGTGATGTACAGTTGTATACAGTTGGATATGTTTCCTTTCAACACTACTAGTTCTTCAGACTGTGTATCACTAATATTTCTTCTTGTAATTGATAAGGATCTCATTCCTTTTATTCCTCCCACATTTATTTATCAAACATTTATTAAAAAAGCTATTCAACACTTATTCCTGTATGCATTACCTCAGATCAGATGTATGTTTTGAGTAGATAGATTCTCTCTGATTTGTTAAAAATGAAACCTCTTGTGATAATTGGTGTTACATGAAAATGAAGTTTATTCAACTGAAATATCTCCATTGTTTCTTCATTCACAATACTTCTACAATAGAAAAAATAATAACTCCACCATCAGCACTCACTGCAATTTATTTTGCAAATTAAACATTAAAAACGGTTATTTAAATGTTAATCTGTATGTTCTGTGTTTTGCAGAATGGTGAAAGTGCTCTCCATGCCGCTGCTTTGTTTGGACAACTTTCAGCTGTAAAGCAACTCATGGCTGCTGGAGCGGACCCTAATTTACGTAACCAAGAAGGTGCAACTGCAGCCCAATTAGCAAAGGAGACAAATCACAATCATGTTGTAGAATACCTTGCCTCTGCTGAGTGGAAGCGTGGACAACAATTCACTGCCAACCGCCACAAAAGCTAGGGTCAATGAAATTCCAAAATGCTTAACCATGGATTGACTTATCTGTTGTGACAGCTCATTTCTTGCACTTTCTTATTTCTTGAGACTGAGTTGCAACTGTACATGGTGGTATAGTTTCACAAATGCTCCAAAAATAATTGCCTTCATCTTGGGATCAAAAGTGCAAAAAAAACATGAGCATAGAATTGTCTTCTGAGAAATAGTATTGATAACCTAGATCTACTTTGCATTTGTAATTATGTATAAAATGTTTACAGCAAAGAATATAAGTTGAATACTGAACATATCAAAAGTATTATTGTAACTAACACGTTCAGAAAGAAGAAAAATGTTTTGTTGAATATGATACAAGCAGTATTGTTTATGAGATTGTTGTGAAACCAAGAATAAATTTTATTTATTTTTAGAAAATTATGCAGTAAGAGTGAATCTCAATTTTCTACCAGAATAATTTCTCTGATAACTATTTGAAAGTAATTTCTTTTGACACTACATTTACAGGTATATAAAGTTAAGAGTCCTTGAATCTTCCAGAAACTGAAACTGCCAAAGAATTGTAAGCAACATGAAAAATAAATTTCTGTAATGATTTGTGTATATTTTCAAGTTATTTTCAGCAATCATACTATGAATTTGTAAATCTCAACTGTTAATAAAAGAGAAATGTTCTTACAAACTTACTTTAATTTGTCTATTTTAATTTTGACTCTTATGTTTTCAATACTAAATTGCACTCATAATCATGAGTGTAGCCAGGATAAGGCAGATATGGACAGAGGCACCTGCTCTAGAAATTGGTAAGAAGTCCAAAAATGAAATAATCACACAAAATATATCTAAGAAATCAAATTGTCACTAAAGGTAAGATTTTTTAATTGAAAATATTAGGTACAAAAAGTAGGTATTTATTGTATATATACATTACTGTAGAATTGTTAAAACTTGACAACTTTGCCCATCCACTAAGTGTCAGCTCCTAACACAAGCCTTGGCTACACCGATGTAGTTCATAGCAGGAAGATTATTATATTGTAAATGAGATTATGAATTCAATGTTTGCCAAGTCACATGTCAACTGTAAAATATTATATCAAATTAATTTAAAACTCTTATGTTTGGAAGTCATACATTTTCAATACAAAATAAATGATTCCTCCCACATGCTGGTAGCAGGGGCAGCTGGTGCTGAAAACCAGTTGTATACATCAGTGGTGACTTAGCTAAGCTTTTTCAGCGTCCATCAGGTTTTCGTGTTCAATACAGCATGAGCCAGATACCAGTCCACTTCAGACGAAGGTGCACATGTTAAGAAAAGTGAAAGTCAATCTCTGCAATCATTAAGCACTTTGCAAACATTCTTATCAGTGAATTAAATAAAAAGTATGATATTTTGAAGCAAAAATGATTTTATTTATTTAAAAGAATTGCTAGTGTGCTGTACTCCCACAGCACTTTTGGACCAGCCACACATGGCTGGAAGAATTTACAGGGTAGCCACTTTCTGGAAAACCAGGAAAAATCAGGGGATTCACTGTTCTGGAAAAGTGAGGAAAAATAAGGAAATTTGTGGAAGGATCATTAGAGGTCCCGGAAAATTTTGAGATGGTTATAAAACAAGATTTTATTTATAAAAATTGTAGCAGCATTATTTTTCTCAATGTATTTGTTTATTTGTACTTTATCACACAAATCTAACAAATTATTTTCATACTTGCTTTAATATTTCTTTAAATTGCTCTTCGATACACTATAAATCTTAGCAGTGAAAAAATTTTAAAATGCTCAGGAAAACTGGGAAGAATGAGAGAAATTTGTTTCAGGAAATTCGTGGCCACCCTGAATTTAGGAAAATGTTAGATAAATGTATTTTGCATATTTATTCTTTTTTTTTTTTTTTATGAACTGGAGTTACTTTGAACTCATCTAAGCTACACACATTTAGAATGAAATATATGGTGTTTTTTCATTTGAAAAATCATTACCTAATATCAAGACTGTTGCTGGAATTCAAGAGTTAATGACTAACTTCATGACACTGCGTTTAAGTCAATTCAAAGGCTTTTGAGGGTGCTGAATTATATTATTTTTTCTCTTTCGAACTATGTATTGTAGACAATAATGATTTCACACAGGCTTGCAGTAGCAAAAATGCTGCTGAACACCACCTCACAATATAGTTTTCCAGAGAGTAGCTTGCACACTGATCAAGAACAATAAATAAAATAAACTCCTATAACACTACAACAAATTAAATATTAAATAAAAACCAACTTCATGAATTTTATTGCAATAAAATGATATAGTATAGTGTTGTAACTCCATATAACAGTTCCTTACATATCAAGAATCCATAACAAAGTGTGTGAATAGCAAATATTTAATGGCAGGTAGTCTCTTTGAAGATGCTTGTCACAAAATGATGACTGTGTTGAAAGCAGTGTTGCACCGAGTAGGAGAATTCACACAGAATGTGCAGAATGAGAATAGATAAAATAACACCATCAAATATTAGCATTTGCTCAGACAACAAAATTTTCATTATTTTAGGATTTTCCTTGTGTGCCTGAATATCTGCCCCCTCTTTCATGGTTGGAGATCGCACAGTTTTCTTTCTATATCTATGCACATTGAAAATTAGTAATATAGATGTTTTTGTATTTTTCATGAGTTTGTATGTAAAGAAATTATGGATATCTCTTACATAGCCAAAGGCTGCTTAGTTTTTCTGAATTTCTGCATTGATTGGAAATTAGTAATATAGATATTTTTGCATTTTCCCCCTAGTTCTCGGATATCTAACAAAACCATAGACAACTCTCACATGACTGGAGGCATTTAGTTTTCTCCCAATTTCTGAATGCATTTGAAATTAGTAATAAGTAGTACTAATACAGATGTTCAATGATGCAGAAAGTAATAATATAGAAGTTGAATTCAGGGAGTTAATAAGATTATGTTGAATTAGAAGTACAGTGTTTTGCATTGGTAAGTATTTCTCATTCATTCCTAGAGCACTGAAACTTGATCAGTCTGAAAAATTTGTGATGAACAAAATTTGAAAAATGCAGGAGTAAAAAATAAATTTACCATTATTTTCCAACATTTTATGAATTTTCAAAATTATTAATTTTGCACGGTTCATTATCATTCAATATATCATCAAGTCTTAAAAGTCTTTATTGTGAATAAAAATTGTTGAGATCATTTTATTAAGAGGCAGTATATGAAAGGTCTCTGCTCCAGGATCTCTAGTTAGAGATGTACGATTCTTAAGCGGTCAAGTAGAGAAAAGAAACAGGTCAACAGTTAGTGTTCCTCCAGAGCTGCCTGGAGGTGGCAGTGTGACAGTCATGACTATGCTGTGGATTTTTGTCTATTTCCCTATTTTTTCCCTTCAATAGAAAACGCAATCTTTTAGATTACTTATTGATTTTGAGGCTGTAGGAGCATTGTAGGAGAATTTTATAGTGCCTAAAAATGCCTATTTCATGTTTAAATTCCTAAAGGTTGTCTATTCTCATATTTATTAATCAGCAAGCAATTATCCTTAATCATAAATTTTAAAAATTTTGCATTTCTTTTCATTTTTATCCTGTTGAGTTGAGAAATTGAACAACTATCAATAAATCTATGTTCTGTTTTACTGCCACAATAGTGTGGGTATTTCGTATTATGAAACACATGCAAAATCATTTTTCATCAGGGATTTTTGTGTAATTTTTCTTGAAATTAATGAAAATTATAAAAATAAACTACAAAGTTTTTCTTCATTTTTTTCTCATGGAGAGAACAAGGGAGGCTTAAAAGAATGGGGCAGGGTTCATTTTTGTTGATTTGAATTTTTGAAAATTGCTAATATTTTTTGTGTATAATGTGAGAAAGTATATGCCGATGTAACACCACTAGTTACAATTTGTGTTAAGCGTGGCAATTAAAACAAATCAGGCAATATTTTCAATTATGTTTAAATTAAACGTGACAAAAAAGATCTGACTGTGAAGCATTAGAGTATCAACTTGTATTTTAAGAAAAAAAATAGCTACTGTGATTCAGCCTTTTTTTGTCCAAATGGCCCAACAATGTAAGAAAAGATTTCAATGAGGGTTTGTCAGAACAATGAAGAAAGCAAACATTCTGTGATGGTAACTATATTATGTGTACTTCAGAAACTTTCTACACAAGTACATAAATAAGGATAAGAAAAATGTATCTTATATATTTAACAGGCTTTTTAATAATAATTAAGAAATGCGCACAAGTGTGCATGGAGTTTACAGTTCAGTCTTCGGAGCTGTGCTCCGTAATTGTTTTCTTGTTTTCCTTGCATGAAAGCACATGATACTTGGTACACTTTTCGTTGCACAGTTTGCACACGCATAGATCACTGGCGGTGTGATATGTGGTTGTCTTGCAGAGTTTATGGTGGAATCCATGCACCGCTAATCTGTTTACTACACTTCTCATTTCCTGGTTTGGTTTTGTCCAACTCCTGTCAATCATGGCACTCGTGCAGTAGAAAAGTTCTTCCACCTCTTCTCTCTTCTGTTGTCTTTCCACTAGTAGTTTGTTGTTAACAGGCTTTTTAAATGCCTATTTTACATTTTTAAGTGCCTACTTTGCCTGCGTATACAGTTTTTCGTGCCTATAAATCCGCAGCTTAGTCATAACACAATAATTGATTGCTGTAATACTATGACACCATTTTTCATTTCTAAACTGATGTAGGAAACTCACACTTAAAAAATTTACAAAGTTGACTACAACTGCTAATAATATTGTGTGTTTAGTTGATATTAATTGACCATTCAGCATTGTTATCATAGTGATCATGTATAAGAATGTTGATCAATTCCTGGCCTTTCAACATTTAAATCATGAATAATAAATCTTTGAATTTAGTCTTTTACATCGTAATGTCACCCATAAACTGTTCCTCAACCAAATTTATTTAACTACCTAAAATGAACTGTCATTATAATCTTTCATGTCAGTTTTAATTCATTACGAATTTATGAGTTTGTTTATGAAATTTAAAATTGTCTAACCCATATTTTTTCAGAATATATTTTTATTGGAAATTAACTAGTATTTTACTTTTTGAGGATTATACTGCAAATAAATTTTGTTTATTTCAATTTTACTGTTTAAAGTTTCATAAAATACTGTTCAGAAAGGATACTGCATTGAAGGGATTTTAAAAGATTAATTTAAAATGAAATGTCATCGTAATTTTGTAAAATGTACTTAAAACACTCCCTAGGCACAATTTAAATTGAAAATTTTTTGAGATTGTCACAAAATTAAAAGTTCTGAATTGTAATCCTTACATGGATTCACTGCATGTAAAGAAGTTAATTCTTATAAACAAATAAGTCAAAAAGTTTACTATTATAAATTAAAGAAGTAACAATAATAGTCATAGAGCTAAAGAAGTTGTTACAATAATAAATTCTGTGCCTTTTATGTAAATAATTGGCACTTCTGTACCTGAGTCATAATCACTTAACATTTTTTGTGCATTAACTGCAGAGCAGATATCAGAGGTGAACAAACTCATTATATAGCTGTGAATTACATACAGCAAACCCTGGTTTTCAATAAAGATACATTGAATGATACAAAGTTTTTAATAATTTGAATAGTTATACAGGCATGGATCAAAAATTTAAGAAAAACTTATCATTCATGACTGGGTTAACACTGCTTATCACATTAAATCTTGACAGACTTTTCTGACTGTATGCAAATACCTACAGAGCCTTATGGACAGCTGCATTTGTTGTGAGAGGTGACAATTATATCCTAACAAATGTTTTGTGAAGCGCTCAAGTATTTTGTTCTTTAAATCATGAACAGCCACTGATGTAAATTTGAATTAATATTGAAGCAGATTCCAAATGTATTTCAGGGAAGAGGCATTTTCAACATTTGTCACCTCCTATGAACATTTTTGAAACAAAAATAAAAGTTAGGTTGAAATGTAAAAATTGTATATTCATATTGGGAATACAATTTTGGATGAGATGTGATCAATATGCAGTAATTGATTAGATATTAGAATAATTTGGTAAAAATTATTGGTTTGGAGGGGGATCCCTCCCCCTCCCCCATAGACCTGTCACTTAAGTTATTTTAATTCCCATAAAGCTTATTCAAAAATGAACAACAATTTTTCTACTTTTTAAATTTTTTTATTACAAGTAAACATTTTTTCATTGATGTAAATGGATAGAGAATATATCGCAGATGTTATGTATTTCCTTGAAATAAATTGTATAATGTTTAAAGATTTGTAATGTAAGCTAGAAAAAAAAGTTGACATGAAAGTGATATTCATTTTATGATATTCCTTTGTAAAGGGAACAAAAATGAAATATTTCTTGAAATATTGCTGGTCAAAGAACTCTAATCAGAGTGCTGATATACCTGTGGTTAGCAAACAAGTGTCTGGCTCTGCAGCCATGGAGCAAGTGCAGTAGTTGCCTCAGTTTTTCTGTTTGCATTTCTCTTATCTATCACCTGATAAAGATTGATCAGTGCTGAGCAGTTTTATGCCACCTGTCCAGCCTAGCAGCTGGATCAAACATGATTAGGGACAGACTCAAAGAACTTAAAGCAGTAAGTTTCTGTAGATAATCTACCTGTATAGTATTAATGTTAATTTAATGTGTTTGATATAATTAAAATGTTTAATTACATTACTGTTAATTTAATTTCAGTTGTCAAATGATTAACAATTGGAATTCCTTTTGTTATATAATTAAACTATGGAGTAATATCAAATCATAGTGTATTAACAATTCTTAATTCTATATATTATTATGATGATGATGATAATATAATATAATAAGAAGATAGATTAAATTAGGAGGTAAATAAGGAGATTAGATATATTAGGAATTAAATAAGGAGATTAGGGAGATAAGGAATTAAATAAGTAGATTAGATATATTAGAAATTATATAAGGAGATTAGAGATACTGTTAGGAATTAAATAAGGAGTTATTTTGAAAGTTACTGTTTCCTTTCTAAATACAAAAACTTTTAAAACAATATAGTATATCCTATACATTCAGATTCTATCAGAATGCATAAAATGTATAGCATCTAGGGAGCTACATATTCATGTTGTGACAAATTTTTCTGAGAATAAAATTGAGCTTTTTTTCAGAAAGGAAATATACATATAAACATAATAGGAGCATCAGATGAATTTGCTGGGTCTTTTGAATAATTTAATTTAATTCAAGTAATGTTCAGTTAAAATAGTTAACAAAAAAATTTTGAAGTAAAGGAGAAGCAATATTTGCACTTCCTCTATGAATTCTTTTCTTGCATTAAACTACAAAAATGGATAACTTGGTTAAATTTCAGTATTCCCGATATAATGATCGCCATGACTCTGTTATTGTGTTTAGAGATGACTTCGCACAAGACATTCACTCATTTCTCAAAGAGGTAAGATGCACAAAACATTAAACCAAAAAACATTTCATTATTGCAAAAATAATATTAAGTTATATAATTTCTTAAATTAAAGTAAGGGAGAATTAATTATATTTTTCTGAAATATTACATTAAAGATTGAAAAAGTGTATATATCATTTTATTCTGTGCTTGTCAAAAATAAATTATGGGACGCATCTGTAACAGGTAGAAGCTATTCATGACATGTTGGACAATATTCGTGCGAACACTGCTGAAATCAGGACCTTATTTGGAATAATTCTTGGTATGCCAGGAGCACATGAGAGTAAGATTCATTTTTGAACGTTAGCTCTACAAGAAAGTTTGCTACTAATGACAAATCCCATAATTTTTTTGTAATTATATGTTTGTCACATTTGTTTAATTTATTATTTCTGCCCAGAAAAAAATTCAGAAGTAGCTGAGAGGCAAAGTATAGTGAACAACACAATACGCAATGTCAAAAGTAAACTCGAAAGTGAGTAGCATCATATATTAACAAAGACTCATCCTTAAATGTATTGAAAGTTGTTTTAAAAAAAGTGTTGACTAATTTAAATATCTATTTTTTTTGTAATTTATATTAAGAAAAATATTTATAGCAAAGTAAATAATTATATTTAAAAATTTAGTGAAATTATAAATATAATCATAATTATCTCATAGATCTGGAAATCTCAATTAAAAATGAAAAGATGCCAGCACAAATGCTTCATCGAATTCAGGTAGTCCAGATGAACTCCCTCCATGAAATTTTGGCAAGACTGACACAAGATTACCTGAATATGCTTGCTACCCACAATGATAGATGTGCAGCCATAATGAAGCGTCAGGTTGCAATAAGTAAGTTACTATTAACATGATGCATGTATGAGTATTTAAAAAACATTTTTTTTCAATTTTTCTAGTAACGTTGATAGATTGTAGAATTACTTTCAAATTAATGAAGCTACTGTTGACACGAATGAAGGTAAGAAAATATCAAGAATGTGAATGTGATAATGAATGGTAATGAATTTGATCTTACTTGTTTTGTACTAAATATCAGATTATTGAAGAATTAAACCTTATTATGAAGAACCTTATAAAGAAATTATGATACCCAGTTTTTCATTGAAGAGTTTTCATTTAAAAAGTAATTTTACCATTTTATTGTGATAATAGACACTAATCTTAATGTGTTTCCCCTCTCACACTGACCTATTGTTGTTCTTTATTTTATATTTTTATGTTATGCAACACAAGTTCAATTTTTATCTCTTACTTTAACAGAGAAAAACTGGCTCTTATGTTATTGGTGGCAAAACAATTTTTGCAGATAAAACATAATTAGTGTTGCTGTCCACATGCAACGATTTTTATTTCCACAAATTGACATTTCTATTCATTTATCTCTTAAAAAGATGAAAATCAAAGAACATCAAAAATTAATTTAAATAAAGTTAGCAATTTTTTAATGTTCTGTAAAGACTAGGTTGTTATGGATTTCAGGTAATCGTGAAGGTGAATACCATGAATTACTAGAGAAAGATGTCTCCATATTTGTGGATAATGTAAGGCCAAAATTAAGTTCTTAAGAATTTCATTATCACATATACCACAAACTAAGAATCCTTTTTTTGACTAATGAAATGAACTTTTTTAGATAATTGCAGACACACTGGAGGCTCAACTTAAATTGAACATTATATCTAGTCGTCATGAAGAGTTCCAAAGGATTGAAGCTTCCATTCAAGAAATAAGAGATTTGTTTGTGGAACTAGCTCTTCATGTTGAAACTCAAGTAATTACAAGGCTGCTATGTGATTCTTGATATAACCAAAGTCAAATTTACAGTTAAATATATATTATTTTTATTTAACAGGGTGAGAAAATGAACTGTATTCGATACTTAATAGAAAAATCAGAAGTATATACTGAAACAACTGCAGTAAAACTTGAGAAAGCTCGAACAAGAGCCATTAGAAAACGTCGGCGATGCCGAAAGGTAGGCTTACACTTCAATACATCAATGTCAATAATATTTTTCTTCAAATTATAAGAATAAACCTAAACAGTGTGAGGATGAGCAGAAAAATATGATAGAAATAAAATATTCAAATTTACTTCCAAGAACAAATGATTCACTCACTTTTTTTAAATGTTAATTGTTTAAAATAATAAAATTACGAGAATATCTTTTTTCAAATTTTTAGTTTAGTTTCTTATTTTATTTTTGGCAAAAACTTAATGAACAATACGTTTCTTGCTTTGTTATATTTTTCTGAAATTGAAATGAAGTTTCCATAAACATTGTAGGAAGCTATGAATTCTTGGCTATTCAGAATATTCATAACTATTTAAAGTATTCATAGCTATTCATAGTATTTAAAGCTATTTGTAGTATTTAGAGCTATTCATGGAATTTATAGCTATTCATAGTATTTTTTATAGCTATTAGTATTTATTCACTTCAATCAACTGTAAGAATTCAATAACAGTAATCAGATTTCACAATTATTATTATTATTTTTTTATTATTAAAAATTGAATGAAATATAATGGGCTAAAATGAAAAACTCTAAAAAATTTCAATGGATATCATACAAATAATTATTCTAGTCTTATTTTTGAAAATAATATTTGGACATAAATCTTAAAATGATATCAGTAAATGAATTTTGTATTAGACCATGAAATACATTTTAGACTAAGGTAAAGCTAGGTTAAAAAATTAACAAATGCATATTATTTAGTTGGAATCTGAAGAAAGTTGAAGAGTTTGTCTCTTTTTTTTTTCTTTTTGCAGATAAAGCTGGTCCTTGGTTTAACGGCTACTATTTTTGGCTTAATTCTTCTTATTGTAATCTTTTGAAAGTCATACTTTCATTGTGTTTCCATTTCATTGTGGATTGAAGTATTTTCAGATGATGTGATACTCCTAAAAACTGAATAATTGTTGTAAAAAAAGAATTACCAAATTAATTTTCTTTGATTATTTAAATTTTTATGTGAAGTAATTTATGCAATAATTTATATTTTGTACAAAAGTGTATATGATTTTAGTTAATAAAAATTTAATTTATTATATTAAAAGTAATTTCTTTCAAAATGAATTAATAAATCTAATTGGGTACTATTCTGAGGAAGTAAATGATATCTCATTGCTTAGGCATTATGAATCAAGGGTCATGGGTTGGCTGATAAGTTCCACCATGTGGAGATACTCTTACAGACACATGCAATGTCAAGGATACACAAAGTACATTCACTCCAGAAGGAATGTTAGCAAGCAGAATGAAGCATAACCAAATCATCTACAAGTAAAACTCAACGAAGAAATTAGTAAAAGTTTGTATTGATTTCAAAGTAAATTTGTGCTGCAATATTATTTAGTCATTTGATTTTTAACATCACAACAATCATGAATATTCTTCTACAACAAAACTTCAAAATAGGTGGGTTTTAGTACAGTAATGTCATTTTATATTTTTCAAGCAATTTTTTTAGTGTGTAATGTGTGTGAGAGAACTGTTTGATCAAATGGATGAAATTGCTTTGTACATGCAATGAAAACTTTAAAAATAATTTCATAAAATACTAATAATATATTTTATAACTTACTAAAAACAAACTATGCTTTTCAACTATAGAAGTAGTATTTATCATATTTTATTCACCAAGAAAGCAAGTTTGGAAATACTCATTATAATTCTGACAGTTATAATTTACATGCTTTTTTCACATGTGCTCAATTAAAAAAATAACAAGACGCGATATAATATTGCAGCAAAATTTTGCTTTATTACAAAATAAAAGGACAGTAAAAAGATCTTCTGAAAACAGTGTTAAAGTATGGTGAACAGTGGTACTTGTAGTGCTGGAAAAATGTTTTAAAATTTTGTCCTCAAATTACTCCCAAAATTAACAGTATGTGATCAAAAATTATTTTAACTAAAAAGTCAAGAGCAATCTACTTTTGATTTCTTTATAATGCTATCTAGAGAACAAAAGTAATGATATGTGAAGTCTGTTAAATTCTTCCTTCTAATAAAATAATATGTCAGACAAATTTGTTCCTCATGAAGGAAATTTGCATTACGGTCCTGTAAATTCCTCTTAAGCAGCAGTTGTTGGAGATTTTAAATTTAAAGTTCTTAATTTCATACATAAATATATAAATAAAGTTAAGGGGAAGAAGAAAATCATATGAAAGCCTCCCCATATACTTTTTAATGTACGAAAGTAGGAAACAATTTTCCAGTCATTACATTAATAGTGTCTTAAAACTAGTAAATAGCACATGTTACAATAATTTTACAATTACTGAAACTTAGAAAAATGAACAAATAGTGTGAAATTAATTATTTGTTTAATAATCACTACAAAAGTTACAATTGAAAGTTACAAAAAAGTACAAAGAGTGACAAATTAATTAAATAATCACTCCTCAAGAAAAATGTCTCTAATAACAAACTATTGAACTCCAATTTCTGTCACATCTAATAAATAGGTAGGAGGCCTCTTTTCTTTCAAGAAAAATTGTTTTTCCAAACACCAAATCAAATGTTTACAAGCGATGGCATTTCTTCATTATAATAAAAAAACAATACTATTTTCAATAGGACAGAATGTAGATTTATTTTTTATTACAAAGTCTGTTATCCCTAATTATTTATCTGTATAAAAACCTTCTGAAAAATCTTTAGTTTTAGAAATGGTAGGAACATCATTTTACCCATATGGGGGTTACATATTGAAAACAACAAGTATTAACTTATTTATTTCAATGTTATGGATCTTTTTCATTAAAGCCATTTCATTTAAAACCAATTTTAAGAAATTTGAATTTGCTAGTAATTGATTCTTTGTTTTCTATTTTATATTTTACTACAATGTTTTTCCACTTGATTTCGTTCTCGCATTTACTCTTTAAATTGATAGTATACTTGCACTAACACCTGTCTTCTGTTTTGTTTTGTTTTACTTTCTTGCTATACTATTACTTTTGTAGAAAAGTATTGTTTTGTACAGGCAAAAAATCGACGATTTTTCGGCAGAAAAAAATCGTGTTGTTGAGCCCTTGTAAAGAAAGAGTGGATAAATCTTAATCCTATTTTAGTAAATTACTTCCTGGAACACATTGTGCAGTCAGAATTCACGTTTGGTGGGACCTTGATACTGAAAAGTCGATTGACGGCTGACCATCCAACCATGCCTTCGAGAAAAATACTAGTCACTGAACTATCCTCAGGAAATTTGCTGAATTGAATTTTTCCCGGTCAATCTAAACTGGCTCAACTGGCCTGCGATTTTGAACATTTTTAATTTTGTTCTTATTATGGGAGTACTTTAAATGAAGCCTTGGAGACTTCATTAAAATTTTCTCAAAAATGGCTCCGAAGTTTTTCTTTAAATTTCTTGTGAGTTTTTCTTTAACTTTCTTGTAATAAATTGAAGTATTTTTAAGATGACAAAAGTCCAATTTTCCCTGTTAACTCTAAAATTTCAATCAAATGCTTTCAAGCAAATGCTTGAAATTTTTGTATTAATACAGTCGACTACGGTTATAGTGAACTTCTGAGGACTAACATTTTTGGTTCAATATATCCCATGATGTCAAAATTGTACAGAATTTCTCCACAATTATAAATTTTATTAATATAGAAATAATGAAATATAGCAAAATACATGAACAGCATGAACTGAAAATTTCAATGCCTTTGTTTGACCTTAAAAAATGAATTATTTTCAATTGTTTGTTTTGAACATTTTTACTTTCTCGCTTCGGAGTAGAGAGAAAGATATGTAATGCTACGCGAAAAAAACAGCGAACTTTCGGCAGAAAAACCCTTATTACAGGACCCTGGTAACGAGAAAGTGAATAAATGCAATTGCTAAATTTAGAAAAAAACCCTCTCTTATACGTGGTGTAATCCAAGTTTTGTGGGCTCTTGATATCGAAAAATCGAATGACGGCAAAAACGCCCGCCCGCCCGCCCGCCCGCCCGTGAACAACGCTAGAGGCTAAACGCTTCAGCCGATTTTCTCTAAAATTGATATTCCCCAATCAATCTGGCTGACGTCGTGGCCCCCTGAATTTGAAACCGACATTTTAATTTTGGGAGTCACTTTACAAAAAGCCCCTGAGACATTTTCAAAATTTCCAACAAAAAAAATGGCTCCATCGTTTTTGATTTCTTTTTATTGTGTGAAGGACGTTTAAGGGGATGATGCGGATCCCATGTTCGTTAAAAGACCTGATTTTTCGAAAATTGCAAAAGTTCAAAAGTTTTTTCGGAGTCTATTATTCCTATATTAAAGTTAAAGATTTTTTCCCTTAATGAAATCTGTTCCTGAAAGATTGATTTTGAAATAAGGTAATGTACAATTTATCGAAAATTTGAGTACTTTTCGCATAATTTTGCGTGAAAATACGAGCGAGAAAGTACATACTGTTTTAGCACTTCTAGTTTCATTAGTAATTTCTCAAAATCCATCTTTGGACAGTAAACAGTCGTGACTGACACCCTGCCATGTCTCTTACATTGTTGGAAGACCTTCCCACGCTCCAAAGGCTATTTTCCTCAATATATTATTTTCCAAGAGAGAATTAATTTCCTGGACGTTGTATTTCCTACGTTCACTATTGCTGAGGTTCAGAGTTCACTATAAACGTGTCTTCTTGTGCTTATTTGTAATCCAAGTGAAACGGTACCAGTGACTTAGGTTCCCTGTAACAGAGAGTCCACTATATCCAAATTCACTACAACCGGAGTCGACTGTATATATTAAAGAATTTTTGCAGAAAATGATAAAGAATGAAGTATTAGCAGAATGTCTAAATTAACACAATGGCTTAGTTTTCTCTCCTGTAATATTTATATTGAGGGAAATGCGTTTTATAATAAATCATGAACTATATTTTTAAAATTTCTTTATTTCTTGATCCTCTAATATTTAAATTGAAATGCAATTTAGATAATAATAATAATAATAATAATAATAATAATAATAATAATAATAATAATAATAATAATAATAATAGAAAGAAACCATAAGATGTTTTTGTTTTCTGAAAATATTTTTCGATAGAACAGTACCTAGATAATTGAATTATGCTTCTCATTTGAATGAACGAACGAGCGAGCGAAGGATCATGGGAGCTACGACCACATCCAGATAACTTTAGAAAAACAGTAAAAAATATATTTTATTAATTCGTTGAATTCATATACAAAGTGAAACATTTTTACGTTGCGGGACCTGCGTGTTATAAAATGTTTAATTTTCATTCCCGAAATTGCTTCTTACTGTTAGAAAGAGTAAAATTATTTTAAAGTAAACATTTGAGCCGTATGCAATGAATACATAAGGAAATTCCGACTGACAACTGCTGAAATGAGAAATGAAGGGAGCGTAGTACACGAGGCGAGTTTAGTAAAGAACTTCTAAGCTTCCTTACATTCCTCAGTACGATTCATAAACAGATACGTGTCCCAGCTGAGTCCTGTCACTGCTTTGTGTGTTTTTCTTTTCAAATAGAGATCTCTGTGTACCGGGGGTACCTAAACAAACTGACGACGTAACTGCTTTACCCAATAAATACTCATTGTGAATGACAATGTAGCAACTTGTCTATTAAAAGAAAATTCATAAGACAGTATTTACGTATTATTTAATTTAGTTAATTGATAACTAATCGTTACTTCATAAATAGTATAATTATTAATCATTTCAATTAATAAGTAGAGAAAGTAATAATTATTTTAATTAATAATTACAATTAATAATAATCTTTTTATTATTTATATTATATATATTATTATTTATATTTATATTATTATATTATTTATATTAAATTAAACTTAATATATTTATTTAATAAAAAATCGTTATTTTTGTGGGTCTAGGTGAACCACATATAAAATCTATAGAGCGAATGCACGGCATTACTGAATGCGGGGCTTCTTCTTAGTGTTACAACTCAACAACTATTAATTTAAAATAAGGCAAGAAACTAAAAAAAGTCATTATTAAATGATCTAATTGAGGGATAAATTGCACTGAGAAAGGAATATCTGAGAATACTGAAGGTGAAGGAGGGATCCAAAAATATTTGAACTTTCGCGATTTTCACAATTTTAAAGGTTTTAATGAAAATAGGAACTATATCATATTTATAAATTCTCTTCCCCCTATTTGATAAATAATTAAAGAAAAAATTTGCTGCCATTTTTCAGAAAATTTTGAAAGTGACACCGGGCATCATGTAAAGTACCTTCCAGAATTAAAATATATTAATTATCCCCGGAACGACACAAGTATATCTTACCCTTGTTTTGTTTACCAAGTTTTAGTACCAACAGTGGCGTAGCGTCAGGGGACGCTAAGATGCTGAGCATCCCCACGTGAAATATTAATCAAATATTGTATTGATAATCTTTCAAGTGAGTGAAACACATTCAGCGAAACACGTTTTGTATTAATTTTGAAGCGATTTCCTATGACTGAATTCCGCGCGTTTATACAAGCTGGCCTCTGATTGCTTGGATGCTAAAATGCTTCTAGCGTCTGCCGCGATATTGCGACGAGCAATGACGCATGCGCAGACGGCGAGGTTCTCCCCTCCCCTCTTCACCCCTGCCCCAGGATTCTCGAGTCCCGAAAAGCTAGCATACGGATACGGGCAGCAACGGCTGGTGAGAAAGCACCGTGTGAGAAAGGCTTATGATAGCAAGTTGCTCGTTTGTGCACGAGAGCGCAGCACACTTGAGGTTGTCAGAGAAATATTTTTCTTTCTCACTCGTGATTCCGTACTTGGTCATGAGCACATACAGTAGATATAGTGCTTGCCTACTAATTCTCAATTAATATCCAAGAAGTTGAATTCTGACTTAAATATATTAAATTTTATTTTGGTTCGAAATATATCAATTCACAAGTCATCTCATTGTCAACCGCGAGTGAGAAGTAAAGCGGAGCTATTTCATAATTTGCTTTCAAGAAGTCTCCTGACATAAATCTGTTGAAGTAGTGTAATATTTGTTTCAATAACCTAGATTCTAGAGAACATTAAGAATAATGATGTCTTCAGTTCGCTTTATTGTTGAGCATCCCCAGACACACGAGACACGCTACGCCACTGAGTACCAAAGATTTTAATCCGGTAGAATTATGAGAAGGGGACGGATTTTCATGAGCTAAAATATATGATCAATAAAATGCAGTAAATATGTTTTTAAAATGCCCTAAAAGCAAAGAAAAGTGACGTAAAAAATGTGATCAAAACCACATCAGATGAACAACTCAATCTGTTGGATTCATTACTGATGTAACAGAGATATCTTCTATTCGTTCAAGTGAACGCAGCTTCCAAATTTTGAATTGGAATGTTCTTTGCCAGAAAATTTTTGTCATTAGTGATCCCGAAATCGGCTGAACTGCCAATGGCGTTGACAGACCTCACAGGAACCTTAGATTACCAACTCACAATGGTTGACATTACAACTTCTGAGTGAAGAAATCGAATAGGCTACCAGGTATAAGTACTCAGGAACTCTCTGGAGAACATTTGTTGCATCCCATAAATATTATTTGAAGCAAGTAATATTAAAATAATATTAAAATCGATGAAAATGATTAAAATGACGGAAAAAGGTAAAAAATGACTTTGTGGAAACCAACGAAATACGCAATAAATGACATATAAAAATTAGTCATTTCCTTTTCTCATGACATAAAATGAATTTCTATATTAAACGGCATTTTTCTAAAGTGAAAAGAAAAAGAATTACATTTCATGAGAATCCGCCCTCTTGTTATGTGTTATACGGTTAACCCGATTTTCGAGTACGAAATTACGTGAATCTCCTAGTCACTTGCACCAATCTTAACCATCTTTGAAAAAGCGCTAATATACCTTAGGCCTGACGTGTGTTTGTGTGTGTGTGTGTGTGTGTGTGTGTGTGTGTATGTGTGTGTGTGAAGTAACTGCCCAAAAGAACTTTAAAATCGGATTTTACGACAGAACATTCAAGATTGTATTCTTGAAAAAACTTTTCTTCTCTATTTTGGAGTTTAGAGAGGAAAGGCAAAAATTCCACCATCGAAGTGCAAATATTTTGAAGGGTAGTTATAGCTTTTTTTTTACTTTCTCGCCTTACGAATACTTCGTAAGATGAGAAAGTTACGTAATAGTGCGCCGGAAAACGGCGAATTTTCGCCAGAAAAGCTCTTACAGCAGGGGTCTGGTAACGATAAAGTGGATAAAACCTGTTGCTAAATTTAGAAAAAAATCCTCTATATCGTGGTGTAGTCAAAATCCATGTTTTTATAAAATGTACCCAGACAACATCCATTTCGTTATTCACCGTAAAGTCGCCAGGCGTTTGGCAATGGGATCTATCGATTCGAGAACGATAGCGTCACACGTACAGGATGCCAATCGTCTAGCACAGTGTGAGCATTGACCCCGGGCGAAGACCTCTCCGCACTTGCGTTCATTAACAGAGTTTAATTTTTAAAACGCAGACCTTTGCATTCTCAGTAAAATAAAAAAATAACAACAAACTATGTCGATCTCCAAATTTTACAACTTTCGGAGACTTCTTAAGAAAGCATATTGGATTAGCGGTGAGTTGTTGGCATTTAAAATGAAATAATTATAGGAGTTGTTATTGCCAACAATATTTGTTACAAGAGCAGCTTGCTCAGCCATCATAAGTTTCCTGATACAAGAAATATAAATAAACAAAATTAAAATATTAGGATTAACAGATTTCTAATAGTACATGGTTATTAAGTTAACGTTATATGAAATGGAAGAAAGACTCCTCTCCGTTTTCTTTTTTGTGTTCGCGCAGTATCCGCAGCGATTAATAAATAGGTGATTTGTCACGTCTATCACGTACGGATTGTACGTTCCTGATACAAACGTCCATCGTACAAAACATTCTACTTCTTTTAGAAGGACTCCGGTATCGCCATCATAACGACGAGATGCTTCGAATTTCAGAAAGAGGAATTGTTGAAAAAAAAAAAAAACACACACAACAATTTAGTAGAATGATGATCGTGATGAATTTGTCGCGCCGCTACAAAATTATTTCTTCATTATATTATGAGACACCTCGCGAATCATATTCTTGTAATTCGCAAAAGTACAGATCCGGAGGATCGAGAGGATCATTTGTTGTTTTCCGGAAAATTAGGACTTTAATTTATCAGGATCAACATTTTCATTCCGGACAACATCAGGAATATGGTTACCTTACGAGCTGAACTTCTTAAAAAAAAAAACAACTGCAAATAAATCTTTCGTAATTTTCCGCAACGAAACCCATTTAACAATTATGTTTTGGTGTGAAACATCATTTCAGCAACTTCCTTCAGCCTCACTTCGTCAAAAGAGAAAGTATATAATAGTGTTCCGGAAAACTGCGAATTTTCCTGACGTATCTGGTGCTGCGCAGAATGAACAAAATTAGATGTGCCTGACCAGTTCACCCATGTCTTTTCATCATGCCTGAACGGACTTTAGCAACTGTATTTACCCCAACTCACATCACGCGGTGCGTGGTGAGTGATGATGGCGTGGATTGATTGATTGTTAGTGATTCCGGGCGCGCCAACTACCGAGATCATTATTCCTGTAAATGTAGTGCACATGGGGTGGCGGTGATTTTCCCCCTCTGGATGACGACATCCAGTGCCGATCTACCGCCGATTAGCGGAGTTTTCCTCAACCAGGTATCTCCCACCTGCTGGAAACCGCCCCAGCCGGGTAAACCTGTAAGTCCCCGACAGGTATCCCTGCTTGTGTGGTAGTGCAGTGAATGTTAGTGAAGGCGTGTGCAAGTAATGGGTGAGGATAGGAAAAGGAAGAGGAAGGAAAGATGGTGCGAGGTCCGTGGCCCGTTTATTAGGGAACGCGAAGGCAATGGCGGATACAGGGGGACCCATGGGGACCATGCCCGCCCCCTCAAAAGGCCTAGAAGTTACATTTGTTACCTTATTTTATTTGCCAAAATTGATTTAAATATTTATTTTAAAATTATGTAAGTATTTAAAAAATGTATTGTATAGTATCATATATACCATACCAAAATAATCTCTCTATATGAATGTTATGTTGGTAAATATATATATATATATATATATATATATATATATATATATATATATATATGTATAAAGAGCTAAACTCCGACACCGTGAGACCAATCTCCACGAAAGTTGGCACATATACATGCTTTTTTTCACCGACAAGGTTAATGTGCTGTTAAATCTGTTGTAACTCCACTACAAGGCTGTAGAACAAAACTAAATATTTACGTAAAATGCAACCCGCAACGCATTCGGTAGGACTTTGAATTCATATCGTTAATTCATATCGTTTTTAAGGCCCCAAACGACGCGTTTTAGGGCCTTAAAAATTAAAATTTTGAGGCCAAAAGTCTCAAAGAAACGTTGCTCACACCGTAATCAGGATGAAACCTTCTTGAACATTCTATACATTTTTGCTGGTCCGGCGCTTCCCGATATTACCTCACTTGCTCAGAGACGTGCAGAATCTGCAATTAAATGTGAATGAGAAGGACAGAGAGCGGCAAAGACTGACGAACAGACAGACAGTGAGAGGGTGAGGGAGAGAAAGACAGTGAGAGGGAGAGGGAGAGAAAGACAGTGAGAGGGTGAGGGAGAGAAAGACAGTGAGAGGGTGAGGAAGAGAAAGTGAGAGGGTGAGGGAGAGAAAGACAGTGAGAGGGCGAGGGAGAGAAAGAGAGAGGGCGAGGGAGAGAAATACAGTGAGAGGGTGATGGGAGTGGAAAGAGGGAGATGAAGGGCAGATCAACGTCTGCCGTGTTTTCGTAGTATACAATATAGTAACAAAATGTTTATTATCCGATGGTCCCCTCCAAAACGATCGTCCCTGCGACGGTGTCGTGTTGCGCAGCGTGCGTGCGGCGGGCGCCGTGGCGCGTGCTGGGCGCGCGGGCCGCGGGCGGCGGGGGAGGAGGAGGGGGAGGAGGAGGAGGAGGGGCGGCGGCGGCGGCGGAGCGCAAGACGACGCAGCTGCGGCGCCTGCTCACCTCCCCGGAGCTGAGCTTCCTCATGGAGGCGCACAACGGCCTCAGCGCGCGCATCGTCGACGAGGCGGGTGAGCCACGCACGAGCAGCGGCCCCGAGCCTACACTTCGCTTTTTTTCTTTCTTGGCGCACGGGTGTGTGTGTGTGTCAATAAAATGGAATATTTCAATGTATTTCGCGTCGTTCTCCGTTGGGCCGCTAGGAGACGCATGGTCGCGACCGTATCGAGCAGTGCTCGCGATCATGCGATTCCTGGCGGCGCAACGGAGAACGACGCGAAATACCGTGAGATATTCCATTTTTTTGACACGCCCCCGTGCGCTAAGAAAGAAAAAAACGAAGTATAGGGTCGTGGGGATAGAGGGAGAAATAAAGAGGGGACACCAGTACAGGTAGCGTGTTAGCGACTCTAAAGGTGGCTCCACACATTGGCAATTCGGCGAACAGCGAGCAACCGCTCGCCGAATTCCGAGTGGTGTGGATGGGTCGCTTGCTGTTTGCCGAGGGACGAACATTCGGCGCTCGCCCTACCCGCCACGTGTCGGTCGTTTGGACACATCAAAGGGAGCGAACATTCGCCGAACACATCAGCTGATCGGGTTCGGGCGAGCAGTAGCTCGCTGCTCGGCGAATGCCGAATGAGTGGAGCTACCTTAAGGCCAGTCGCAAAATGAGACGCAGGTCCGTGACGTGACGCAGGGTGACTCAAGGTGAGGTTCTGAATACCACTGCTTCTTGGTCCCGCGCTCGTGCGCGGGCCCCATAAACAGAGGTTATCAAAAACTCACCATGAGTCACCCTGCGTCACGTCACGCACCTGCGTCTCATTTTGCGACTGGCCTAACAGTTCTCTCGCCACGTGCTGTGATTAGTCACGTGACCTGCTCAGAAGCAATCAGTTTGCGAGGATTTGTTTACTTTTTCACAGCCAGGGTTCAGCGTTGCCGCTCATCTAATTCACAGGAAGTGGCGTAGGCAATAAAGTTCGGTTTTGCTGAAAGTTAAGAACATGATATAGGGGGTCATAGCCTGCCAGTAAATATTGATGTTTTGAGATTTCATTTATCTGTCCTATAGGTGGTGCCGTGTGCGTGGTGATGTGTGGCAACAGCGCATCGAATTGTCAAGAGTCGCTTATACGCTGCCGGTGCTGTAGATGGCAATTGTCTGGAGTGGCATGAAGGAGGGAGTTGGGAACCAATTACTAGGAATGGAACAAAGAGGAGGGCAGTTACTCTGGGTGGAACCAAAGGAGTGTGTAGGGGTAATCGCTAGGTGTAGAACCTGGGAGAAACAGAGGGAGAGCAATTAACCGGGGTGGAATCAGGAGGGAAATTGCTGGAAATGGAATTAGGGCAATAGCTCGGGCGGGGATCAGAAGGGATAAATGGTCGGGGTCGAACCAGGGAGAACTAGGAGAGGAATTACCCGGGATGGAACGAAGGGGAGGGCAATTACTCGGGGAGAAACCACAGGGGAGGGGGCAATTGCTCGGAGTGGAATCAGGGGGAACCAAGAGAGGAATTTCCCGGAGTGAAACGAGGGAAGGGCAATTACTCGGGGAGGAACCAGTGTTTTTAAACATCGATGGATTTTGGTTGATGTATTATTAGTATTGATGATTTAATTTTGAACATTAATGTTTGAAAATGTTGCTTTGCTATCAATATCGCATCACTTGGGAGATTTTGTACAGCGAAGCGTTTCAGCACTATCAATCTTCTACATGCGCAATTCGAATTTCGCATTACTTTTGAGCATCTGCTTATGCGCAGAAGATGGAGACTGAAGTCTGTTGCCGTACCCTACACCGGTGCAGCAATCGACTTCAATCTCGATCTCCTGCGATCGCACAGATGCACAAAAATGGTGCAAAACTTCCACTGCGCATCAAAGCCGATCGTACTGTGGATTGTGTGACGCTTCGCCCAGCAAAAGAGAGTTTGTGCCACCTCGAACCTCAAAACTACTATCGATCTTCTACTCATGTGCAGTTCAAGTTTAGCATCCCTTTAGTGCATCTGCGCATGCGCAGAAGATCGATAGTGCAGTCCGCTAAGGCTGGCACAAACTCTCTGAAACCTCCCTCAACTCCTGACGGGCGGCGCGGCGCGGCGCGGCGGTTGCAGGCTTCGAGGGCGTGTGGGCGTCGGGACTGTCCATCTCGGCGCAGCTGGGCGTGCGCGACTGCAACGAGGCGTCGTGGACGCAGGTGCTGGAGGTGGCGGAGTTCATGGCGGACGCCTCGCGGGCGCCGGTGCTGCTGGACGCCGACACGGGCTACGGCAACTTCAACAACGCGCGCCGCCTCGTGCGCAAGCTGGAGGAGCGCGGTGTCGCAGGTAGCACCACGCACCGGCCACGCGCTGGCGGACAAGGCAGTGGGGTGGCAAGGGAAGCAAAGGACGTTGAAAGGCAAGGATAGAGAATGGCAAGGCAAGGAAAGGAAACGGGAGAGTAAGGAATAGAAACGGGAAGGTAAAGAAAGGAAACGAAGGAAAGGAAACGGAAAGGTAAGACAAGGAAACGGAAAGGTAAGGAAAGGAAATGGGAAGGAAAGGAAGGGGAATAGAAAGGAAAGGGAATGGGAAGTTAAGGAAAGGGAATGGGAAGTTAAGGAAAGGGAATGGGAAGTTAAGGAAAGGGAATGGGAAGTTAAGGAAAGGGAATGGGAAGTTAAGGAAAGAGAATGGGAAGTTAAGGAAAGGGAATGGGAAGTTAAGGAAAGGGAATGGGAAGTTAAGGAAAGGGAATGGGAAGTTAAGGAAAGGGAATGGGAAGTTAAGGAAAGGGAATGGGAAGTTAAGGAAAGGGAATAGGAAGTTAAGGAAAGGGGATGGGAAGTTAAGGAAAGATAATGGAAAGGTAAGGAAAGAGAGTGGAAAAAACAAGGGAAAAAGGAGGGAAATAAAAGAAGAGAATGGGAAGGCAAACGAAGAAAATGGGAAGGCAAGACAGGGCAAAGCTGCATCAATTAATTTATTGCAATTTTGATGCACGTTCTCTCCTAACACTCCTTTGGCCGGAGCAGCTTCTTCTCAATTTCTACTTGTGACAATCCACCGAGTGTAATGCGTGTCTGCGCAGGGTGCTGCATCGAGGACAAGTGCTTCCCTAAGACGAACTCTCTCCTGGACGGCAGGCCGCAGCCCCTGGCGGACATCGAGGAGTTCTCTCTCAAAATCAAGGTGAGTTCTCAAGTGCCAATTCTGCGGATTATTTCTTAATTTGCATTGTTTTAGATGAAAAGATTGTTCATACACAATAGCACAGGCAATGCGGAATTCATTGTGACCGCTTACAATGGAACAATCACCTTCATTGAAAAGTGCGCCACGTATACTTCAGGAAGTATCTGAATCGCTGTGTTTTTCTGTAGTTTACCAACATTCCTGGAGAGATAATACGTTATACGTCACCCGAGATGACCAAAGATATCGGTGAACTGAGTGCTAACCACATCAATATTTACAGGTTAACACTTCTTAGCAGTTATTAATCTTATCAGAACATTCACAGTTTTTCACCATTCACTGTATTCTGAACCATTAAGAATTAACTCAAAAATTTCAGGAACGCTGCATAGAATTATAGGCAGTATCTGCGCAGAATTCTTTTGCATTCACTGTATTGTTTTACCAATTTTGCCAGGAAAATGAATCGGATATATATCTTTATGTCCATTTTCTTAACCCACAACTATTGTTTTTCACAAAACATCAAACCGCACATCAACTCGCATGGGTCTTGCTAATTAAACATGTATATAGTTAAACGTATGTATATAGTTAAACGTATGTATATAGTTAAACGTATGTATATAGTTAAACGTATGTATATAGTTAAACGTATGTATATAGTTAAACGTATGTATATAGTTAAACGTATGTATATAGTTAAACGTATGTATATAGTTAAACCCATGTATATAGTTAAACGTATGTATATAGTTAAACCCATGTATATAGTTAAACCCATGTATATAGTTAAACACATGTATAGTTAAAACATATGTATAGTTGAACATTTTATAAACATACACTGTCTGGCCAGGTATAAAATATCTGCACAGACATTGATGACAGAGTGATTTACTTAAAATTAATATTTAAGTATTATCTATCACATTAGATTCAGGACGCTTTATTTCGATGATTTATGAATGAAAGTGAATAAATGGCAATTCACGATATCCTTCAGTTTCTATTTCCTTCCTTATGTTCGATAAAGATGACTCTAACTTATTATTTACATGCGACCAAACAATAAAATGAAGCTCACTTAAGTACGACAGTTAAAATGGAAATAGGATGGGAAATGCCACCTGCTATTTAAAACATGGCTATCTTAAACATCGATATTTTGTCTATGTTTACGTCGACATCGAAAACCTTTGAGTTTCAAAGCTCTGCGCGAAGCCAGATGGGTACGCCTTGCCTGGGCCTTGCCTTGGGTCACTAGGGTTTTACCAAGCTATCAGGCAAGGGCGTTCGACTCGGAGGGGAGCGAAGATTCCCGAAGGCGGACGGACTTCAAAAGGCAAACTGCAGAGCTCTGCGCGAAGGCAGGTGGGTTTGCCTTGCCTGGAGCGAGTACCTGGGCCACTAGGGCAGTGTTGTCAAGGTCGATGCCACGAGCGGGAGTCCGTGGCACGAGTGCCACGACGAAATCGCCTCTCCACGCAGTTCACAACCCCGCAGGAAACAACGCCATCACTATTGTAACTTAAACGCCAACGCTATCATTACTAATAGTTTCCTCTCCCGACGCTAGTGGCGCAGAGAAGCTCGTGACATGACAAGGTGCCGCGAGGCGTGCCACTGCCACCCGTAGGAGATCTTGACATCACTGTACTAGGGCCATACCAAGCAAGCGAGCTCGACCCAGAGGGGAGCGAAGGCGGACGGACACCCAGTGTTACGATATATCGACGTTTTGGTAAAATTTGCCATTTGCCTGTATATTCAGTGTACACATCACTGTATTGTTTTATCAATTTTGCCAGGAAAATGAATCGCATATAGATCTTTATGTCCATTTTATTAACTCACAACTATTGTTTTTTACAAAACATCAAACAGCACATCAGCTCCGACAGGTCTCGCTAATTAAACATATGTATAGTTAAACATATATATATATATATAGTTAAACACGTGTATAGTTAAACATATTTATATATAGTTATATATATAGTTAAACATACATATATATAGTTAAACATATATATATATATAGTTATATATACAGGGTGAGTCACGTAACTTTAGCACCTCCTGTAACTTTTGAACGGTTGAAGTTATTGCAATGCAGTTTTCACGAAAGTGCATGAGGGAAAGGGGCTAATTGATACGTGCATTAATTTCTATTTTATCACTTGTATTTTACGAGATTTTTTAGGTAACTTTGTTTTTTCAAATAGAACTATACATATTTTTTCAGTCCACCATGACGAGCATAAAAAGACGAATCCAATGATGTACATATTGTCATATGTTAGATAAGGATTTTTTTGATTAATTTCGATTTTTGCGACCGGGGTTTAACGGACGTTTTGAATAGTCCACCACACAAGGTCATGCAGCGCTCCACCAGCACACGTGCGCCCGGCGAAGGGAAGGGAAGGGGAGGGATCTTATTTGAAAATACGAAACATAGTATTCCAAGTATTCACAAAACCATTGCAGTTTTTTCCTGAACTGTGCTTTCCATCCTTCTGCATTTTCACATTTTCGTCTTTCTTTGATTGAAGGAATTAAAGGATGGAAAATAAGGATTTGTCATAAGTTTGTATTGTAATAAAATTGTTTATAACTTCAACTCCATTTAATGGGATTTCATAAGATACGTAGTAATGGGATCTTGAAACAAAGCACAATAAGAATAAATAATTAAAACTGTACAAAAATATATTGTATATTTTGAGCAAACAATTTCAATGTTAATACGAATATAATAATAACTAAGGGATAGAAATAATCTTATTTCAATAAATACTACTTAAGGCAAATCCGTATTTTCAATCCCTAAGAAACCCAAATTACTGAAAATGGATTAAGATGAAAAGGAGAGTTCAGGAAAAAGTGCAACAGTTTTGTGAATATTTTTCGTATCCTCAAGTACTTAAATCCCTTCCCTTCCCCGACCCCGCGTTTGCTGGGGGAGCGCTGCGTGACCTTGTGGGGCTGACAGTTACAATGAAAATATCCGTTAAACACTAGTCGCAAAAAATCACAATTACTCAAAAAAATGCTTATCTAACATATGACAATATTTATATCTTTGGATTTGTCTTTTTACGCTTGTCATGATAGACTGAAAAAATATGTATAGTCCCATTTGAAAAAACAAAGTTACCTCAAATATCTCGTAAAATAAAAGTGATAAAAGAGAAATCAATACACATATCAATTAGCCCCATTCCCTCATTCACTTCCGTGAAAACTGCATTGCAATATCTTCAACCGTTCAAAAGTTACAGGAGGTGCTAAAGTTACGTGACTCACCCTGTATATAGTTAAACATGTGTATGGTTAAACATATATATAGTTAAACACATGTACAGTTAAACATATAGTTATATATATATAGTTAAACATCTGTATGGTTAAACATATATACACTGTATATATATATAGTTAAACACGTGTATAGTTAAACATATGTATACTTAAACATATGTATAGTTAAACACATGTATAGATAAACACATGTAGAGTTAAACACATGTATAGTTAAACATACGTATAGTTTAACATATGTATAGTTAAACATATGTATACTTAAACATATGTATAGTTAAACACATGTATAGATAAACACATGTAGAGTTAAACACATGTAGAGTTAAACACATGTATAGTTAAACATATGTATACTTAAACATATGTATAGTTAAACACATGTATAGATAAACACATGTAGAGTTAAACACATGTATAGATAAACACATGTAGAGTTAAACACATGTAGAGTTAAACACATGTATAGTTAAACATATGTATACTTAAACATATGTATAGTTAAACACATGTATATATAAACACATGTAGAGTTAAACACATGTATAGATAAACACATGTAGAGTTAAACACATGTAGAGTTAAACACATGTAGAGTTAAACACATGTATAGTTAAACATATGTATACTTAAACATATGTATAGTTAAACACATGTAGAGTTAAACACATGTAGAGTTAAACACATGTATAGTTAAACATATGTATACTTAAACATATGTATAGTTAAACACATGTATAGATAAACACATGTAGAGTTAAACACATGTAGAGTTAAACACATGTAGAGTTAAACACATGTATAGTTAAACATACGTATAGTTTAACATACGTATAGTTAAACATACGTATAGTTAAACATATGTATACTTAAACATATGTATAGTTAAACACATGTATAGATAAACACATGTAGAGTTAAACACATGTAGAGTTAAACACATGTATAGTTAAACATATGTATACTTAAACATATGTATAGTTAAACACATGTATATATAAACACATGTATAGTTAAACATATGTATACTTAAACACATGTAGAGTTAAACACATGTAGAGTTAAACACATGTAGAGTTAAACACATGTATAGTTAAACATATGTATACTTAAACATATGTATAGTTAAACACATGTAGAGTTAAACACATGTAGAGTTAAACACATGTAGAGTTAAACACATGTATAGTTAAACATATGTATACTTAAACATATGTATAGTTAAACACATGTATAGATAAACACATGTAGAGTTAAACACATGTAGAGTTAAACACATGTAGAGTTAAACACATGTATAGTTAAACATACGTATAGTTTAACATACGTATAGTTAAACATATGTATACTTAAACATATGTATAGTTAAACACATGTATAGATAAACACATGTATAGTTAAACACATGTATAGTTTAACAGCTGTATAGTTAAACATGTGCGTGAGCGTGCGCAGGCGTGCAAGGAGGCGCAGCGCGACGCGGACTTCTGCGTGGTGGCGCGCGTGGAGGCGCTGATCGCCGGCTGGGGGCTGGCGGAGGCGCTGCGCCGGGCGGACGCCTACCGCGCCGCGGGCGCCGACGCCCTGCTCGTGCACAGCAAGCGCCGCGACGCCCACGAGATCGAAGCCTTCATGGCCGAGTGGCGCGGACAGGTGAGCTCCCCCACTCATTGACTGACTGATTAGCGATTCGCCCGGCGCGTCAACTGATAAGTCCCGTAAGTGTAGTACGTATTTAATCGCGGGAGGTGGCTGTGATCTTCCCTCGATGGATGGGTAGATCCGGCGCCGACCCATCCCTGGGCGTGCGGGGTTTTCCCAACCAGGTATCTTCCAACAGCGAGGCACTGCCCCAGCCTGGTCTAGCTCTAAGCTCCCGATGTCCCCCGGTGCGTGTGGTAGTGAAGTGCATATAAGTGTGTGTGTGTGTGTGTAAGTAATAAGTGATGGTAGGAAAAGGAAGAGGAAGGAAAGATCACTCACGGTACATGACCCGTTTGCTAGGGTACTGCTCCGGCAACTCGACCCCGGAACCGGTCAGAGGCACTGCAGTAACACTAGTTGATGCCCTGAGCCACCTTTGCCGGTAGGTCCATTAGTATATTTGTTAATAAAAAAAATAACATCAAATATTGGACTCAAAAATTAAAACTTTTGCAAATGGCCGCCATATTTAGAGAAAAATACGGAAAAATTTAGATCGAAATAAATTGCAATTAGTCTTATGACGTCTTTTACAGTGGATGGATATCAATACAATAAATCTTCTGAATTAATGCCAAATGGTTTTACACGGATTAGAAATAAAAAAGTAACATACTTCATTGTGACTAAGATATTTTCACCGGTGACTAATAGTAAATACAGTGGGACACTGATGATTCGAACTAATTGGGACCAGGTATAGTTCGGATATTCGATAATTTAGATAACCGACCATAAAAATGGTAAGTGCACAAAAAGTGGATTTGGATAGGATTTATCGAAGTTCACTGAAGTCAGACGTTTCACTATTATAATATCTCGTTAATATTTTGTCCCTGTCAATCATATCGGGGATCATTCTCAATATTCAGTATTACAAAAGAAAATGAATACGTATAGTATGCGGTACATAATTAAACAATAATTATTCAGACAAAATACGAGTTCGGATATTTGGCGTTTCGGATTATCAACGCCCAATTGTACCTCTGATTGAATAATAATCGAAAAAACTAAAATGGGGGATCGCGTCAACTTTACCCCTTGTAAGGTGGGGGATATTACAATTACAAAGCGAGTATTCCCAAATAGAGGTAGAAAGAAAACTAACATTTATTACGAATCCAATACCAAAGTATGGCGCAGCATATTAGGTCCTTGTAGAAAAGTTCAGATAAACTATATTCAAAGTATTCAGAAACTAGCAACAAAATGTTTTCAAAGAAGAAATTTCATCGGAAATGTTTCTAATCATTTATTTGCACGGTAATCTCTAGGCAGCCATAGAGTAAGTTGTGTATACATTTTAAACATCGATTTTGGTTCGACATTTTAAGAATCATCCATCCTGGCAACACGAACGCTCATAACGACGTCTAGCGGCAATATGAAATTGCGCAATAATTCTGTACGCTACTTCTAATGAAGCACCTTCACCAAAAGTCGGTGACCTTCTCAGGAGGTTTGTGGTTCCAATGGTGCGCGTTGTGCGGCAGGGGCCGGTGGTGATCGTGCCCACCAAGTACCCCAACACCCCGACGCAGCGCTTCCGCGAGATGGGCGTGGCCGCCGTCATCTGGGCCAACCACAACCTGCGCGCCTGCGTCTCCGCCATGCAGGCCACCTCGCGCCGCATCATGCAGGAGCAGTCCATCGCGGGCGTGGAGGCGGAGGTACGTGCCAGCATGCCATTGTCGTCCATGATGGACACGACAGAATTCAGGTCTTTTATGTTTTGGTATCAATCATTCAAAATTTGCTTGTTCTTTAGTTTCATAAGAAAATGACCAAAGAAAACTAGAAATTGTGGTCTTCATTGACAACCTCATCTGTGACAGAATTGGCGATTTTTGCATTTTTGTGTCAATGATTCAGAATTTGCTTGTTCTTTAGTTTCATAAGAAACTTTTCGAAGAAAACTAGAAATTCTGGTTTTGATGGACAACCTCATCTGTGACAGAATTGGCGATTTTTGCATTTTGGTATCAATTATTTAAAATTTGCTTCTTTAGTTTAATAAGAAAAATTTCCGAAGAAACTAGAAATTGTGGTCTTAAAATAGAAAATAAAAATCTCCTATGTGACCTTTATATTTTATTGATGACATAATATCTCGAATGTGGTAAGAGCCAAATGGAAGGTTTCGTAAGGGATTTTCAAAAAAATATTACAATAAATAAGTATTTACTACAATAAGTAAGTATATACACACTATTATAGAAAGTGTAGAATGCCTGAACTTCGCCAACTGTACATTATTAACATAAAAAAGTGTGTTTTCTTCCTCCTATAAAATTTCGTTTTTTCCACATAGGAGTTTGTCTATCATCAACGACGGATTATAATGAACTGCATTCAATCTATTCTATAAAAATAGTGCCAACCGCGTTAGTGTGGTTCGAACACAGACAATGGAACCATCAGTTATTATTTCGTATTTTAACTTTTACACAATTGTGATTAAGGATATTTTTCATCACAAACAAAACATCGAAAACAAAGATATCGAGCACAAAATATCGATGTTCAAAAAACATCGACTTCAATACATCGATGTTTAAAAGATCGATATTTTTATAGAAACATAGATGTTTTGAAAACATCAGTATCGATGACGCATCCCAGTCAACGTGGAAGCTCAGAACCATAAGAGAACACGCATCTACGAGGAGGGTACGATAATAGCCCCAAATATTGACTCAAACCGGTCAATGTAGAACGTGCCCTTTGGGATTATCACTGTTGACCAAAATGCGGGTCAAGTTAATAGATATTAGAGATCCAGGGCATCTTGGTCTATAATACACTGTTAATGGAACTTGGTAACTTATTTCTTCAAACTGGCTGTGGTTCTTGACTTCAAGTCATTCAATATTAAAACCATCTACCTGCCAGCAAAATCTTAGGCCAGTGGAACTTGTTGAATAACTTTAACTCGTGAGCTATATCTGGTTTGTAATTTCAAGAGGTTAGGATAAACAAGATTGTTTTTTGCTTAAAAACTAATATTTCATAACTATAATTAACATTAAATACCTAAATGTTTCAGGCGTCTCGCTACATTAAACTTTAAATTGAGTTTTTTTGTTTATTGTAAAACTACCTTTGAAATGTGAACCCAACGACACGCGTTCTGATTTCCCTAAAAAAATTATTATTTTTTATTGCGACATGAAGGAAAATCATTAAAAGCAAATTAATTATAAAATATTTTTTTAAAAAAGGAAAAATAAGCATTAATTTTAAACAATAATATTAATTTTAAGAAATTTAAGCAAATCGTCTTTTTTCTTCGAAAAATTGTCATTATACTAGAACTGTACGCTTGCTTTATTCTTAGATACCCTTTTTTCAGTTGCAGTGTCAAATAATAAATTAAATGTTATGTGTATCTTTACTGAAACGGTACGGGGGGTGGGTTTTTGTTTAATTCTCTTTACTTACTTTATTACTTGACTTGCTTATTATTTTCTCATAACTGCACGAGCATATGACCTACCACCCTAAACCGTTTACAGAATTTTTTAGGATCCTGGGGAGCGAAGCCGGCTGTACAGGATACGGTATTTATCGTAATTGCAGGATATTAATATATAGTAAAAAAATAGTGGTGATACAACAACACAAACTTTCCCGCTTTATTGGAAACAGCTACGTAGTACTGAAATATTTCACTTTCTGCGCTACTAATATCTTAGTTATTATTTGGAAAAGGCCAATTCAACCAAGACGCGAACAACTCACGGTTTCCATCGCAGCGTTGTCACAATTATGCGAATTTTTAAACTGCATAAAAATATAATACAAAAGTTTTGTAAACTTGTATTAGAAAAAGAATCCTGATACCCCGGACAATATAGAAATGCATTTCTTAGACCCATGATTAGAGAAGAGTATTCTAAGTCCATGCAACAAATACTCTACTCACTACAAATGGTACAGCATTTGGTTCGAAAACTAAATATTTTCACGCAAATATCAACATAAATTTGACAATTGTGACTCCTTTTCATACAGCTACATCAAATCAAAACAATGACACGTCATTTTCAGAAATTTGACGGGAGCGAAATGAATTCCATTGTTGCATTCCCTGCATCGTCGCTTTCTCTGAGAGCTACTAATTTTTATTTCAAATATTTGAAAATGAATAATTTCTAAAAGATTAATGTGTAAATGTATTACAAAAGGTCGATTGTAAGAATAACAAAGAAATAATTTACAAAATTATAAATTGTAATTTAAGATGCATCCAGCTGTCTGAAGCGCAGTAAATTTGCAGCGGGCTATTATGTTTGTCACGGAATTATAGAAAAACTACTCGTATTTTCAAAAAAATTAAGCACGACCTTATTTGAAGATGTAGTTTTGATAAATGTTTTCATTGAAAAAAAAATTCACAATTGTAGTTGTAAGAAGACGTTGAAAACGAAGCGCAGTGAATTCCGAGCGGGTTATTATGTTTGTCAGGGAATTATAGAAAAACTACTCGTATTTTTAAAAAATTCAACATGACCTCATTTGAAGATCTGTTTTTGATGGACATATTTCATGAAGAAAAACAATTGCATCTTCGTAACTGTAGTTGTAGGAAGACGCTGAATTTCTTAAAATTTTTTACAATTTTTGCAAAAATCAGGCATTTTAACGAACATGAAACGTGCACTATTCTCTTAAGCTTCCTTTATGTTCTCACAGGTCCCAATTTAATAAAAAAACGTTGTGCGGTTTTTAAGAAAATGTTTGAAGAAAATAAAAAAATTGTCTGACAATTTTCGCGAAAAATACTTATTTTTGAAAAATTCAATATGACCTTACATAAGTTCGTTTTTTATGAACACATTTCATAAAGAAAAAATGTATCTTTATAATTGTAGTTGAAGGAAGATACCGAAGAAATTTTGAATTTTTTCATTTTTCGAAAAATTAAAGTTTTCACCAACATGAGACCTACGCCATTCTGTTAAATGACCTTCAGACTATCCAACAACAACATTTAATCAAAATTGTTGGCGCCATTTTTTTGAAAATTTTGAAAATATCCCAAGACCTTAAAGTAAAGTATCTCTCAAAATTGAAATATCTGTTTCAAATTCAAGGAGCCACGAAATCACTCATATCGGGGAGTATCAATTTTAGAAAAAATCGGCTGAACGGTTTAGTCACTAGCGTTGTTCGTAGACGGACAGACAGACGTTTTGCTTTCAATTGGTTTTTCGGTATAAAGGAGCCAGAAGAAAGAGATTCTGGCTGCACCACGTGTTAAGAGATACATTTCCTAATTTAGCAACTGAATTTATCCACTTTTTCGTTACCAGGACCCTGTAGTAAGAGTTGAAATATATAATTTCTCCAAAAAGATGGCGAAATGAGAAGGGAGAAATATGTAGTTGCGTATGAATATTTTTGTTTAGGAATTATCCAGTTTGAAAGCAGGTTTTTAAAGCATTGCAAAGATGCACAGTTTCTTTCGTCATAAAACCTGTCCGGGAAGGCATGCCATATCTTCTCATGCGAGCATTATTGGACTACACAAAGCTTAAGCATTACTTCGTGCAAATTGGTTCAAGCTGTAGTACCCCGGCGTAATGACTCTCTACAATGCGGTTTAAATATATTTTTATTGCAGAAAATTTACATTACACATTAGTCAAATTTGTATGAAATACAATGAACTGCTCAACTGAACATGTAAACTTATGTTTCATTGGCAAAATAACAAATTTGGGAACACAGTCATGCATTGACTTATGCAAATAAAGCAAATGTAAACAATAGCTTTGATAATATATTTGTGTGGACACTCAAGAAACCAACACTTTTTTACCATTATAGACATAGATCGCTTCCAACCACCAATGAGAATTGTGTTAGTTATATATCTGTAGGATATCAATGAACAAGATTTTCAGAGATATACTTTTGCTCAATACATTTATTATTCACACTAAAGACGAACAACAGAAAAGCATTAGATATGCTTTACTCCTTAAGAATCCATATAGTCAATTGGCTACGGAGGCAAGACAAATTACTCACGTCGCAATTATCATGGTACAATGTGAAATCTTTCGAGACGAAATGTGTGAACAATTTAAAAAGTGTATTAGAATAAATGTTATTAGTGTCCAGGACTTATGGGTGTCGAAGATGATAATTTTTGTCAGTAAACATGGGGTGGTTAATTTATAACGAAGTTATACACATGGCATTTGCCCCCGGTTAGGAAGCGATCCATTGGGCATTGATGGTCGATGTATTCTCGCTCTGACGCGAAGATATTTCAAGACGCAAAGATGGTGCAAGACGAACTGCCTACCAACCAAGAACAAATGTCATACTTCTAACTTTTATTATATAAACTATCCCACCGTATATTTATTGGAAGAAAGTGATATTCTTCGACATGATCTAGAAGGTTGTATCATTTACTCTGAGACATTCTGTATTTGACTATCATTGGGAATAATTATCTTTTAAGTTTGTTATAGTGCAAATATTAGAAAGCGCCAAGTGAAGCAAAAAAGGAAAACAATTACTAACCGATGCATTAGATACAGTCTTTTCAAGAACAGAAACAATGCGGCTTTTTTACATTTATAATAATTAGGTCCTCTTGCATGCCATTTTTGTAAGGACACTTTCAGATGCTGTATGATAAAATGAGTTTCCATTCGGATAATCTTGCAATTTCGTCCTTCAATTTTTAAAGATCAAGATTTATACAGAGAATGAAGCAGGGAAATGTTCACCGTTCTGATCGGCCATGATAATGCGTGAAAACCATTCTGATTGTCCTAAACACTTACTTGTATGACCTTGGAGTTATTAAACAACAGGAGTCCCATTTCATTTGACTTTCGTCGCTTTCCTTGAATAAGCGCGCTTCCAACCAATACATCTAAGGTTGAAGTCTCGTAGAACCAATACATCTAAGGTTGAAGAACTAGTATTGACGAAATAAAATCCAAGACTAAAAAACAACAATTCTACATTCACATGTATTCTTTTCCCATATACACTTTCCCAGACATTCTTCGATTCCGCAAATCGCGTATTTTTGTACTTCGGTTTGCGAAGTGAAGGGACCCATGCATCAGGATTTATTCAGTGAATAAAACTGAAGCATTATCTCTTCGAGTTATGAATAATTCTCAGCACACGTCTACTCGCTATGCGCTGTTTCGGCAAGGACATCACAAATTCATGAAGTACACCTTGCTCTGAAGAATGTTGCTACCGAAACATTTCACCAAAGGTGAAGTAGTTATCAAGCATACAACACAATCCCGTGAAGAACTGAAAGCATAAGAAAGCCTGACATTAGGGACAATCATTACGTATTTTTCTCTTTGTGTGACGCTTGACTATATTGTGTACTATGTTAGTTTTTATTTTAATAGAAGCATGTAACATACCCTCCGAAAATAAACTTTATTCAGCAAATGCAATCTAACCACACATATTCATTTTGATCTTCCAGTTGCCTGACCTTCCACATGCCTCTTTTACTACAACTATCTCCTAGCGCTGAGATGTCTCGAGAAAGGCACTTCATTTTTATAAAGTACGCCAAGATCATTGATAACTACTGCAGCAGAAGAATACCACGCAACAGGAAGCATCTCAAAATCCTACTTTATAGAAATTTTTATTTTATTATAACAACCATGCAACATTCAACAACTTGATCTACATTTCATCTGTAGATCAAGTCTTTTTCAGGGAATGAAATACCACAATAATTCACTATCATCCTCGAGTTCTCCTGCACTATTTTCTTCAGGGAATGAAATAAAGCACAATAATTCATTATCACCCTGGAGTTCTCCTGGGCCATTTTTCTCGGTCTAATTCAGAGAATGAAACAAAGCACAATAATTAGGAAATTTGTGCACGCAATAACGGAAGCACTATCGTTCTATGCGCAGATGCACTAGTGACGTGAAACTTGAAATGGCCTTGTGCAAAAGATCGATGGTGCTTTAACGTTCGAAGGTGCACGAACTCCTTATTGATCATCACCCTCGAGTTCTCCTTCACCACTTTCTCAGCCTTATTCAAGGGCAGAAACATTTTACAATGATTCACCACTCTCGATTTCTCCTGCGGCATTTTCCGCAGCCTTCTTCAGGGAATGAAACAATAATTTATTATCATCCACGAGTTCTCATGCGACATTTTCCTCAGCCTTCTTCAGGGAATGAAACAATTTATTATCATCCACGAGTTCTCATGCGGTATTTTCCGCAGCCTTCTTCAGGGAATGAATGACCACAATTTATAATCATCCTCGAGTTTTCATGCGACATTTTCCTCAGCCTTCCTCAGGGAATGAAACAAAGCGCAACAATTATCACCCTGGAGTCCTCGTGCGTTAAATTCCTCCCGTGCCTCCTCGCGCCGCGCCGGGTCGTGGCCGTGGCCGTCCGCAGGGGCAGGGGGGCGTGGCCGGCCAGCGGGGCGCGTACTCGCGCAGCAGGCGCTGGGCGTCGCGCAGCGCGCAGAGGGCGAAGCGCTCGGGCAGCGCGCAGACGGCGGCGGGCGCGTCGCACAGGCACAGCTCCGCGCACGCGCACGCGGCCAGCGCGGCGGCGCCGCACGCGCACGCGGGCGCCTCGCACGCGCACGAGCACGCGCACGCGCGCGCGCACGAGCACGCCCCGCGCGCGCACAGGTAGCACAGGGCGACCGGCGCGCACGCCGTCAGCGCCGCCGACGCGCACGCCTGCAACACCAACCACGCACCAGCACGTTCGGTCAACGCGTTCGGTCAACGCGTTCGGTCAACGCGTTCGGTCAACGCGTTCGGTCAACGCGTTCGGTCAACGCGTTCGGTCAACGCGTTCGGTCAACGCGTTCGGTCAACGCGTTCGGTCAACGCGTTCGGTCAACGCGTTCGGTCAACGCGTTCGGTCGACGCGTTCGGTCGACGCGTTCGGTCGACGCGTTCGGTGGACGCGTTCGGTGGACGCGTTCGGTTTCATTGAATGATTGTTATCGGGAGCGCGCAACTACTGAGGTCGGTCCCGTAAGTGTAGTGCGTGTTTTCCATCGGGAGGTGGCGGTATTCTTCCCTCGCTGGATGGCGAGATCCGGCGCCGACCTACCGTCGACTAGCGGGGTTTTCCCGCTACTAGGTATCTCCCGCTAGCTGGACATCGCCCCAGCGGAGAAAAGCTCTGAGAATGCCGACCGGTCTCCCGGCATGTGTGGTAGTATAGTGCATGTTAGTGTAAGTGTGTTTGTAAAGGGGTGAGGACAGGACAAGGAAGAGGAAGGAAATATCGCGCGCGGTCCATGACCCGTTTGTTAGGGTACTGTTTCGGCATTCGCCTGGTGTTGATTGGAGAAACTAAGGAAAAATACCGATCAGAGCAGTCGGCCTCTAGAATACTCCTCCAGTCAACAACTCAATTCGACCTGGCTGACAAGCTTGTCATGATACCAACCATCCTCCCCCCAAACATCATCGCTTGACATCTGCTTACTGGCAAACGCTGGTGTGCGGGTAGGCAACCACCACTACAATATTCATAACTGCAGATGGCTCAGGGGACGAATTGATGTCACGGCAATGCTTCCGACAGGGAGGTCCAAGGGTTCGAGTCCGCGGCGGAGACAGGAGTTTCGACGCTCGCCACATAGCTAGGTCGAATTCAGTCTCTCTCTCTGGAGGAGAAATCTACCGGCCGACAGCTCTGATGGGTAGTATTCCGTGGTTTCTCCAATCAATATCAGGCGAATGCCGTAGCAGTACCATAAAAAAACGTGCCACGCACCGCGTGCGAACGTTCCTTCCTCTTCCGTGTATATTCCTCACCCCTTACTTACACTAACATGCACTACAGTACCACACATGTTGGGACACCTGTCGACAGCTTAAAGCTTGTCGCAGCTGAAGTGGTACTCCGCTGGTGGGGGATATCAGCTGGAGGAAAACCCTGCAAGCCGTCGTGTAGGTTGGCGCCGGGTATCACCATTCAGTATGGTGTGGCGTCGTTTCAAGGTTTCCAAGCGAGTGGCATACCTGAGCTGGAAGCTGTAGTGAAAGGCGCACCCGAGCTAAAAATAAAGGGGCGACCGACAGGATGTGACTGCTCCAGGAAACAACCCAGGCAAACAAAGTGTTGAGAATGTTTTGTGGCGAGTCTGGGACGATTGTACAAGACCCCTAGCCACTGAGCCTGGGGACGCCGACAGCATGACGCCGGGTGGGGGAGACGGGGCTGTATATAAGGCGGGCACTTTCTGCGCTCACGGAGATTCGGATAGATTCGTAGAGCTTGTTGTTAGCCGACGGGCTTGGTGGGATCTCCATTGTACTCCAGCGCGTGGTTTCTAGGGCGGAGACCGGTTTTGGCTCCAGGCCATGTAGGTACGTGGATACCGGGGACTTAAGATCCGATTGCATCGCATCATGCGTTGTACCTGCTTTCGAGCAGTGGCACTGAGTTGTAGGGCTTAGGGACGGTCGCGGAGCTTTCGCGGCTAAGGGGAAGAAAAAGTTTGCCGGGGTTTAATGTGTATTTGTAAAATTTCTGTAATTGTTAAGGTCTTGTAAATAAATGTAAATATTGTTATCTTCAACGCAGTGTCTGAGCCATTCACTCCAGTACGTCACAATGGGAACATCACCGCTACTTCCCGAGGAAAAACATACTCTACACTTTAAGTACTAATAACCTCGGCAGTTACGCGCCCGTAATCAACCAACTACCTCACTATACTGCGATTTCTCTAACTTTGCCCCTCAAGGCCACTTAAGACCATCTTCGCGATGGAATATTACACGGCATTTCGCGTCTTTCTCGATCTTGCCGGTAGAACACGCATGATTGCAAGCACTGCTTGATACGGTCGCGATCATGCGAAATCTAGCGAAACGACTGAGAAAGATGCGAAATACCGTGACATATTCCATCGCGAAGATGGCATTTGAGTGGCCTTAAGGGACAAAGTTAGAAAAATCGCAGTATAATTTAGAGAATTAGAGAATTGATGCCTTATTTTACGTGGCGAGACTCAGACCATGAATCCTGATCTTCCGTCTGATCACGCAAATTTCGCTACGCTCCATTCACCAACTAGCGGAGAAACAAGGTATTCCGTGGGCGACGAAACAGACGATTTTGAATTTTAGCTCAGAGGCGAAATTTAGGCTTTAGGATCTTTTACATGCAGTAAATCTACTAACATGGGACAGCCGGCTTTACTTCCCCTCCGAAGGAAGGCGTACGAAGGCTTTTTTCTCCCTTAAAAATCCATGGCTTCGATCAGGTTTGAACCCGCGAACTTGGGTATAACAGTCCGATGCGCCAACGCCGCCACAAAGGCTCTGAAAGCGCCTCGTGTCCTACCTGGGCGGGCGAGCGCAGCAGTCGGGCGGCGGGGTCGACGGCGCGCGCCGCCAGCGCCGCCCCGCGCAGCGCCAGCAGCTGCGCCAGGGCCAAGGGCTGCGCCAGGGCGTGCGCGAGGGCGCGGGCGACGCCCCGCCCCGCCAGCGGCAGCGCCCGCGCCCCGCACTGCACGCACGCGCGCGCCACCGCCCACGCCAGCGCCAGCGCCACCGCGCACAGCTCGCACAGCGCCGCGCACAGGCGGCGCACGCGCCGACGGCCCCTGCGGAACACCAGAAGTATTTATTACTAGGAAAACACCCGGCAGACGTTGTTCTGCCCTTCCTCTCCCTCTTCCCCTCCCATCTCCCTCCTTCCCTCACCCTGTCCCTGTGTGTTTGTCTCTGTCGCTCTCTGTCCCTCTTATTCAAATTTACTTGCAGATTCTGCACGTCTCTGAGAAGGTGTGGTAATATCGAGAAGCGCCGGACCAGCAAAAATGTAATAGAATGTTCGAGAAGATCTCATCCTGTAGATTACGGTGTGAGAAACGTTTCTTTGAGGCCTACGGCCTCAAAATTTTAGTTTTTAAGACCATAGAACGCATTTTTAGAAGTTATTTAACGACATAGATTCAAAAGCCTGCCGAATGCGTTGCGGGTTGCAGTTCACGTAAATATTTAATTTTGTTCTACAGCGCTATGTAGTGGACTTTCAATAGATTTAACAGCAAATAAAACTTCATGTGGCAGTCGTAAGCCCAAGGCACTAGTTCATATGAATATGTGCTAAAAATAGCAATTCGAGCATTCCAGGAGATTCAATATTTTTCATAAGTGTTGGATGTGCTCACCATTTACGTTTACGCCGCCGTGTACCGTGGCTATCATTTTGAACAAAACTGAATTTTCAATAAGCACATATAAAATATTTATTAAACAAAACCTACAAACATTTTATACTATTAACGTATTCTAGTATAAGCCACGCAATACTTTCCTTAGAGAATATTACTGGACTGTTTCACCGTTTACGTGGAGAAACGAGGAAATGCTCCGCGCAGAAGGAGACGCCGCCGTCTGCAGTGTCGTAGCGGCCGGTTTGAATTTCGCGGCCCGGAAGTGATTTTTAAACTCAATTTTCTCGAAGACAAAATTTTTTTCGGAAAAGTGGACCTGCCATTTTTCATGACGTGCAACACAGAATTTGGGGTATTATTTTGTAATGGGAGCTTCTGGACATCCTGTATTTGCTCATAAATATAAGAATTATCAACCGGAATCTTGTATAAGCGGTATTTTTCAGCCCACGGTACCAGAAAGAGAACCCTGAGAATAAGTATGGTACGAGAACGTCTGTGGACGCATTACTGAGCTAGCCACCCAAGCTATTGCGTCCATTATTCGGGACGAATTAAAGTGTTATATAATTATTTGAGAGGGGCAGGAAGCATTATAGTATTAATATGTAATAATATGTATTAAAGTTTATCAATATGAATTTGCGTTAAGACAAGAGTACGAAGCATGTCAATTACGTCGGTCGTGTCGTATATTTCATATTTGGGTATTAAGATCCATTACATTAAGTTTCTTACAGGTCTTTTCTACTACTATTAGATGTAGTTGTTATACGAATATTACCTATTCGAAATTGAACGTGATTAATATTCTTGCATTTTCTCATACTTTTGAGGATGTAAATTCCATGACCGTTCCACTCCCATTCAACAGTTGAGCATTTTGCTCTGGCAGTGCGGTTTATCATGACCCGCCCGCGAATCGTCTCATTTCGGAACGGAATGTTTTTATAAACGATGACCAATGATGCTTGACTTGTAAAATTCTCTGCGTTTGGAAAAACCCTGTCAAGCCATTCGAGATAGTAGCATTACTAACATTATACAAGGAGCTGCAGAAGGATCCTCTGAACGAAATGAACGAAAAATAGTGAATTTTGATAAATAAATCAATGAACCGATTAAGTTTACAAATATCGATTAGGTTCTTTGTCCAGTTTTCCTTGATCCATTTAACAAATGCTGAATTTCTCGTAGAATTTTAATTTACGAAATCATTTTAACAGTCATAAATAACAATAAGTGCCGCAAATGCACCTCATGGCCTGAGTCTCGTCACGTAAAATAAGGCAATTCAATTCAATTTCTTTGCTTCTGGACATAAGCACAACTCTAATATGCGCACGTTTTGTAATGCAATCGTTTTGCTAGTTGCGGAGTTAGAGCGGAGTGGGATTATTATTTCGTCAGAAATATTACTAAATCGAATCTGCAGTTAGTTTGCGGACAAAAATTGATTTTCTACTTCTCACAAGCGAAAATGTTTTCTAATGTTTTAAACCACGCTCATTGGTATATGGATTCATAATTCAATAGCATATAGTAAATTAGTATTAGTGATTTGGAGCTCAAGAAAACGAACACATTTTCCTTTCCCATATGCCACACGAAGTTTTCACCGTTGGGCTACAAATAGACCAACATAATTACGTCAAACACGGTGATTGGGCTAAAAGGTTATTGCTATACAAACCTACCGGTTTATTCGCAGTATTACAACGGAGGCGTTTGCGAGCGAAACCAACTCCTTCCACTTGCAAAACTTTTTCAAAACAAAAATCTTCTCGCGCCCACTAGCGGTAGGATTTAAATAATCCACGCATTTTTTGGCGAATAACAATCTCAATAGTACGAGAGTCAGTCAAAAAGAAATGCCACCTATTATTTTTCTATTTAAACAAAATAAGTTATGTCAAAAAATTGAATTATTCGTCAAACCTTCTACAATCCACCACAGTAGTAACTTTCTGTGTCAACATGCACCGTGGTCTTTTAAAAATTGGCCGACATGTTCATAAGAGACCGCGTTGTGATTGAATTCTTGAATGCAGAAGTTGAACTGTGTCAGATAAATTGTCACATTATCTCCTTCACTTCATCTGCAGTCATCCAGCGGTCATCACGAATGATACTATGGAATTGCTAAATGTTGCGTGGAGTACTGCAATCACCGACCTGCCGCTCCGCTATTCGACAGCCAAGGGCAAAAGCCCTTCAGCTTCGATACAGCGCCGAACCCATCGTCTAACAGTGCACAGATCCTCGGTTGCATCACCGTACACATTTCTCAATCTTCCCAGAATGCAAATGCATTTCACCTTCTGCTTTCAAGATTTCAATCACAACGCAGTCTTTTACGAATCGATGTCGGCCATTTCCCAATCGACTTCTGTGCTGCCACATGACGCAGAAAGTTACTACTGCGGTGGATTGTAGAAAAATGTTTGAGGAATAGTGCCAAATAAAAGTTTTTCATACAACTAACTTTATATAAGTCCTAAAAAATTGGAGGCATGACATTCTGCCTGACCTACGTAGTATCACGCTGAAGAAAGCACAAGGCCTACCTGTGGCATTGCAGTCTCCGTTTCCGCCTCAGCAGGGCCGGTCCGAACATCATTTGGGGCGGGCGGAAAGTAGCACGCGTGGCCGAAAAACAATTGCCCCCCGCCTCCACCTCTACTTCTTCGTCCTCCCCTTGGTCGTCCTCCTCGCTGCTGGAGGCGGCCCACGAGGCCACGGTGATGGACGGGCTGACGCAGTCCAGCGCGCGGGCCACCACCTCCGACAGCGACGAGTCGCTCTCCGAGTGCGAGCTGTCGCCGCTCGCCGCGCTGCCGGCGTCCAGCGCCCTCTCGGGCCGCGGGGTGTTCGCGCCCGGGGCCATGGCTGCGGCTCTGCGACGGCGGAGGAAGGGAGTAGACTTGATGCCTTCTCGTCGGTCTTTGTGGAACTGAGTTGAGGCTAGTTCTGGGCTTCTCCGTGCGGGGCGCTGGTCTCAGTGGTGGATCGGGGGGGGGGGGACATGAGAGCCATCAGGGCCTTTGAACTCCCATATAACGTGGTGGTGACCATTACAGTAGCGCCCTCTCCTGCAGCACCTTCTTACAGGAATTAAAACACGAACTGCTGCCAGCGATACTTCAAACGTGCGTGGCTGCTGTGTGGGTTGCTGCTGTGTGCGTGGCTGCTGTGTCGGAGACGCAAGAAGCGCATCATGTTACAAAATATTGCGTCGATGTTCGCGCTTTTTTTCAGAGGTTTCTTATATGTATATATTATGAATAATTGAGTATTTAGAAGACATTTTTCGCATTTATCAGATATCAGCCAATTTTGATGTGCGGAAGTTGGCGAGCCTAACATGCAGCTGTACCCGGCGACACTAGCGCCTCCTATAGTAGCACCCTTCAGCTTTGTCTCTAGTTTTGATGGAGAGTTTCAAGGCCCTGACTGCGACCGCGGAGGAAGGGAATAGACGGTCCCCGGGAGGGGGAGTACTTTTTTCGATTTTTACATCCCTTTATTTAGAAAAATTGAATAAATTCTTCCCCCCCCCGAATCAGCCTCTACGGACCACGCGACGTGCATTTATGCACGTAAGACATTGTTTGGGGGGATCAGCATTTCTGCTGAGTTCATTTTTACACCCCAGAGTTGTTAGCCCTGGGGGTGTGAAAGATGAATTGATGATGAATCTGAGGTGTGAGAGGAGGACACACACTTACAAACAAACACAATTACACCCATGTCTGAGGCAGGACTCGAACCCGCGACCCTGTTGCTCGATATATAACGGCCCCGGGGTCGCTATAAAATGATAAATATTTATTTGAATAAATTTGATTTAAAGATTTATTTAATAGATGATACTATACAATATTATTTAAAAATAATATTGTGTAGTATAATCGATACACTACAAAAATAATATACGAAATAATAACAAAAACGCTTATTATTTAACCTAATCTGCAAATATGAAGCCCCCTCCCCTCCACAAATGATCGAGTGGATCCACCCCTGACTGGACTCGATTTGGGTACTGACGACGGTGTCACGTGCATAAAAGATTTAGTTTGTGTTGTGCTTTTACGCATAAATTATGCACATTTTGTAATTAATTTAGTGTTAAAAATATTTATTTATATACTTTGAATTGAAATTACTTTATTGTACAATGAGAAATTCATATTTACAGTAGAGATTATTCTTTTAATATATTCTTTAATTATACATTAATGCAATTTAGAAAACAAGAATTAATATTTTATTTTATATTTGTTAGTAAACAGGTAATGAATACGTCGGATGATTAGATTTTTCAATATTGTTTGTACTAAAACTTTTCCCTATTGAATGATTATTTCGTGTTCTTGGTGCTTCAACTTCTATGGTCATTAGTCTCATGATTTTAACATTTAGCTTGTCTGAAAGCCCCAACTGTTCTCTATCAGTATGCCAAATTGCAGCTGCACATACATGCCCCTGTATGTATTATCATCATCATTTAACTACTGAAGTGCGTAACCGGCCAGTTCCGATACGGCTTGCCATGGCCAACGCCGACCGGCAGCCCGGCCCGCCCAGTCCAAAAAGTACTCGCCAAGAACAGCAACATATCGATCATCAAATTAAAACTATTGTACCTTTTGAATTTGTTGTTTGATGATAAAAAACGCACAAGTAAAATACAAGCTGGTATTTACGATGATTGACGGGAAAGTAAAAAATGCCATAACTGATACTGCATCCTCTATGCGTTGTTACATCTGCCAATCTACGTCAAAGGATTCTAATAACATGGAAGCAATGATTAATAATGAAATCAATGGAAATAACCTTTCTTTTGTTATAACTTTGCTACATGCATGGATAAAATTTATGGAATAATTTCTAAATCTCTCCTACAAATGTGGTGATTAGATTATAACACCGAGAAAAAGGGGCAGGCTCGTTCCGCAGATCAGAAACAAAATTGTAAATCACGAAAAGCAAAAATTGAAGATGATTTCAGACTTAAATACCCAAACAAACCCAAACTCGGGTCAGGTACAATCAACGATTGAAATTTTGCTTGATTTTTTGACAATATGCCGACAACAGCAAGCATTTTAGGAGAAAAAAAACCAGAACAGTTGCAAGCTATGTCAAGTGGGCTGGAAGTCGATATTCAAAAATTAAAATTATACTGTTTGGAGGTTGCAAAACTGTTCATGGCACTGTATCCGTGGTCGTCCAATGGCACTGTATGCGTGGCACTGTATCCGTGGTTCATGTCATTTTAATTCATGTGTGCGCAATAATTGAAGCTTCTCCGTTGCCAATTGGACAATTTTCGGAAGGTGCACAGGAAGTCAGAAATAAAGATATCAGACGTTATCGTGAGAATTTTTCCAACAAACTCACATACAAAAAATATGCAAGATGTCTTTTTCCGTCTTTTGGTATTTTCAGATCCAGTGATTTCAAGTTTACAAGGCAAGAAAAGAGCGAACGGCAAACCGTTGGCCGTCCGAGGTCTTAAACTTTTCCTATCCTTTGATAATTTTTAATAATCACTGTGTTCAATAAATAAACAATACCATTTAAACTCGATGTTTGCATCATATTTGTGCACTGCAAATTTTACTACATATTTCCAGACGAAACTACTCAATTTTAAGATACTCGATCCACCATTTTGGATTTTTAAATTTTGACATCAAAATCATAAACAGGAACTTCTAAAATACTTAAATACACAGTTTAACGGAAATATGCTTTATTTTTAAATATTTAATCCGACATATTAGATCTGCCATTTCGGATTTTCCAATTTTGACATAAAATTCATAATAAGCGCCCTCAAAAATCATAATATACACATTTTCGTTGCGTTTGATACATAGCTTCTAGTTATGACCAGGTTTTTGGTCAATTGGAACCGGTGTGCGGCGTAGAACTTTGGGATTTTAGTTTTAGAATGATCGTTCATTGTAACGTTAGAGGAAGGAAATTTCTATTGAATAGAAAGAGCATCTTGACAACTCGAACCTCAATAAAGTGAATGTCTCAATATTTCCAATTAGTTTAATTCTTCACATTCTCTGTATACATTGTGTTTTAATTGATAAGTTGAAAGAAATGATACTTCATATTTCCACAACAGAAATTTTAAAGAGGTCTACCAATTTTATTTAATCTTCCACATAATTTAAATACATACTTTTATTATTTAATATTTAGATTTTTCAGTTCGAAAACACTAATTAAAAATATGATTTAACTTATTTTAGAGTGATTATAAGTTTAAAGGAGTAAGTTCACTTTTGATAACAATATAGATACGATGAATTGTTTTTAAAACGATCCATCGAAGTACTCGATTTTTTCTTTTCCCCTTCAAATTAGAGGCATTGAGATGGTGTTGAATTGCTGATGCAAGTGCGGTGTCTTTTTCGGCAGGTGGCGAGCGTGCAGGAGGTGTTCCGCCTGCAACGGGATGACGAGCTGAAGGCGGCGGAGGATCGGTTCCTGCCCAAGAAGTGACGCCCCAGAGCTGCCCAACACGCCGCGTCGACACGGCCCGATACGCACGCAAAGGCCGAAACGTTGAACGGAGACCATTTAACAGATAATTGTATGAATATTTTATATCGCACTGTTATATTATAAGTCACAGAGAATAAATAATACCTTGAAATTAAGACATGGAATTATTTCAGCTCATTTCGGTTCTCTGGTACGAAATGCTATTAGGATGTTTTTTTCTTATTATAATTGCCCATTCAATGTCTTGCAAGCAAGGGCATCCTGAAGATTCAAGGACGGCTGAAAAGCATTCTTCAGATCAAACACTGCTGATTCAAGCAGTTGTTAACATTTTATTAAATCCTAACCCATGGTTTACGCACATATATACACTTAAAGTTTTCACTGATTCTTTGTCCAATTACAGTTCTTTACCTAGTCTGTTACAATTACGGTAATCCTACTATGTTTCTTTATCTATCACAGACTACCTTACTTTCCTTAAGCTTAATTAACTATTTTCACAGATCATTCTTTCTTAATAATTATTTTGAAAATAACATCAAAAGACATTTAATATTGGTGATCGATATTAGTAGTTATAATTTTTCTCCTTTTCTCTTTCATCATAACCTACCTTGAGCTACACTTATCCATTTTGTTCCTGCAATACTCTGTATCTCACTGCACTATCGTGTCTTCTGTCTTCATATGCTTCATTTCTCGATTCGCGGATCTCAAGAAGTGGTGACATGCGCCGATCTACTTGCATCCATACTGGCAACTCGGCATCCCCCCTTCCATTTTACTTTCTTGGCCATTACTGTAGTGTCAGTTAATTCGGTCTGTTTACTTGCTCACCCTTACGTAGGAAACTTATTGTTAGGCCCTGGTAACGAAAAAGTGGATAAATCGTGTTGCTAAGTACAGAAAAAATCCTGTAATACGTGGTGTAGCCATAATCCATGTTTTTTGAGACCTTGCTACCGGAAAAACGATTGACGGCAAAACGTCTATCTGACCGTCTGCTTCATTTTTGCTAACCCCTAAACCGATCAGCCGTTTTTCTTCAAAATTAATATTACCCAATCGATCTGAATGAACTCGAGGCTTTGAGAGTTTCAAAGGGATATTTTGATTTTTGAGTGTATCTTACAATGAAGCCACATTTTCTCAAAAATGCCACAAATTTTTCAAAATTTTCTCAAAAATAGCACAACATTTTTTGACCAAACTTTGTTTTTGGATAGCGTGGAACGCTTAAGAAAGTGCCTGGTGTGGATCGAAGAAACCACAAGAAACTACCGATCAGAGTAGTCGGCAGCAAGAATTCTCCTGGAATCAGCGGCTGAATTCCATCTCGTTATTTAGCAAGTGTCGAATAATTTACCACCGTATTGACTCGAACCCTGAGCTCCTCCCGGTCAGAATAGTTGCATCGGTAACAGCTGTTACCCTGCGTTCTCAGCCGGTTCCATGATACGTGACTAATGGCGTGCACCCCACGTACGTGTCCGTAGGAGCCATGAACTAGGGTTTTTATTTCCTGGCGCGTGAGGGCCTGTCTTCACGATGGAATATCTCACGGCATTTCGCGTCTTTCTCAGTCGTGCCGTTAGATATCGCATGATCGCCAGCACTGCTCGATACGATCATGTGACATCTAGCGGGGTGACCGAGAAAGACGCGAAATGCCATGAGATATTCCATCGTGAAGACGGGCCCTCACGCGCCAAGAAATAAAAACCCGCGTACAGGAATTGTTCAGGGAAGGGCGCGGCGCGGCGGGGGCGGAAGGGGTGGGGTGGGGCGGGGCGAGGCAGGACAGACATGAGCACTTTCGCCGGAGGCGGCGGCGCCACGCGGGGGGCGGGGACAATATTTCGGGCCGAAAGCATCACCTGCCGCGAGTCGCAGTTCCGCGAGTGACGACGCTGCGGCCGCCAGAGGCCTCGACAGTGCCGCTGCGACTCTCCAGGCCGCCATGGCCGATCTTCAACGGTGAGTGCCTTCGCAAACTGCTTTAAAACCAAACAACGGATCCACGGGACGTTATGGCCCTCGCAAAAAATTTTATAAACAATTGATTTCATCTCTGAAGAAGAAGAAGAAAACCAAAATGTACTTTTAATTTCTAATTACAGTAAACCCTCGTTAGCACGAAAACTCGCTTAATATAAATTTTGCCGTAACACGAACAAAACTACGGTCCCAGCAAAGGATTACGTAAATATGAACATTTATAATACTCGGATAACACGAATTTTAATAACACGAACTCCGATTACTTCGGTCCCTTGGAATTAATGAGGGTGTACTGTAGACGTTTCCGAGTTGAGTGATTCTTGAACGAAATGAGAAAGAGAGTGAGATCTCTTGTTGAACACTCCTCTTGCTTTTAGAGGTAGGAGTAGAGCTGAAAGAGAGTTACTATTTTGTTAGCAATGCAGAAACTCCTGTAGAAACAAACCTGTTAAGTGGCAGTTTCAAATTATTCTAGTAATATGATTTGTAATCCAAAACAACCGACAGGTTCGAAACATAGAGTATTAGTTACGAGAAAGAGGAAGAGAGAAATCATATGGACTGATATGGGCAGAAAGAGCAAGTTACTTTTACGAAAACCTCCCTAGATATAAAATTTAGCATTCCTCCTGCCCAAACGCCACATGCAGTTTTTACATTTTGACGTTAAATAAATAAACAAATAGGAATAAATAAATTAAAAAATTGAAATAAATAAAAGATCAGGTTTAGTGTTAAGCACCATAGGAACTTTTAAGTTTGATGCCTTTGTCAGCTTTGAGAAACATATTCGGAAGTCCTACGTTGAAAAACAGCCTCCGACCTCCCGTGTTAAAACATCCATTACCGCCTCACATATACACGATGCGATTTGGTTGAGCGAGTTTTCCGAGTGAAATGTGTACAGCAAACTTACTTTCCAATGATCGCCCTCTCAGTTCGGTGGCTGGGGGCTTAAAACCCCACTCAAATCAATCCAAAAAGTGGTTATCGAGTGAAATAAATCGTGGAGTTTTTAAATTTCGGCATGGTTTTTCGTTGTCATACAGTACGTCATACAAAAATTTCCTAAAGGGTAGGCGGGAATAGAGCGGGGGCGGGAGAGATGTGTACACACGGTGTTGTTTATTTTGTTGCATATATCCTTGTAAATATCAAATCCATCGAAAATTAGTCCATATAGTCGTACACAATTAAAATAGACACAATTGCTCACAAATGAAGGGTAGAAGAGTGCAGGTATCGCGACATTACTGATGGAATCGTCAATAGTGCGTTGGCAATCGCTCCCGTGCATTTGTGTGCTGCGGGCTGTGCTGCAATTCCATATCGCCTGGGAATAACTGAAAGATGTACGATTTGTGATGACATGTGTGTACCTATTGAAAAACGAATGCTGAAAATACTCTTATAATCATTATTTCAAAGAAATATGATAAACAGAACCACTTCAGAGATACAAAATCTGCAGGTCTTCTAAAACTATTATATCAGTACGTACTCTGTTGCAGCTGACTTGAGAAAGGGCTTTTCAGTGTGTCATCTATCGATTTCACAAGATTTCCTCTTTCCAATTCTACCGCAAAGAAAAGCAGCGAAGAAAACGGTTTTAGATCATGCAGCTGAACAGGTGTGAAGAAGTACTAGAACGGATCATTTTTATTTTATTATATTTTCGGTAATTTACTCGTAGTTGTAGCTGATGCAATTTACTAAGAAAATTACTGCCAGAAGTTTTTTCCATGCAAACGTGCAACAGGTGCAAATTTAAGTCGTCCTTTTACTGATTATGTGTCTATTGCTATGATTAAGGTATATAAAGGAAAAGTGTTCCCAATGAAAATGACAGTTGTTGGATAATCTATGAATACAATTTCTAAGGGAAACTACACAAACAGAACAGTATAAACAAAGCTATCTAATGGCTATGGTGTTTACACAGTTGCCATCCAATTTCACATTAGAAAAAAAGAAAACGCTTTCGAACTGTGGGGTAACATTGTGGGCGAAACTTGATTTTGATTAACTATCGTTTTTATCGTCAAAACATGGAGAGGGAATATGGAGGCGAAAGCATTTTTCCTTGGAGTTAAAAAACAAGGATTTGCAATAGGCATTCTCTTAAACAGTTGGACACTGAGTGTGACACCATTCTGTTTAGGTTAAACACAGATTGGGAAAATGATCGGGAATGATGAAAGCCTCAACGCATTGCAGTTATACGAGTATATTACAATGCCTCATAAATACGAGAGACGATGACACAAGCTGGTGATCAAATATTAAGAAAATTTTTTAGAAAAGTATCACGCTCGTCAAAAACACATTTCAACATTACTGCATTACAGTATTCATTGTCTTGAACTGCGCGAACAATCTTAAAGCACATCTGTTTTGGCTGCCAACCACTATCTCTACTCAGCAGCAATCTTGTAATCTATAAACCATCTGCAATATTATAAGTGGGTAAGGATACGAGACGTCGATGAAAGACTAGAACTTTTAATACCAAAGGACCACGCAGCTCCTGATAAAATATGTAAGACAAAGTTTTCCACCTCCATCGCTAGTTGTAAGGTACGATGCGGACGTCATAAGGGGGGTAGAAGAAGCACTTCAGTCTGTGACGTAACTTACACGAATGGCAGAAGAGGTTGATGAGGGTAAGCATGTAGAACCGAATCCTTGATTATGACGATTATTAATATCAATTTGTGTAATTACTCCTAATTTGCTTTAAATGTAATGATGAATTTCCAATTATTGAAGATTTTTTGAAATACGGAAAATGGGTCCACCCTATGACTAAAATGTATTAATTCTACAAGAATTAGTGGAATTTTTTCTGTAAAAAAATTTGTGTACTTTAATGTTTTTCACAAACTAATTTTCTTTATGATTCATAGCGTTGGAGATATATGCAAAATACGTTTAAAAAGCGTGTTTAAACAGTCCCCTCCTACTCTCACCCCACCCTCCAGGATTTTTTATTTGATGTACAGTAGGTACCACCGAACAACCAGGCCAATTTGAAAATTTCGGGATTTATTTCATTCGAATTGTTTAATTTGGCTGGGATATAATTTCTGATAATTAAAATTAAAGTAATAAATGAATTTCTGCGAAAGTACTAGCGTTTAAATACTATGATGATCATACCCCAAACATTTGATGCACCCCTCCCCCAATTTTACCAGTCAAATATTGTCCAATATGAAGGGACAAACGCACAGGCAATTCTTTACTTTGCTCACCAAGCTTATTTACAGGTGAATTTTACCTTTTACAGGCCTTTAACGCCCTTTGTGTCTTTCTGAATTTTTAGCACTCACTCGGACGTCATTCAGTTTGAGCCAGCTTTATCAGATAAGTAATAACCTTTGCCAGATTTGTGGCTGGTCAGTGAGTGAACCATACCACTCATAAGCAAGGCTTGAATTTGATGATTTTGCACCTTTCTTCTCGTGTTTCGGCATTAACAGATTTCAGAATGTTTTGAGTCTTTACAGTTGTATTTTTTACGGTATTTTTTGTAATTTTGATAGTGAAAGGACTTTTTATAGTTTTAGATCATTATTTGATAAGTTTCTTTTTTTAATGGAGAGTCTCAGTAGAATTTTCCAGAAACTTACTGAAAGTTCGGTGGATTTTTCCTTTGTTCTTTTTATCTCGAGTCAAATTTTAATTCAGAAACAAAGCAGTTATAAAAAAGTGATATATTTTTTAAATGCCAATGTTGTATCATCTGATGTTAAACATACAGTCTGGACAAAAACCTTCTTTCGAACTGTTCATCAATAACTTCGGTTTTTAAAAGACTTTTTGGCAAATTAAAGGTCAAAATTTGATGCTTAAAAAGATAAATATACTACATCGTAAATGACTAAATTTCAATAATAATAATAATAATAATAATAATAATAATAATAATAATAATAATGAATAATGATTTTGATTATAAACTGATACTTTATTTTATTCTAAAGTCTTCTATTAGTGAGCTTAGCAGAAGAGAGATTTAGTATTTCACAGTTCATTGTGAATGTAGGTTTAGTTCATTTTTAATGTCAGTTTCCAATGTTTTTTAATCATAAATGCATTCGTTAGGTTATCTTTATGAATATATAGATCATGGAATTCCTAGAATTACTATAGCAATCTGTGTAAACGTGTTAAGAAATGGTTTTCCAAGTAGTGGCAGCTCGAGAAGGCTCGAGGACCATGCCGAGCCTACATTTTTGTAATTTTACTCAACCTTTTCCAAAAAATAACCACAAATAGATTGAATCACAACCGAGTCAATTTTATTCCGTATTCGATTTTTTTATTTCGAGCTAACAATTAAACACAAATTATTTCAAAAATATTTCTGGTGAGTCCGAACTGAAATCGGCCACCCCTTTAAATACCTTCAGGATCCGCCCCCGCTCCCAAGAGAAATTGCCTGCAAGCGCGCGCGCGCACGTGAGTGGACGCATCGTTCGTAAAATCCCGTTGTGCGTCGCCCGGCGCCGGCGCCGATCGGTAGGCTGCGCGCCGCTGCGTGCCATCGCCGGTCAATTTGCCTTCGCACTTTCTCCGCCGAAAAGGAAAGCACGCGAGGGACGGAAGGCGCGCTAAGCAAACGACGCACCTACGGGGCCTTGCCTCCGCCACGTAATACAAACACACTGCGACTGGCCAACTCAATACACCGGCTGAGGCGGCTCAGGGCATCAATTGATGCCGCTGCAATGGCTGTGACCAGTGGCGTAGTTAGCGGGGGCGGTCTGCTCCGGGTGTCACCATTTTAAAGGTTTCTAATGGTGACACCATTTTAGAGGGGACACCATTAGAAACTTTTATAGATTTTGCATAGATTTTGTATGGATTATAGCATAGATTTTTGATGAAATGATACCTAAGTTTGCCACCCTTGAATCTGTTTTTTTTAATAAAAAACATGCATTGGTTAATTCGTTATTCTTCGTTTTAGATTATTTATTTAAAAATGATATTACAATTATTTGAATTACATACTTTTTTACAGATTATTAATAAATGTCATGTCCAAATTTAATTGATTTTTATAAAATAATGTAAAACTATTCTGTAAGAGATATTTTTATATTTAATTTAGGGAGGTGACACCATTAGTTTTGCCCCGGGTGACACCAACTAAAGCTACGCCACTGGCTCTGACCGCGAGGTCTTAGTTCCACTCCGGACGGTGGTAGCAGGATTTTCCACACTAGCTAGATTGCTAGGTCGAACTGTCTGCTGAGGAATTCTAACGACCGGCTTCTCTCGTCCGGTAGTTTTCTACGGTTTATCCGAAGAAAACTATACAAATGCCGGAGCAGTACTTAACAAACGGGCCACGGACCGCGCACAATCTTTCCTTCGTCTTCCTTCTCTTATCCTCTCCCCTTTCATACACTTACATTTACATGCACTATACTGCCACACATGTCGGGAGACCAGTCAGGAGCTTAGAGCTTTTCCCGGCTGGAACAACGCTCCGCTGGTGGGATATATTTGGATGTGGAAAATCCTCGCAAGCCGACGGGTAGGTCGGCGCCTGATTTAGCCGTACAGTAGGTGAAGAACACCGCCACCTTTCGTGAAAAACATGCACTACACTTACAGGACTAATCACCGTCGCAGTTCACGCGCCCTGAAACAGGAAATAATGAATCAATCAAACTCAATCCAATAGCATTGCCACCACCCTGACACCTTATTGGGGTCGCGACCTTGTGTAGTGGTCCCTCGTCGAGTGGTGTCAAATTTTTGGTATCTGCCTCTCAGGAGCCCAGATTCCGAATATTCTTTCTCACATCGTCAGCATAAAAGAGACTGCAGTGAGGAGATGGGATGGGGGTTCCGTAGTCCCCGGATGTCACAGCTCAGGTGACCTCCAGCTGAGTTTGGCTTCGTCGTGGCTGTCTGATACTCATGGGTATTGAGAAGGGACTTCGTGCCGATGGTGCAAATGACGTAACTACTCCGTTACCAACCCGGAAGCTGCTAACCCTCAAGCTGGCGTGGCGCCCTACCCTCGGTAGATGTTATCATTGCATTAAGGCACAACCATGTACCAGCCCAAGGTTTTACTTGCTCATCTGCAGGGGGTGAGGATCAGATCTATCCGCAAGAGCCAACCTCGGGAGTGCGAAGCAACCTTAATGAAGTGCAAACAGTGCGGGTTATAGATTGCTGGAGGTATATACTGTCACATTATAGGGTAGACAATTACGTTGGAGGTACGTTCGGAACAGCAAATACCTTCCACGATGTAACCTTGTTACTGACTTACAAATGTAATTTTTTAATTATTCAAATTGTTCAAAGGCAATTTGCTCAGTAACAAGGTCACATCATGGAAGACATTTTCGGTGTGGGGCATATTTCCGATATAATAGCTTATCCGAGAAGGTGACAAGGTAGTGACAATTGAATGTCAATAACGAGCAAATCAGCACACCTGTAAAAGCCTTGAAAGCATTAGTAGTCTCAACTCAGTAGTTAGAGCAACTGAATATAAACGAGGAGACACAGGTTCGATCTCCAGTCGGAGTGCTTAATTATTTGAACGATTTGAAACAATTACTGTAGCTTAGTGTTGTGTTTTCGATGTTTTAATCCTACAATAATAACTAAATAATTTCAATCCAGTAAAACCTAATATACACATCAATGAATTGAACTCAAAATTAAGTTCATTATGTGACGCATTCAGAATTCTTTCAAATTCAGCTAGCCTTCGTGTAGCTCGCCGCGTGAATTTTGCGTATGTACGTACATGCCCGCCTGAGATGTGACACAATATTCTGAGAAAGCATCTCCCATACTTACCCATACTTATAGATTGAAAACAAAATGCAATTTATGTGATTACTGCAAGCTTCTGTTTATTGAATTTAGATTCTTACCATTACCCTGCCTATTTCTTTACAAATCTGTAGTTTTTATCAAAACTGACGTACAATTGGGAACATATTTCCACGCACATTGGTAATTATAAGTACTACACACATCGTAGGAATCATACTCATCAGGTGTCAATATCAAAAGCACACAAAAATAAATCCACACGTAATACATGTACGTTACTTTACATCACATTACCAAATGACATTAAAGAGTTGAAATCGATACTCATTTTCAAGTATCAAGGAAAATATTTTCTGACTGCAATTAGAGACTATACTGACCATCTGAAAGAAAAATAAGATTTATTTTAACAATCGTAATTACAATGCACTGACATTATTTATACTGTCTAATTTTGAGAAGACTAAATGTGGCTGAATCAAGTAATGCACTTCAGCTTCTGGGTCAATGACCCCCATCACAATCACGTTTTCCTTTCAGTTTCCCTGATCCATTAAGCAAACGCCGAGATGGCGACTTGCATTGCTCCTGGCTATATAAATGTAGCCTCACTATGTGCATATTTTGTTTACTAGTTGTGGTAGGAGAAGAGCCGGGGATGTAGGTTACTTTTTTGTTAGCAATGCCATAAATTCACATTACTAATTCGTTTACCGATACAAATAAGTTTTCTAAACATTTGGAGCGAAATTTTCTAAACTCCAAATGTTACTAATTCTTTAAAAATACATATTCAATCCAATTTTTAAATAAACAAATCTATTTACCAATTCCTTTATTGGTAATTTTGTTTAAATTTCAAAAATTTATACAATAGTAATAGGGTAGAAAAGAGATTTTCGATCTAAAAATAGTGCGATTATTTTACTTCTTTCCCATAAGTCACATGCAGATTTTACTGTTGTTTTTTTGGTGAAAATTAATAAATAAAATAACCTTCTACCCCTCGTATTGTTTTGTGTACATTAATTTCGTATCATCTTTTAACAATAATTTTGATAACAATTTTTAGCAATAATGAGCTGAGTGAAAGGAATAGCACTCATTGCCCTTGGAATTAGCCCAATTAATGACCATCCCCCATTGTGAAGCAAAATCCGTTTATCTTGTGCATTCTACGTGAGGATTGTTAGAAAGGGGTTTTGCAAAGCGTGGATGAATTCTGAATCGCTGATATTTATTGATTTAACGTAAAACTGTTAAAAACTTTGTGTGACGTACTATGGTGAGAAGTGCAATATGTAGGAACCTTACTCTAATTCACACACACACACACACACACACACACACACACACACTCACATTGTATTTAACATTAGTATTTGATATCAACAGCATTGTAAACCCCGTTTCATGGTTCCTGCACCAAGAAGCTATGAATACAGTATTTTTTAATTCAATAAAAGCAAATACAAGGATTAATACAATTGTATTTTACTTTTACTAAACTATTTACACAAACGTGTGTTATTTAAAGTCGTCGGTGTTCGCATCGTAGTTACGTATCTTAATTGTTTCGTTGAAATTTCACATCTAAACTAAGATTAAACCTTACGGCGAATTGACTTTTGATCAGCTGGGAGGTGGTTAATGGGGAGCTTCAGTATCAAAAATTAACTATTAACAAAACCCCCAATTGGATATCCGCGTTCTAGACGATCGCTGACAATCAGACGTACGTCAATCGAAGTAAAGTAGTGGTTTTTGTTAATTATGATTTGATCGATTGCCTTATTTGAATTAAGGGTGGTCCGTGTAGATACATTTATCATTCTTAGGTCCGTGTAGGTAAACAGAATGAATTAATTAAATAGAGAAACAGCTTCTTTTCGTAGGATTCGATACTAGGCAGATTATTGCGAAGTCAACCTCTCTCTGCAGGTGAATACTAGCAGCCAGATGCTTTGATCCGCAGTTTTCTGTTATTTTTACGATCAACACCAAGCGAATGCCGGAGTAGTTTCCTAACAAACGGGCCACTGGCCGCGCGAACTTCTCTTCCTCCTCTTTGCCGTATCCTCTCCCGTTACACACTTACATTTATATGCACAACACTGCCGAACAAGTCAGGAGTTCAGCTGGTTGCCTTGAAATGGTCCTGGGTGGTGCGGTTCCCCGTCTATGGAGATATCTCAAGGGGGAAACCTCTGCCAACCGATGCACCCAAACTTCACAAAGCTTTTACTATTTCTGAAGTTAAGTAAATAAATAAATGAATATGACAGGTATTGTCCGTGGGTTACATTCCGATATTTATTTATTAAGCATTTATTGAAAAACAACCAAGCTCTAAAACTGCACACAATAAAAAAATCAATTTATTTTCATACGTTTCTACACGTTTGTGATCATCCCTGCAACGGAGTGCCGTATTCAAATTCTTCAAAAAAATTCAAATTCTGTAGAATACGATTTAAATATTATATCCCCAGTGTCCACGAATACTTGGTTTGAAAGCCTAGGGCTCAATGATTTCAACTTATGTGTGCTGGTAATGAGAGTGGAAGTGCAACGTATTCTGCGCGTATGATATGTGTCTGGCTGATACCTTCATATCTTAATCTAGAAAATTTTATATTTTCCATCTTAAATCAGTTTGATGAACCTCTGGGAAGTAATTGACTATCCCGCAGAAGCAACTTAATGAGCTCTTTGTCGAGGGAGTTTTATGAATAGTATAAAACCATCATCTGCCGTTAACGATCCAGCTGAATAGCCAATTAAATTTAAAAAACTATCAATTTAAATAACGCTTCTAGTATCAGATATCACTCAAAACCTCTAATAACTGTTAAAATATGGAGATCAAGTTTTTGAACCATTTTAATCCATTTACACACTGTAAAGACGAGAATGTAAAAATGAATTTTCAGAATTGTGAACTCATTTATCAGTAATGTTCTGTTTATTATTCATTCAAATTATTTTTGTTCTGTTCCAAATGAAGTAGAAACCAAAATATAAGCATATCTTGAGAGTGTCACAAGCTTGTTTATCGAGCTTGAAACGCAATTTTCTGTCGCCGACTGTGAGGCTATCTGGAATCTATATTTCCGTGCTGAAATTGAAATTCTTCCGATGTTTGTTTCCCGAAGGCGGTCGATCTTTCTTCTTGACAATGAGGCCGGTCACCGTTAATAGCTTTCCCTCCCGTTCTACATTCTCCTCGGCCTGCCCCGCCCCGTCCCCCCGATCCGATCTCACCTTTCGCCCGCGGGGGCATCTCCTCGTGTTGTTCATTCCGTGCGTTCTTTTGTCCGTCCCCCGGTGCGCGCGTATTGTCCGTGGGGACCGGGAATCACTCCCGCCAGCTGCCTTGGTGGATGCCGGTCGGATGGGATGGGTTGCGTCGCTTTCAATCGGGCGCCGCATCCGTCCTTTCGAACGCACCTCCAGGCCCTCAAGGGCGAAGGGAGGGGAAGAGGATGTGATTGAGGGAGAGGGAGATAGAGGGTGGGTTTGAGGGAGAGGGGAGGGGATTAGATGATGTGATTGAGGGAGAGGGGAGGGGATTAGATGACGTGATTGAGGGGGAGGGGTTAGAGGATGGGTTTGAGGGAGAGGGAGTTAGAGGGTGGGTTTGAGGGGGTGAGAGGATGTGATTGAGGGAGAGGGCGTTAGAGGATGTACTTGAGGGTTGGGGAAAGGATGTGTTTGAGAAAGAGGGGGAGGGTGTTAGAGGATGTGTTTGAGGGAGAGGGGAGGGGATTAGATGATGTGATTGAGGGGGAGGGGAGGGGATTAGGTAACGTGCTTGAGGGGGAGGGGTTAGAGGATGGGTTTGAGGGGTAGGAGTTGGGAAAGAGGGGGGATTAGAGGATGTTTAAGGGGGAGAGCGTTAGAGGATGTGTTTGACGTAGAGGGGGTGAGATGACGTATTTGAGGGAGAGGGGAGGGGATTAGATGATGTGCTTGAGGGGGAGGGGTTAGAGGATGGGTTTGACGGGTAGGAGTTGGGAAAGAGGGGGGATTAGAGGATGTTTAAGGGGGAGAGCGTTAGAGGATGTGTTTGACGTAGAGGGGGTGAGATGATGTATTTGAGGGAGAGGGGAGGGGATTAGATGACGTGCTTGAGGGGGAGGGGTTAGAGGATGGGTTTGAGGGGCAGGAGTTGGGAAAGAGGGGGATTAGAGGATGTTTAAGGGGGAGAGCGTTAGAGGATGTGTTTGACGTAGAGGGGGTGAGATGATGTATTTGAGGGAGAGGGGAGGGGATTAGATGACGTGCTTGAGGGGGAGGGGTTAGAGGATGGGTTTGAGGGGCAGGAGTTGGGAAAGAGGGGGGATTAGAGGATGTTTAAGGGGGAGAGCGTTAGAGGATGTGTTTGACGTAGAGGGGGTGAGATGATGTATTTGAGGGAGAGGGGAGGGGATTAGATGACGTGCTTGAGGGGGAGGGGTTAGAGGATGGGTTTGAGGGGCAGGAGTTGGGAAAGAGGGGGGATTAGAGGATTTTTTAAGGGGGAGGGTGTTAGAGGATGTGTTTGAGGGAGAGGGGAGGGGATTAGATGACGTGCTTGAGGGGAGGGGTTAGAAGATGGGTTTGAGGGGCAGGAGTTGGGAAAGAGGGGGGATTAGAGGATGTTTAAGGGGGAGAGCGTTAGAGGATGTTTGACGTAGAGGGGGTGAGATGATGTATTTGAGGGAGAGGGGAGGGGATTAGATGACGTGCTTGAGGGGGAGGGGTTAGAGGATGGGTTTGAGGGGCAGGAGTTGGGAAAGAGGGGGGATTAGAGGATGTTTAAGGGGGAGAGCGTTAGAGGATGTGTTTGACGTAGAGGGGGTGAGATGATGTATTTGAGGGAGAGGGGAGGGGATTAGATGACGTGCTTGAGGGGGAGGGGTTAGAGGATGGGTTTGAGGGGCAGGAGTTGGGAAAGAGGGGGTATTAGAGGATGTTTAAGGGGGAGAGCGTTAGAGGATGTGTTTGACGTAGAGGGGGTGAGATGATGTATTTGAGGGAGAGGGGAGGGGATTAGATGATGTGATTGAGGGGAAGGGGTTACACGATGGGTTTGAAGGGGAGGGGTTTTGTGGATGTCTAAGTGGAAGGGAGTTAGAGGATGTGTTTAATGGAGAGGGGAGGTAGAGGATGTGATTCAGGGAGAGGGAGTTAGAGGATGAGTTTGAGGGGGTGAGAGGATGTGTTTGAGGGAGAAGGAGTTAGAGGATGTGATTGAGGGGAGGGGAGAGGTTGTGTTTGAGCATAGAGTAAAGATGTACATCCTTAGTCTATGGTTTGAGAAAGAGGGGGGATTAAAGGATGGTGAAGGGGGAGGGTGTTAGAGGATGTGTTTGACGGAGAGGGGGGGTAGAGGATATGATTAAGGTGGAGAAGGGGAAGGATTATAATTTGTGTTGAGCGGAAGGGAGTTAGAGGATGTGGGGGAAGGGGGAGAGGATCCGGAGGAAGTCAGGGCAGCGGCGAGAGGGATTCGTTCGCAAAGCAGTTCTGTAAGGATAAATGGCTTTGGTTGATTGATTATTTCATGTGTTCGGAAGCGTCAAGTAATATTGCCATTTGCCCCGTAAGTGTAGCACTTCTTTGATATCGGGAGGTGACGATTTTCCCTTTCCCGCAAGAAATTGAGTGCTGGAGTCAACCGATACGTTGGTTTGCGAGGTTCTGAACATTCAGATACGCCCCCCCCCCCCCGAGCCGGGACTAGCTCGAAGCACCCGACTGGTTTCTCGATATGTGAGGGTGTGTAGTTCATGAAAGTGTATTTGAGAAGTGGGAAAGAAGGGGACCAGGGAGAGAAAGGAAAGATTTCGCGCGCTTCGTGGCCCATTACGTGTTGGTAAGGTAGTGCTCCAGCATGCGCTTGGTGTTCATCAGAAAAAAAATACAGAAAACCGCAGAATTCTCCGAGAGACAGCGAATGAATTTGTTCTAGCTCTCTGGATAGAATCAAATCTCCCCCGTCCCTGTCGAGATTAGAGGCCCAGGACCTCCGGGACAGAGTGCAGCAGTGGCAGAGTTGTCCTCAGCTACCTCAGCCGGGCAACGTAGCATTGCCTCTCAGCCAGATTCATGCATACACTTGATACTTAGGGAGGGTTCTACCACGATCGATGAAGTTTCGGTCGTTTTTTTGGTTCTAACACGATCGGACTGACCCGTGTAGACTTACATCAACAGTTACTCTCTCAATCTGAATCAGTGAAAAACGAGTGATTGACAGTGACTATTCACTGATGGTGTCAGTTATAACCCTGCCACTGACAATCAGTGAATTGAACTGAACAAATCACTGGAAATCAGGTCTACTTTTTGAATCAGTGAAACTTAAGTCTGAATCAGTGAAATCTGTGAAAACAGCAGCACGTGAACCACTGATCGATCAGTGAACGATGGTGGCGCGGCACTTTTACCACTGACGACCAGTGAAATGCTGGCGGTCATAATCAAAAGGTTCGCATATTCGCTGATTGTCAGGGAAACTACACATTTCGACTGAAGATATCAGTGACTTCGTCTCTCACTGATTGAATCAGCGACAATTTCACTGATTCAGATTCAGAGAGTACAGAGGGCTCGTGGCTAGTCTTTCGCCGCTGAGACCGCCGAGACCCGGGTGCCAACCCGCCTAACCCCCCTGTCCGTGGGCGTCATGCGTCTGTGCGTGCATGTCCGTGCACGTCAGCTACCAAGGTAATTAATCCCGTTAGTGTAGTGAAGGTTTTTGTACCTGGAGATGACGGTATTCCTTCCCAGCTGGATGGTGATCCGGCGACGAACTACAAGTCGGCGTGGGGACGAATTCCCACTCCAGATATCTCTCTCAGCGGGCTACTACCATAGCCGGATAAAGAACTCAGCTCTCGACGTGTGCGGAAGTGTATTGCGCGTAAGAGTGTGTGTGTCATGAGAGGATAGGATAGACGCTTAAAAATAAAGTCTTCAGTAGTTAGTAGTTTCAACTGTTGTTTTCTAGTGATTCAGAGTCAAATCGTGACAATTTTCCAAAAATGCCTAAACAAGATTTTCTCGCCGGCCCGGTGGCCGAGAAGTGTCGTAGCGATCTCGGACCGAAGGGTCGCGGGTACGAGTCTCCACCGGCGACGGTTGTATGTATGCTCCTCTATCATCATCATATCGTCTCATCCTCACAGATACCATAACGTTTAAATCTAATAGACGTCGCTAATGACCTAGAAGTTGATGCGACCTTAAATAACAACAAAAAAAGATTTTCTCAGAAACGACAATCAAATGTTGGCATACTTCAGTCGAAATCAAAACTGTTTAATTGTTTTTGGATTTTTCCGCGTTCCTGTTTATCTAAGGCAAGGGAGTCCAAATTTCAAGATCCCAAGGGCGACAACTAATAACTTTAATATTGTTATGTGCCCTATTGTCATTAATCGGGCCACCCACACCTGACGTACTCTTATTGTTAATCTCTGCACTTCGCCTGGCTTCTCTGAAACGGAGGAGCGGATGGAACCGTGTGTGATATTAGGCCTTACTATGTATATCGCAGAGAAACATATTTGGATGATTTTCAATTTATAATTTACTCGAAAAAATAGTACACAATATTCTCGCCCTACAGGGATGAAAAGGACTTTTACTTTTGACTAACAACCTTCCGCGGGCCACAATAAATGGCACCGCGGGCCACAATAAATGGCACCGCGGGCCACAATAAATGGCACCGCGGGCCACAATAAATGGCACCGCGGGCCACAATAAATGGCACCGCGGGCCACAATAATGGCACCGCGGACCACAATAAATGGCACCGCGGGCCACAATAAATGGCACCGCGGGCCACAATAAATGGCACCGCGGGCCACAATAAATGGCACCGCGGGCCGCATGTGGCCCGCTCGCTGCCAGTTGGACAACCCTGATCCTCTCTCTCTCTCTCTCTCTCAAGACTCCTCTCGCATGGCCGGAGGAGCATGGTTTTCGACAATTTACGCGAGTATGCAAAAATTAGTAATATAGGTGAAGTGTATGAAGGATTACGCAGCCAAAACACCATCTCAAGTCGGTGCAGGCGTGGGAGCGACAGCGTAAAACTCTCCCGAGAGCCCTTCTCCGGCAGCCCCCGCTTTGCTTCGTGTGACGGCTGGCCCGCGGAGGGGGCCGCTTTGAGGACAATCGATTGCGAGTCGATTTCCCGCAAGTAGCCCGTCCCCGGGCGTTTGGAAATTCGATGAGGAGATTTGCATGTTCAGCGCGGGCCGCCCCGCGCCGCCCTGCGTTTCCCGTCGCTTTCGCCCCAGACCCACCGCACACCTAACGCACTGCAGCGGCGCAGGCGAGAAGCGCGGCCCGCGATGGGTCGCACTACGCGATCGAGATGGAAGACAAACAGCACATTATAGATTTGATTGATTGATCCGTGACTGCGGGCGCGTCAACTACGGAGGTCATTAGTCCCGCAAGCGTAGTGCGTGTTTTCCTCGGGAGGTGGCGGTGATCTTTTCTCCGATCGATGGCGAGATCCGGCGCGGACCTGCCGTCGAATAGCGGGGGATTTCCCCTCAACCAGGTATCTCCCACCAGCGGGGCACCGCCCCAGCCGGGACAAGCTCTAAGCTCCCGACCGGTCTCCCGCCATGTGTGGTAGTGTAGTGCATGTTAGTGTCAGTGTGTGTGAGTGTAAGAGGTGAGGATAGGACAAGGAAAAAAGTGTTTTTGACATGTCTGTCCGTCATGTTCTCTTTCTTCCGCCTGTAGGCAAAACAACACCTAACCCGTTTACGGAATGCTTATGCATATTCCGAATGCTGTAAATGTGTATTCTCCGATCGATTTGGTCAAACTCGAGGTTTTGTCAATTTTTTTTTGTGGAGTACTTTATATGAAGTCCATACAACTTTTTTAACTTTTCGACAAAAATGGCTCCATTGCGTTTTCAATTTTCGTCGACCTTCAAGTTGTAGATGTATCTTTCAACTCAAAGACTTTCAAAATAAGTTGTATTTTAAATTATTCTAACTTGTCAAAACTCTTTATAATTGTCATATAAATATTAAACATCTTGCGGACAAGGGTTGTTGTACTTGTGTACTATTGAGATAGTCTGGGAAATCCGCAGGATTTCCTGCTGACCACAGATACAACTTTCAGTGGAAAACTTACTAAAAATAATTTTTAGGTCAAGCATATTTAAATAATTTCCTCCAAGGTTTAATTGTGATGACTAAAGTTCAAATTATAAACATCCTCTTTACTTCAAAGGCTATGCAGAATCAATGTTCAAGCATAAAGGGATGTTGTTGCATAAAGGGAACGCTTCTCCCTGCTCTAGACGTTCGTAATACGTTGACACTAACTGTTGACAAAATTAATTATAATTTTAAGGATACTGTCTGATTTAATAATAAAACTGTCTGATTTCAATTTCGGAGAATTTAATTCAAATTGGAGTAACAATCCAATCAGCAATTGTTAAAGGTTTTCTTAACACTTTTTAATTACTTTCCAACTACTAGCCTCCATATACAATTCACACATTCATAAATGCTCCGTAACTTTTAGGTGCAATACATACAATGTTATACCGTTATTGCTAATTAATTTATTCCTTCAATCTTCCAAACATTATTTCTTTCATAAGATGGCACCCTTCATTTGCAAATTTGTCAAATCTGTCAAATAGAACAATGATTCGTCGATGATTTTTTCATTTCATGCGATTGAATAACAATATCCTAATGCATTTATTTCTACATTACGTATCCACGCATTCTCGCACGTTCATCAAGTAGAAAATAATGACTCACTTTCCATATTTTACAATGTACTTTACTAAACATTTCTAGGTAATTGCAATGAGACGAACAGAAATCTAATAATACAAATTTACAAATGAAGTTTGCGTAAATTGCTAAAATGAATATGACGCAAAAAATAATAGAACGAGGATGCGGAAGGAAGAAAACTATGGGAATCCAAACTGCGTTATTTACAGATACACTGCGGTGCCCTTCTGTAACACTGATCAGACCAAATGACGGAAATGACCGATCAGAACAACGAGTCTTTCAAATTCTATTCCAGGCAGTGATCGGCTTCTTTGGCAGTGATTCAGCTACTTACCTGCGTCACAAATCCTCCTCCGACAGGATTTTAATCAGCCATCTCTCGAACTGCGAATTTCACTTCAGTGTCAGACTTTTAGACATTAAACTACATCCAATAACAGTTCAGGTTCGAATTAAAAACAATTTTGATGTCACTGCAGTGCCTCTAAACGGTAGGTCCAAGGGGTCGAGTCCTGATGGGACCAGGATTTTCGACACTATAGCTACGTAGCTGGGGGAAATCACCGCCACCTCCCGAGATTAGAACATACACTACACTTGCGGAACTGATGACCTCAGAAGTTGACGCGCCTAGTATCACTAATGAATGAGTGAGTCGATCAATCATAAAAAGAATTTTTAGGAATTTTTAATATGATGATTTCCTGTTCTTGTTAGCAAATCCTTCTACCATAACACGCACTAACGGGCTACTTACTTGAGATCACGTAAGTTATCAAAACCCTTCCCAATGTCCGAAAAACCATAACCTAATTTATAATTTAACATTGTTCCACCGACTCCTGGCTTAAAAAAACATGCCCCCTCTGAATTCGAACCCGCAACCATCCAGTCTAGAAAACGCTTGTCGCGAACTCGCATCAACCGAACATTCGTTTCTCAAGGCCTCGTCATAACCAGTCGTCGCTGGATTGGAAGCGTGTTTCTATTTGACGTTCTCCCGAGAATCGCGCCAGCCACTGAGCCGAGGGTGGGGGTGGAATGGCGTCCGTAATTGAAGGGCGGCGCTTCCGATGCCGCAGCCCTTGGGGCTAACGAGGCTCCGAGAGCGCTGCGTAGCCGGCGAAGCGCTGTGCAAACGAGCGCTCCGCATCCTGTAATCACCTTCGCCGGCATTTCGCGCTCGCGATCCGTTCCCTCTGACCACTGGCGCTGCAAGGCCACGGACACCCTGCCGGGAGGGGGAGGAGAACGCGTAGTAATTTATCGTCGTAAGTACATGTGGAAACATTGGCCTTTTGGAACAGCTACAAGCTCTAGATATCACAAAATCCGCAAGAGATGTTTAAATTTAGGACACTGGTTGTGGAATATGGATTCGCAGACAAATCAAAGATGAAGACGAAGAGAACGTGGGAAGACAAACATAAGAAAACGACAGGATGAAGAGACTCGCACTTGAAAAGAAGGTAAAAATGTATGTTAAATCTGCTGTTTCTGCTAAATCTGTTAATTTTCTGTATCCTTAAAGTCTCCTTTCAACAGCCCTAAGTAAATGAAGGAAAGGAAGAAAGAAGAAAAAATAATGAAAGAAAGAAAGAAAGAGTGAGAAAGAAAGACGTCTAGAAAAGAAGTCCAGTACTGGATGACTCACCAGAAATCTTCATGAATCGTTTGCGTGACGTTGCAAAACTATTCAATAATTCCGAAACTGCAAATAAAACTGAACTGATTTGTGGGGTTGGAATGAAAGTTCATTTACCCTAAACAAGCATTTGTTGAGGCTGCAGCGGCCAATAGGTTGCTGCTCATGATTTAATCAGGAGTCGTGAAAGATAACAGACACTGAATTATGCTACGTCAGATGTGTATGGATACGTGTACGGAAAGTCGGACAGATGGACAGATTGGCAGACGGACAGACGGACTTATGTTTTGAAAAAAAAAAAAAAAACACTTTTTTTGTATCAGGGGACCCCAAAATGGTATTTCCGTTGAAATCTCGAAATCAATTTTCCGCACCAACTTTCCCTATACTACGTATATTACTTCGTACATAATACGTTCGTACACGAGAAAGTAAAAATCCGTAGAAAGTTAGATGAGACCGCATTAAAACTACGACATAAGAAAGACAAATAATTATGAAACCTTCTACTTAGGAATGCCTGAATCCACCACCTGCACTTTTGAATGATAAATTAGATTTTCATTCATACTCTAGGCAAGCGGATGACTAGTGCAAGTTCTCTACAAACACCTTACACGAAAAATCTTACTTCAATGCAAATCTATTTGTTCTTTCATCTCGCTTGAAGGTATATACTGGTTAGGGTCCTTCAGTTATGTTTTATAGCCGTTACGTTCCATGTGACTAACTGCAAAAATGTGTACATAAAAAATCTTCGTTTGAAAGGCATATTCAGTTTTATGCAGAGCCTCATGGCCTTTGTGCTTTCCTCATTTGTTTCCACTAAGAGATTGCCAAATCCACATTCGATGAAAAATAATGAGCGGATTTACCGAGAAACCCAACGTCGTCCACAAAATCCTTTCCGTCTCGCTGAAACTCGTTAAAAACTGCGAGCTCCGCTTTTCGTGAAAATCCCCGTATGTTTTTGACTTCTTGGGTTCAGCCGCTTCTTCGCGAAATTATTGATGAGTGAGCGCGAATATAACAGGCCCAGCGTGCGTGCGTGCACACATGCGAACAAACGCGTCTACAAAAGTATCTGAAAAAGTATAATATCCCTGTGCACACCGGTTTAGGTGGTTCGTGACATCAACTGACGTCATGAGTTGGCAGGGGTGGATCCAACAAATCATTTTCGAGGAGGGGGGGGCATCGTAGATTTTTTAAAATTTATTCTTTATTTATTATGGTCACATGAACTGCTTGGTCATGAGTGACCAAAATTAGTACAAAATTGGTACAAAAAATTATGAACATTTCTTATTATATGTTTTCCTACTTTGTGTCAGTGGAATATTCCAATTACCTATCACAAGCACAGTCTTATTTTTAAAGGTTTATATAAGATCATACATGTTTATTTCTTGTAAAAAATTCATTACTTTTTTAATTTCAGAATTGTCATTCAGTAATCTTTTAATATCATTGGACAAACCATATTTTGTTCTTAGATCGTACATTATTGTTAAATGAAAAAACATATTTGTTATTACATTTTGTATATTATTTATGTACATACTGTAGATATGATACAACATTGTAGATATTATTTATGTACTGTAGATATGATACAACATTGTAGATATTATTTATGTACTGTAGATATGATACTGTAATGTAGATATAGATATTATTAGTGTACTGTTCATATAATACTGTATTGTAGATATGATATGTACTGTAGACATGATAATGTTGTTTCAATGATTACATAATAATTCTAATATAAATAAATACTTAAATCAATTTTGACAAATAAAGGAAGGTAAACGAAAACTCTAGACCTTTTTTTGGGGGGGGGGCATGGCCCCCATGACCACTCCCTGGATCTGCCAGTATTAGTTGGTGCCTTTGAGCGGGATGTCTTAAGGTTCGAGTCTCGACTGTGGTAGGATTTTCGACACCAGCTACGGAAGGTCGAATCAGCTGCTTCTCCCGGCATGTAAGATAATGTACTTCATTTAAGTGTGTGTGTGTGTGTGTGTGTGTGTGTGTGTGTGTGTGTGTTCAAGAAAGGGGCGAAGATACGAAAAGGAAGAGGACGGAAAGATTGAACGTCCGTGGCTCGTTCGTAAGGGTCCGTGGCTCCGGCATTCGCCTGGTGTTGATTGGAGAACCACGGAAAACTACCGATCAGAGCAGCCGGCCGCTAGAGTTCTCCTCCGGACAGTGCGTGAATTCGACCTACACAGGGAGTCCCGCCAACGATGGACCACCCCTATAATTTCTAAATGTTTCCCGATATCGAAATGCAGTTTTTGCTCAACAATGTGGAATCATGGGGCACGTAATATGCCTTAGGGACAGTGTATATTTTACCTAAAAGAAGCTAGTATCAGATATTCTACCACCGTCATCGGTCCTGGAAGATTTTTGTCAAAACCTTCAAATCGATTTTTACTTTCCCGTATACGTACGTATATACTTAGTATAGAATAAGTTATGTAATGCTGCGCGAAAAACGGTGGCTTTTCGGCAGAAAAAATTCATGGCCGGGCCCTGATAATGAAAAAGTGGACACATTCAATTTCGTAAATTAAGAACAAAAAATTCCCTCACACGTGGTGCAGCCAGAATCCCTATTTTGTGGCTCCTTGATTCCGAAAAAACAATTGAAAGCAAATCGTCTGTCTATCTGCGAACAACGCTAGCGGCTAAACCGTTCAGCCGATTTTCTCCAAAATTGATATTCCCCGATCGATCTGACTGATCTCGCGTCCCCTTGAATTTAAAATTGATATTTTAATTTTTGGGGATCTTTATATAAGCCCCTGGGACCTTTTCAAAATTTTCAAAAAATTGCTGACAGCAATTTTGACTAAATTTGGTTGTTAAATGAAGGTCATTTAAGAGAATGGCGCAGACCTCATGTTGGTTCAAAACTCCAATTTTTCGAAAATTGAAAAAAATTCAAACATTTTTTGGCGTCTCGCTTTAACTACAATCATGAAGATGCATTTTTTTCTTAATGAACTGTGTTCATAAAAGACAGATATTTAAATAAGGTTTTTCAAAAACATGAGTATTTTTGCGAAATTTTATGTCAAATATACACAATTTTTTATTTTATTAAAACCATTTTTTCTTAAAAAAACTCACGTTTTTTTTATGAAATTGGGACCTTAGATAGCATAAAGAAAGCTTAAGAGAATAGTGCAGGTTTCATGTTCGTGATAATGCCTGATTTTGCAAAAATTAAAAATAATTATATTTTCGGCGTCTTCCTACAACTACAATTGTGAAATATGCTCATCAAGAACAGGTCTTCAAATAAGGTCATGTTGAATTTTTTCAAAATATGCGTATTTGTGGAGTAATTGGGCGTCAAAATTACTCGACTGCTCCCCTAAGAGAACTTCAACTTACGAGAATTTGAAACCTTAATGAATTTTAAAACAGTTTTAAAAAATTGTTTGGTAACCTATTTTAGGATCCTGAAATATGGAGAATAAATATCGAAAATCCATTCTTTTAAATAGGTATATAAAATTGTATAAAAAGTAAAATAATTGGCTGTCTTAGCGTAAATATAAAGAATGCTTTTCTTTATATTTAAGACGATTATAAAGCAAATAGGATTCGACGAGATTTCTATATCGAACAATAATAATTATATTATTTTTGTTCAATATATAATTGTAACATATCATTATAATTATTAATACATAATTATTTTTTTCAAGCAATCCCCACTGCTTTATTGAAACTTTCACAACAAAGGGTATTTAAAAAGTACATTATTGGTAAACTACAAGATGGTGGCAGTGATAAGATAAAGATGTTTTATTTAGTAGAGCTTGTGTTTACAAATTAGACTTTTAGAAATTATTCGTAACGTATTTGACAATCATTATTTTTGTCCGTGTTGCCACGTATAGAACATACCTATTTTTATATTCACTGAACGAATGGTCACTTATCTATGGATATGTTAGCACTTTATCAGTAACACATTCCATATTATATTCTTTCATAATTTCATAGAATATAAAACATTTTCGTAGAACGATTACACGTTTTTTTAATACAAAATGAGGTTTGCTTTTTGGGTAAACATTTCGAGAGTTGAAAGATAAACAAGAATTTCCAAAACGTAAGGATTTATTTTATATTTTTAAGGCTATATCTCACATTTAGGTAGCTCGCATTAAAGATTCTGCACAGAAATCATTGCAATGTACTATATTGACTAGGTAAATGTTGGATTCGTTTGATCAAGATCTTTTAAATAAAACTAGTTGAATTGCTAATAAATGTGTCTGGAAGACTGGAAGCAATACACTAATTTAAGCTAGCATAACTTTTCATAAGTAATATCACAGCACTTCGAGTGATATTTAGTGTGACTATTTCACGAATAAACAAATTACATGATTTGAAAGGATAATTTAAATCACAGGAATTACGAAAAAGAGAAATATTACTCAAAATGACAACCGAAAAATGAAAATTTTCATTCAGCTCAGCCTGCCTCCTGGAATAATTTATAATCAAGTAACATTTGAATAACAGTTAAATGCAGAAAATGATTTCAAATAGGTTTCAGTTTTATGGTACTTAAATTTTCAAAAAACAATTATAACAAGGCTACTTACAAGAACATGTATTAAAATAACAATTATTAAAGTTGTAGGAAGTTATTTTCCAAGTCTTGGTCTTCCGCGGAAATATTTGAAATGAAAGATGTACAAGATGAATTATCAGCGCCCTTCGTAAATTACGAATCGGTTGAACACACGTGTGTTCTCATTAAAGTATTTTCCTCAATAATTTTGGTTGTAACGTTCCACATAGTTTTGATAGAATATTCTTTTTACTCTTAGCCCTCTAATCTTCGCATAATAATTGTCTAAAATAGAGGTAATTTCTTCATTTGTAGTTTGTGCTATCCATTTGTATTTTCTTTCTTTACAAAATTCTTGAAACTGCTTCCACACACTTTTCTGTTATTTTCGCTGTTTTTCTGCACTGAATCTTTAATAATAGATTATATTTCAGAGTTTTAAACATTACCAAAACGACACATTTTAATATTATATTGATGCGCACAAGCTATTTTGGAGCTGAAACAATTGCTATCATTTTCTTAAAAAGGTAAACAAAGTTTTTACAGCGGTAGAAAAGGTAAACAAAGAGATGGCGATAAACATCTGGGATTGGTTTAATTTTTCTTTTTAATTTATATCTTCTCGTTCGCCATTTCCGTCTCTCGAGGGGTTGGTTTCATTTGAATATATCCTTGCTTAGCATGGGCTACTTGAACTAACATGGACACGGACAGGCATGAGTGAAATAGTCTTTGAAAAAATTAACATTTTTCACGAAGATTAGTAAATAGTATACTAATGTATCTACTTCCTTTTATTAATTAATGTATTTAACGTCAAAAACAATTAAAAGCTTTGAGAGTTAAAGTGCTTAAAATTACTTTTAATGAAGTTTTTCGAAAACTCAAAAGGTTTCTGTGAAAAAGAGCTTCAAATTTCGAATTTACAGTAGCGCATAGACCCCATTTTCTTAAAAACGGCTCCAATGTTTTTAAAGAAAACTGAAATTTATGACGAGGTTTTACTGTTATTTAATATTTTTAAATTAATATTTCCGTTCTACTATTACGAAACCGGCATATTAAGAAAATGTCCAAAAAAAATGTATGTACGTAGTTTGGGCGGCGTAGATGTCAGCTGGCATGAGTATGTGGCAAGCGCGAATAGCTAGCCGAGACCAACGGAAATAGAAAACTAAAACGAGAATGTCTGCTATCCTGTAGCACCACTAGTTTTAGAATGTGTGAAATTATGCACGGACAATATGGAAGCACTTCACCCACTTCTCCGCCCACGAGTCGCCACTGCGCTGCATCTGTCGCGAGCCGTAATCTACACTTCGGGATGCCGGTGCTCGGCCGACTGCGACAACCACTGGGTCGTTGGAAGTGGGTGGGAGGGGGGAGTGGCGTTGGGTGTGGGACGCTGCGGCCGCGCCACTGCGCCCCAGAGCGCTCTGGCGGCGACATGCATATTCAGCAGCCGCCGCGCGGCGCCGCAGGGCGCGCTGCCAACGCCGCACCCAATTGCGCGCGCTTTTTTTTTATTAATTATTAGCGTCCGTTCCCGGTTCTGCGGTGACCGCAGCCGCCGAGCAATGGACAGGCGGGGTCGACTCAGATTTAAGTAGATTTCTCACCGAAAAGAAGGGAAGAAAGTCCTCCTCACGCATTGTCTTCTTTTACATGTAATTATCAAAGAATATATTTGCTTTGATTATTCAGAGAAATGGTTTAATTTTTGAGTTGAAAGACGGAGAATTGATTTCGAGTTTGAAGTTACGAGTGTTTTAATCGACACGAAAACATTCAATTTCGCTCCGAGGAGAATCTTTCAGCGTTTTGTCCTCTCGTGTGCTAATCGCTCTAACAACTCTCCTGCTGCCAGAAGAGAAAGCCTTTTTCATGGGGCCATACGGCCCGAGAGGACAGTCTTCTTTCTTGAAAGGCGTCTAGGGACGTTTCCTCTAACTAGATCGACCCGTAAGTAGACGCCACTTTGCGCGGCACGCGAGCCACGCGAGCGGAAAATTATACTTACAACCTGAACTGCGCAAGCTGGAATGTAATGACAGTGTCATGATCAGTTGTGTGAATGGTCTTGAGTAAAATATGAAACTTGAGTAAAAGAAAATTTCAATAATACAAAAAAAGTTCAACTTACATGAAACATTATTTTGTGGAATGATTTCGGACACTTATTGTCCTTAAATTAAAGTAGCCTGCAGCAAATAATACACCTATAGACAGTCAATAATAATAATAAAAATAATAATGATAATAATGATAATAGTAATAATAATAATGGTAATAATAGTAATAATAATGATAATAATTGTAATAATAATAATAATTGTAATAATAATAATTGTAATAATAATAATTGTAATAATAATAATTGTAATAATAATAATAATAATAATAATAATAATAATAATAATAATAATAATAATAGCAATAGCAATAGCAATACAAATAAATCGAATGCTAGAGGGAAGGCATTCTGCTCTTCTCCATTAGGGTAAACCCTGGATTAGATTTTGAAGACGAGAGTACAACCGAAGTAAATAAAAGCGAGAGCAGCTTCGTATATGAATGCGGTTAAGGACGTCATGAAGTGGGAGGAGGGGATGAGTGCAACAGCGCAGGGGAAAGCTGTCTCGTCTCCTGCTACGCCCGCAGTAACGGCGGAAAGCAGCGGGCGGTGTATACCGTGCAGTTGGCACGTGGCGATGGCAAATTCTTCGCGCCGTTTTCCATTCATCTGTGACCTTGACCCACTCAACTCGCTTCATTTCATGACAAGGTCACTCCATAGAATGTTGACGACACGAAACACGAAGTCAAAAATTTAGCGCCCAACGTGGGGCTCGAACCCACGACCCTGAGATTAAGAGTCTCATGCTCTACCGACTGAGCTAGCCGGGCTATGTGGATGAGGGAAGAAACTAAGTAATTCTTCTACAGGATTAAAAGGAAGCTTTTTAAATTGTCTGAATGCATTTTTACAAACAAAATGTTTAATGCTGACGAAAATACGTGAGCAGAAAGAAGTATTTTGCTCCTGATGGTCATCACAATATACTATTATGAATAAATGTCTCGTAAATAAACACAAATAAGAAGCACCAAACAAAATATTGTTATCATATGTTAGAAAATTGTGATTTTGTACGGGAAAAATAAAAAAAAATCACATTATTTAGATTTTTAACCCCCCCTCCCTTTGTAACAACTCGCACCACTTACGATCACATCAGAGGAACGTTCCATTTCAACCCCTTTCCGATTCTGCTACGATGAAAGTAACTCCAACAAAAATTGAGTATACTTCATACATATTTTTAGTAATTTTTTGTATTAAAAAAGTAACACATCTTTAAAATTCGATCTTTCATTGTAGTTGTTTAAATACCTAATATAAAATATTACAAGCCGTAAAGCTCCAGTTGTATTTTAATAAATGCTTCTATTTGTGGTTAAAATAATGCTTCAAATATTTTTTTTATTTAATTTTTGACGCAAACGAGCAACATGAAAAAATATGGAAACGTCAATCATTCATCGACGCCTCACCTTGGTCTACTTTCGTCACAATTTTGTTAACCCCTTTTTTCCAGTGAAAGTGAATATATTTTTTCCATGGCCCCAATGCTTCGTTAACAAATGTCCAAGAAATACCAAAAATATTGCAGAACAGTTGCGGGTCCAAGGGGGGGAAGTCATACAAACCAAGCTCCCTCCCTGGTTCTAATATTGTTTTGTCATGTACCCAGTGCGAAACTATATTGTATGATATGATAAGAAGTACACCCACTAAGCACGCCCGGATATCACATCAAAAAGAAATAGCCACCTCGATAAGAATATTTTACCTTATTCTCACTAGAAATTTAAAGAAAAAAACTAGAGTAAATTTTGCGAAAGTTTTGAAATATCTCAGGAGGTTAATGTAAAATACCCTCAGAATTTAAAGAGTGTTTTTCAAAATCGCAGAGCTTCGAGTTAAGCGAGTTTGACCAAAAAAATTTGAAAAATAAGAAAATAATTTATAATATCAGAAAAAATTTTTTTATCTTTTTACAACACCAAATTCAAACGCTGGAACTGGTTTGAAAAAAATCCCAAAAGTTTGTCTCAAAACACAAATTTTGATTTTTTTCAGATTTGTTTTTCAAAAATTATTCATATTATAGAATAAAGTTAGGGAGTTAAGGAGAATTTAAAGACATAATTGATGGTGGTATGTGATTGTGATGGATTGTTTCTCGAAAAAAAATATAATTGTACCTGATGATAAGCTCCGAAACATTGTTTAAACAGAAGAATGTAAATGTATAAACTATAAGTATTGTCTGTCTCTAATTGTTGACGTACATATATAAATAAACAAAATTCAATAGAGACAGTCTTATGAAAAAATTTAAAAACCTATAAACATATTCATTTGGATCTTCCTACTTTGCCTACCCCGCCCTTAGTGACAAAATATTATTTTACATAAATTTAAAAAATGGAACATATCTAAATTTTGAAAACAATATTTTAAAAGAAACTTTGCTTGTATGATCACAAAATAGGAGGGGGATCTATTTACATATAGTATAGTTACTTGTTTCAAGATCGGATTTCTCCTGAACATTACGCCTCCAGTTCGAAATGAAAGGAAATACAACAAACAGAACAGTCGCATGAGACCAATTAACTGACGCATACGTACTACGTGCTGAATCACGCCACGAGACAGTTGTGAATAGACCACGGGCGATGAAGCAATTAAATCAGGTCAGTGCGGACAGCCATTTGCACGACATAATGGCTCGTCGGGGGTGCATTTGTCGTGTGGAATTCCAATAATTACATTGCCTATCTCGTTTGTTCACTACATTTGCAACTGAATAGTAAAAACATCACAATACTGAATTGAAGCGAATCTTGAAACTTCTGTGACTCCTCATAAAATTTCGAATTATGTAAATTATCTTTTGTTACGATCACCAGTGTCCATTTTCTAATTATTTCATTTAAATATAAGTTACAAAAATATACTTTATAATTACTAATTTTACAAAGATAAGAAAATAAATAAAATAACTTACTATTGAACTACGAGTAAATGTAATAATTTGACGAACATGAAGGTGACAGTATTATTTATTAAAGCAGTGGAGGTGTGGCAGCACAGATGAGAGACAAGCGACACGGGTAGAGACGTTTATGCTTTTCTACCAAATGTGCAAGCAAAAATGGAGTATACAAATTTCCAGCCATCAAGAGCCATGATTATTAGTGAACATGATCCATTTAGAGCCAAATTATTAAAATGCAACTAGTCGACTCTCCCGTTTTTGAGTGTGGGGGACCAGGAGACGGCACTGCACCTATTGTGTGAATGCCAACGTTGGGAAAGAGTGTGATTTGAAGTGGAGAAAAGACAGGGTATTCAGTTCGTTGAAAGTGCTCTTCCGAATTTAATGTCAATCAAAAGATGTTACGCCGTATTAGAAATAATGGCCCAAAAAATAATTGCAGCTCAGATCTTCATTCTTTAAGTTAGTACAATAGTACAATCAGACCAAGTATTCCGCATGTAAAGCACGTCTCATCTGGGCACATCTATTTTTAGGTAAAATATGCAAAGACATGTGAGCAGGATATGAATTTCCTTCCTTGATGAATATTTACTCGGTTCATACATTTTACTTAAAATGAAATTTAAATAATTTTTTATCATTTTAATATTGTGAAAGCATTCATCTGGAAAAACAAGGAGAACATTCATTATCGGAGCAGAAAGTGACTGAATTTGTCCTAGATATGTTGGTAATGTCGAAAATCCTGCCATCGTCGGGACTCAAACCCCCAGACTCCCAGTCAGATACACTGCTGTGGCATCAATAGATATCCTGAGCCACCTCAGACGTTTCTATGTTGACTGGAGCTTTTCTGGGTACGCACGTTCGGAGATCGTGATTTGGTTCGTGACGGATTCTGACAACCGTACTCGCAATCAAATAGCATAGAAGATAGTAGTGGAAACTCGTCGAATATTTTGGCGACAGTCAGAAAACAGCGCTCTTCAGCGATTCGAGGTGAAAACTACAGAGCTCAACTGGATTTGCGAGTGCGAGCGCGGGCAGAATCATTATTAACAAGCAAGTGAGAGAGTATACGATGTCGGTCTTTTTTTAACGTTTTATCAGATGTTCTTTTTATTATTTTTGAAAGGTTCCTTTATGATTAAACGGCAGGAATGGGTTGCGTCGCAAATCATTTTACTGGTTTCCTAATAATAATAATAAAATAGTAATAATAATAATAATATGAAAGTATGTAGTCAGTCATCAAGATGACCCTCTAATGATGCAGGTCATGAAATATGACCGAAGAATGGGAAATACAGGCATTGTTAGTGTAGCAAGAACCATTGCAAAGAAAACTACCCAAGACACGGTGAATAACACAGATACTGAACTTCTGATGCTACTAAACATGAAATGTGAGACACAAAAAATATTAAAGAAATTGTGGATAGACAAACCACTCCATGGACAGTATATAAACAGAATGGACAAGGTGCAGATCAATAAAGATCAATCATCTATGTGGCTTAAAAGGTGAAGAATGAAGCCAGAATCGGAAGCACCTCTAATAGCTGCCCAAGATCAGGCCTTGAGAACACGACATTATGATAAAGCGGTTCTCAAAATTTCCCAAGATGACAAATGCCGAATTTGCCAGGAGCAAGTAGAAATCATTGATCGTATTGTCTCAGCTTGTCCAATCCTAGCAAAGACCGAATACTTAAAAAGACAGGGTGTGTAGTTACCTCCACTGGCAGATCTGTACCGCCCTCGAAGTTCCAAACACAAACCCCAAATGGTACGAACACTCACCAAAATCGGTGATATCTGTTGAACCTATACAATATTGTACGACCAACAAATTCAAACGGATTGCACGATAGCCGCAAACAAACCGGATATTGTAATCCGAGATTTGGAGAAAAAACCGTGTCTACTTGTAGATGTTGCTCTGGCATTTGTTCCGCAAAATTTGTGTAAGAACGTGGCTAAACTTCCAGGTCATTCAAAGGACTGGGAAATGCAAGAAATAGCTTTATTTGGAACAGCTCACATTTTCGGCAGAGTATTGTAGAGGAACCGACAGTCCCTACATCTGGTCCTAAGGTAGCTGATTGACACCTGGAGTAGATTTTATTATCAGCCGACTCATAACATCATAACGTCTAAAGATGTTATGAGGAATAACAACAATAACAATTTTTTCCTGTAAGAAAGCAAAAAAAAAATCCAATGACATTCAAAACATTTTTATTAAAAAAATGGAAGACTTTGTGTGTGCCCAATTATCAAGTGTGAAAGACAGGGTTGTTGGTTATTTTTCAGAGAGATAATTTGATTGAAGACAATATGTGAAGTTATTTGATGCTCTGTCACAAGAATTTCAATGTACTAATTTAAACACACGTTAATGAAAAAATTACGGATTTAACGACACTGTGAAATCAAAGTACGTTAAATTGAAAAAGGTATTGCTTATTTAAGTCCAGAGCCATTCCTTATTTTCAGTAAAAAATTCTGATTATTTTTCTCAGATTCTTATTAAATGTCTTATTATTTCTCTCCCATTCTGGAGTTTGCCGCCATATTTGTGATCTTTTCGTTTGTTTCATATTGCAATAACATTCACTTTCAGGCGTCATGCTGACTACAATAACATTTCAATAACCGATGTAGGAAGGAATGTGTTTTTAAAGTTTCTCAATTCCTTTTCCTCAATTCAAATTGTGCTTTTGTTTCTAAATGATAGGTTTTTGGTCGTGAAACACAGAGTAAGAGTGTATTAAACGCGTCCCACGCCCACCCAGACTTAACCAGCACTAAACGGAATACTAGAACACTCTGTTTCTCCAGAGGGCGCTGCTTTGACTGATAAAAACGTGGCTTTAATTCGCTGCAAAGATGGAGGCATTTCAGCCACTCTGTGAAGTATAGCTCGTTTGCTTAGCTTAGACAGACGAATTGAGTTTTCGCTCACCCGCACGGAAAGCTCCGTTTTCCAGTCTCATTAGCAGCGCGATGCGTGTGTTTAACTCTCAAATTAACCAGCGAAGAAAGGAAGAGTGAGGTTTTATTGAGCATTTTATAGTAGGATGTATGTGCACTCAGAGATAATAATTGCTGAATAAGTATTCGGGAAACCACGTAGGACATTTTGTTTCTGAAGTAGCTAAATTACGTAAGACCACTGTTAATATTTCTTTTATCCGCACGCACATTGGTAAGTCGCTAACATTTCTAAATATCTCGGCAATTTTTTTTAAATTAAAAAAAATTGTTTCATGAAAATGAGAGCAGCTTGAGAAATCAATGCAAAAATGATTATTTGCTGATTCATTATCAACAAAATGTTGAAACTGTGCACAGTGTTCAATAACAATAACGGAAATAGATCACGACACATAATACGGCAGATTGTTCTTGTAAAGAATACACGTCACACAATAATGAATCGATATTGTTAGAGGACAAAAGATTTTGTAAATTGTTTTGATATTTGTTATTTATTTTCTTTTTCATAAAGAAACCAACTCAAATACATCATATATTTTCGTGGAGAAAGTTGTTTCTTCCCACAATATTAATATCTCCTGACGGATACGACAACTTCCAGAGAATGAATGAGCACAAACGTGGAGGCCCGTTATGCGCGCACAAACTTTCCCTCCCCTTTCGAAATGTCCTCAGCTGCCGAAGGAGGGTGTGACACTCGTCAGACTACGCATCTGACGCCAGAACAGGACGTACTACCATGTACATATTGATATTCACAGAATATCAGCATTCTACCATTCAATTTTGTATGCTAAAGAAATTTTTAAATGTGTATATCCAAAAGAATGATTTTATGAGGTTGAAAAAATGTGTTGAAAAAGTATATCAGTTTGTTTCGTTAGTTTCCAGACTGTTTAACTCTTCTTTATTGTAATATTAAAGAATGAAACGAGTATAGTGTAAAAGTGTAGGATAAGTAGTTGTAACATAATGTGTAAATAGAAGTATAACATTACATTAAGAAAGGTTCCATTAATTATAGACAATCATATCATGTGAAAATAAAATATATTTAATACAAAGTTGAAGAAAAACGAAGTTGGAGTTATATAGGTTGGACTTTCACAACGTTTCGGAGATATGACTCCATCATCAGGTACATTTTGACTAAAATCAAATTTATTCCATAAATATGATTAAATAAAATGAAACTTTTTAAATATAAAGTAAGCAGAAAACATTAAATAATGGAAGCTTACCTTTCAAATCAATGTGTTTTATAAATTGTGGTAAAATGTTATATCTTTTACCTTTTATTAAATATAAGTTTTACTTTTGTGAATAGTACGTAAAACAAACGAATAGAATAAAGAGGCAGGGGGTCAGGTAACCATAGGCAGGGGTCAATAATAGAAGAAAATAATAAATATTATTTTATTTTGCGTAATATGTTATCATACGCATTGCTGAAGTTATTACATTCAACCATCGAATTCATAGAGTCATTTAATTTAATATGAATAGTTTCTGAAATGATTCTTGGGAATCTCCTGGTTTCCTGATCAAGTATTTTAACGTTATCAAAATCTAACCCATGACCAGTTTCTATTCTGTGAGTCGTTACGGAGTTCTGTCTGTTAAATGGCTCCCTAATATTCCTCTTATGTTCTTTAATTCTCATTTGTAATTTTCTTTTCGTCTGACCAATGTAATTTTTGTCGCACGTTTGACAAGAAATCTGATATACAGTATTTTCTGTTTCTTTACATGGTATGACATCTTTAACATTCTTAATTACATTAATCTTATAGAGAATTTTATTTCGAACATTGTATTTCCCAGTGAAACTGTTCCTAACACATTTCTGAATTTTATTACTGATCCCACGAATATGTGGAATGACTAAATTTAACGTGTTATTACCATTTACGTCTTCAATATCAGACTTATTCTCAAAGCTTAAATTTTTGTGGAACATCAATCTCTTTCGAATAAATTTCTTAATAAATTTTAAAGGATAGTCGTTGGCAATTAAAAAATTTTCAATTTTATATAAATTATATTCGTAATTTTCATTATTTGATACGCTAAACATTCTATCTACCATACCATAAATCACTCCAATTTTCATTGACGTTGGATGTCTAGATTGATAATTTAGTGTACGACCAGTGGCAATAGGTTTTTGGTACCAATCAGTTGTTATCAGGTTGTTATTTCGTATGATTTTTATATCAAGGTAATTTAAACAGCAATTATTTTCTATTTCAGTTGTAAATTGAATTTCAGGTTCGTAATTATTAAAAGTTTCTAAAATATGGTTGGTTTTATCTCTATCCAATATAATTATAACATCATCTACATACCTTTTATAGAAATATATATTTAATTGAGGTAAAATTTTTCTTTCAAGTCTTCTCATAACAAGCTCAGAGAATAAAGAACTAAGAGAACCTCGAATGGGAGTTCCATCTATTTGTTGATAAATTTGATTATCAAATGAAAATTCAATATTAGCTAAAATGCATCTAATCAACATAATTTCAGAATTAGGAATCGGGATCGAATCATCAAGGTCAAGGGCTTCATTCAAACTCTCAATAATACGGTGATGTGGAATATTTGGAAACATTCCAATAACATCTAGGGAAGCCAAAATGTGATTGTCAGGAATTATTATTTCTTTCAATTGGTTCACTAATTCCTGACTATTACGAACAACATTTTGGGAATCTTGTTTAAGTAGAGGTTTCAAAATTTGGTTTAAATATTTACATATTTCATAGTGGGGCGTCCCAATACTGGAAACCACAGGCCTCATCGGTCGTTCTGGTTTATGAATTTTGATAAGTCCGTAAGCTCTAGCAATTTTGCCTGTTGTTGGATATATTTTATAGTAGGAGTTGAGGTCTCAATATTTATATTTTTCCCTCTTTTAACAATTTCTTGAAGTTATTTAATAAAATTATTAATTTTAGATTTGGAAATTTGAACATATTTCGAAGGATCAATAAATTGAGCTTTAACTCTCTCAATATAATCATTTCGATCAATAGCAACAGATGCTCCACCTTTATCAGAATTAATAATAATTATGTCTTGATTTTGTTTCAAAAATTCTTTTGTAGCCTTCAAATTCTTAAGTATTTTTGTCTCGTTAAGAGAATGTCTAATCTTTGTATGTAGAAATAAATCCATGGAAGTAATAAGTTCACTTCTGAGTTGGTTGGAATCTTCAATAGGAATACCTCTTACGGAATTTTCAAATTCTTTAATACTCTCTATAATAGCTATTGATTTTTGTCTGTCAGTTAACGGAAAACTGAATTTCGGACCCCAATTAACTGTGTCAACAACATATTCCGGAATTTGTGTTTTCGTCAAATTATGAAACCATTTGATTCTGGTATATGAAGTTTGATTGATATCAATGTCATTATTAATTTTTTGTTGCATGTATAAATTAAGAAATTTCTTATATTTCATATTGATATTTTGCCAATAATTCCGTTTTAACTTCACATTCTGCGTACAATAAAATGTTTCTAAAGTATCAGAATTTACAAAAAAATCTAAGTTCATCTCTAATTTTTTAAGATATCGTTTGTATCTTTCCAACAGTGTATATTTTTCTTTTATACACAATTTTAGAACAGAAAAACCAAACTTCCTCTTAATTCTTTCATATGATTGGGAATATTTACTATTAGTGAATAACATCAAATCAATGTGTTTGGAGTTAGGAGTTACTTTGGAGTTTGCTTCCATTATTTAATGTTTTCTGCTTACATTATATTTAAAAAGTTTCATTTTATTTAATCATATTTATGGAATAAATTTGATTTTAGTCAAAATGTACCTGATGATGGAGACAAAATATCTCTGAAACGTTGTGAAACTCCAACCTGTAAACTCCAACTTCGTTTTTCTTCAACTTTGTATTAAATATATTTTATTTTCACATGATATGATTGTCTATAATTAATGGAACCTTTCTTAATGCAATGAAGAATAGACAATCAATAAAAACGTATTAAGTATAATATTAGATGAAAATAGTAATAAAAGGGTATAATGTTAGTATAGTTGTAGTATCAGACTAGAAGAACTGTTCACAATGGAAAGCCACCTGTATTTAGCTCTATAATTGAATTGCTTGTTCGCTTTTTCTTCCTTCCTTCTACCATCTTTAAAACCTCATGATGGTACTGATAAAGGAGTTGTCCTAAATGCAACAATTGATATTCAAAAAAAAAATTGTGCAATAATAAGAAATACGATTCTCTCTCTTAAATATTAAAATTTTGACATTTTTAAAACTTAATCATTTAGACTTTCCTAAAATCATTGAAACTGTCCTGAACCAAGTGACATTACTTTAATTGCAAAATTGGATTTAGAAATGGGTTTTTAAATGTTTAAATCTTTCTCAAAAGCAGCTAGGGGGTTGTTTCTTTCGTTATGACTCTTGATTTTTGTTTATTCGGCCAATTAGCTAGATAACAGTCACGTATGTACTAGACCCTTCGAAGAGGTTTTGTTATTGACATTGGAAACAGTCACAATTGTACCTTGCCCGCCCCTCTCCCACCCCTCCCGCCACTCACCCGCACCCTCGCCCGCACTCTCGCCCGTCCCCTCACCCACCCCCTTGCCCGCCCCCTCGCCCGCCCCCCCGCCCGTCCCCTCTCCCACCGCCTTGCCCGCCCCCTCGTCCACCCCGTCGCCCATCCCCGCGTCCACCCTCTCCTCTGACCCCTCGCCCGCCCCCTCGCCCTTCCCCTCGCCCGCCCCTCCAAACCTCCTCTCACCCGCCCCTTCGCCTGCCCCTCGCCAGCCCCCTCTCCCACCCCCTTGCCCGCCCCCCTCGCCAACCCCGTCGCCCACCCTCTCCTCTGACCCCTCGCCCTTCCCCTCGCCCGCCCCTCCAAACCTCCTCTCACCCGCCCCTTCGCCTGCCCCTCGCCCGCCCCCCTCTCCCACCGCCTTGCCCGCCCCCTCGTCCACCCCGTTGCCCACTCCCGCGTCCACCCTCTCCTCTGACCCCTCGCCCTTCCCCTCGCCCGCCCCTCCAAACCTCCTCTCACCCGCCCCTTCGCCTGCCCCTCGCCCGCCCCCTCTCCCACCGCCTTGCCCGCCCCCTCGTCCACCCCGTTGCCCACTCCCGCGTCCACCCTCTCCTCTGACCCCTCGCCCTTCCCCTCGCCCGCCCCTCCAAACCTCCTCTCACCCGCCCCTTCGCCTGCCCCTCGCCCGCCCCCTCTCCCACCGCCTTGCCCGCCCCCTCGTCCACCCCGTTGCCCACTCCCGCGTCCACCCTCTCCTCTGACCCCTCGCCCTTCCCCTCGCCCGCCCCTCCAAACCTCCTCTCACCCGCCCCTTCGCCTGCCCCTCGCCAGCCCCCTCTCCCACCCCCTTGCCCGCCCCCTCGTCCACCCCGTCGCCCACCCCAGCGCCTACCCTCTACCCCGCCCCCTCGCTCGCCCCATTACCCGCCCACCCGCCCGCCTCTTCCCCCGCTCTTTCGCCCACCTCGCGTCCGTCCCTCACTGGTACCCTCGCCGCCTCTCCCGCTCGCTAGCTCGGAACTCGCGATTGCATTCACGCGAACTGAGCCGGCGGCGCGGCGCCCGCGCCAGCGCGCTCTGCAGTGGATTCGGCGAAGCGTTCATCCAGGGCTGCGGGGCGCAAGGGACGCGAGTGCTAAGCGATGCACTGTTTTCGCCGGCGCACGTACGGACGTTTCGCCTGCGCTGATAATTTAACTTCATTGTTCTCAATGCCAACTGCTTAGGGAAGGTGTGATTAAGAAGGCGTAACCGTACGTTCGCTTCTCCCGGCGCACGATTACAATGCTTCCTCCCCTTACGAAGTAAGTCCGAAAAATAAACTAGAGGTGCTAAACAGCACATATTTTCTCGCATTATTTCTAAAATTCCAACTTTCGGACATTCAGATAGTTCAACGAAAATGAGACCTGCTCCATTCTTTTAAGTTCTTTATTCAATTCTTTTAAGATCCTTGTTATAACATTTGGAGCGGTTTTTGAGATTTTTTAAAAATAAATTGCAGTAATTTCAAGCATGAATTACACAAAACTTCTGTTTTTTTTCAAACAGTTGTACATGACCTCTTTTAAAAAGCAGATTTTTTAAAATACCCTCTCTCCTGAGACTTTGATTTGATTTGGTTTATTTAGTCAGAGAACAGTAAAAACTGCACGTGATGTTTGAAGGAGAAGTACCAACTGCGCATGCCTTCTTCAGCTCCAGAATCTGTTCTCAATATTTTAACTATAAATAGTAGAATAAAAGTTTCAAAACAACGAGGTTAGCAACATTTAAAAACTAGCTATTTTCGCTCGCGAGTTATAGGTAACTTATTTGCATCGGTAAACAAATTATATTTGACTTTTTAGTATTTCTAACAAAAATAGTAACGCACCCCCCTCTACTCCTACCACTACAAGGAGAGTTCAACGTAACGTGCGCATAGTGAAATTACATTTATGTCCAGAAACAAAGCAATGGTTCATCTCAGTGTTTGCTCAATAGATCAGGGAAATTGGACAACAACCTGATCGAGATGGGCCATATCTTCTATACTGCGATTTTTCTAACAGCGACCCTCAAGGCCACTCAAATCCCATCTTCGCGATGGAATATGTCACGGCATTTCGCGTCTTTTCTCGGTCTTGCCGGTAGAAGTCGCATGATCGCAAGCACTGTTTCATACGGTCGCGATCGTGCGAAATCTAGCGGAACGACTGAGAAAGACGCGAAATGCCGTGACATATTCCATCGCGAAGATGGGATTGGAGTGGCCTTGAGGGTCGCAGTTAGAAAAATCGCAGTATAAACTCGGATTTAAAAAGTAGACATTCAAGAATGCCTCACATTCAGTAAATTCGTGCTTCGTCTCCTCAAAAACAGACTTTCTGAGGAGAACGAGACGACCTTTCCGGCGCAGTGAGTGATGCCCCGTTCCAGGGCTTCGACCCGAGCGCTTCCAAGACCGCCGCAGCGGCGGGGCAGCGCTGCTGTCGAATACTCGCGTAAACAGCTGCGTAGCTGCACGCCCTCATTAATTCCTTTCGCGCTCTTGCGTTGCCCTTCTGCATACTAATATGCCTCTTCACATTATCGGCCTTTGATGTGTCTGTTTGCCCTCATCCCTTGCATATCTACCCCTTTTAGAGCAAATTCTCTTCGTCTTTGAGAGATATCACCAGCAGAAGCCATTTTATAATTAAAGACAATAAAATTTGGAATGTGTAACCTACAACTTTGCTTATTAATTTACTTGAGTCTATTTATATTATTATACTCGTATTAAGAATAAATTAAACAATTCAAATTAAATTTGGTACTGTAATATCTTTTATGTGGCGTATTATGAAATGTTTTCACTTTTACATAATGAACTATTTATTGGACCAGTACGAAAATTTCACACTTTGTAAATCATTGTTTGAAATGTAAAAATATCCTTAGATTCCTGCTGAATATGAACTGACCCTGATCTTAACTTTAGCACAAGATATTCCGTGTGGCTAAATATTCGAATATTGCTAACAAACAGGAAGACATACATCCGCTCGATTCATTTTAGAGGAATCAAATAGTTGCTTTAATTTTACATGGTTTTTGAAACTGCACGTTTCTCTCAACCCCCGCTGTGGAGTGGGGCACCCAGAAGAGCTAACTTCCGAACATGTAATAGAGGAGGTCCAAGTTGGAATCAAGGCACTTTATAAATTACGACCTAAGACATACAACTACATACAGATTTTAAAGGCCTAGAACGCACCCTTTCAAATTTATTCACGATTAACGTTAGTTATAATGTGTTCATATATATGAACTATTTTTTACACTCATTGATACCATACCACAACTGGGGTCTGGTTGGTGATTAATAAGCAGAAGTGATTCACATTTATGCCACAAATATTGGCTAAATTGGTTTGAATCGTTTACTAGCAATTATTCTTGTCATTCCACCTTCTAGAATATATGATACATAATAGCAATGTATTTATTGTAGCTAGAATACATTAAAATACTCTTTAAAGCTTCCTTTTGTAAGAAATTTTATTTACATTCATAATTCTGTGATTAAAAATTAGTACATTGCGAGTTTTATTTAAAGGCGCGATGAAAGTTAACAACGCGGGCTCTTTGAAATTCGTTATTTATGACCTGTCAATCTACATTCGTTTGATAGTTTAATTCATACGCATACATATTCTCATTTGCTTTTCATCATAATTTGTGTCAATTCTCACAACGTTATCATTAGTTTTAGGAATGGTTAATGGTTGTTGGTCATTTCAATGAAAAACCTCCTAGTTTGCCAACGTTTCGAAACTATATCTTTTCCTCCTCGGGGCTGTAGGACATATATTTACACTGTTGTTATTAGTGACAATATTAGAACAATGCAAATCACTCACGAAAACTCACTTTAACCTCAATTACAAGTTTTTTTCTGCGTTCAACACCAGGCGAATATCGGAGTAGTATCTTTTATTTTTTATTTAATAGGTAATTATAACACATTGATACATAATTTCAATTCTTTAACTATGTGGCTAGGCTGAAGGCCTTTAAGCCATTAAAATACCTACATCATACCGCATTCTAACCTTTCGAATTCTGGCATTCACCCCTAATGGTCTCTTCATCGTATCAAAGCCGCGGAAAGGAGACCATAAGGTACGGCTGAGGAAAAACCCCTGAAGGGGGAAAAACCTGCCCTCAGAAGACGAGTACATGCTAAACTACTAGTTTTTTTCTAAACTATTTATTTATTTCGTGGCGTGGGCATCTTCTCCATCCAGTCTTTGGCCTCCTCAGCCCCTGAAATCAAACACCGCCACAGAAGATCGCCCGCAACAACCGCCTCTCCGAACAATTTACTACTGATTAACTTAATTATCGCTTACTGATTAATTTAATTATTACTGTACTAACTTACTAATTAATATTAATGGTTAGCATTATTGATTACCTTACTAGTTAAATTAATTATCTCTTGCTTATTGAATTAATTATTTTATCTCCAGTCTAGGCTCCACTTGTACTACTAACCAGTGCTGTTTTCCCACTCCCTGATTACCGTTTCCCTGATAGTTCGAACCTTTCCTAAAAATGTTCCTAATTCTTTCATGAAGTGAGATCTATTATCAGCTAATATGTTTTGAGCGAGCGTTATGTTTCTAAATTGGAAGCAATAGTTCCCCATTCCCATCCATTTTCCTCTCCAATTTTCTGTAGCGCAGCAATTTAACAGGATGTGGATCCAATCTTCTCTATCACCGCACAGTACATAGATTCCATTGTCATTCGAATCCTTCATTCTACGTTGCATCCACCCCTCTAACCTAAACCAAGCGTATCCCCCTCTTGCATCCCTTTTAAGTGTGTGTACGTAACTTAAGTATCTTAGTAGTATCTTAACAAACAGGTCACGCACCACGTGCCATCTTTCCTTCCCCTTCCTTGTCGTAACCTCACCCCTTACTTACACACACTTACACTCACATACTCTACACTACCACACTTATCGGGATCTTAGAGCAAGTTCCGGTTGGGGCGGTGCCACGCTGAGTGGAGATACCTGGTTGGAGAAATACCCGTAAGCTGACGTAGATTGGTGCCGAATTTCCCCGTCCAGTGAAGGAAGACATCGCCAGCTCCTGCGACAATAAACATGCACTATACTTACGGGACTAGTGTCAATATCAGTTGACGCACCTGGAATCATTATTCAATCAATCAATCAATCAATCAAACTACGCTTTGAGGCATGAACTGACTGTACTACGTATTGAACACACATGAACTACGTACTGAACTGACACTTTGAGGCATGAGCAGCTATCGCTCAACACTGGGACTGTAGTAAAAACACACTTCGGACAGCAAATCGATGCACAACTCTTTTAGAACCGATCAGTGGAATCGCCTCCTGGCCTGAACGAACCACACCGAAAGGAGTCATGCAATTTATCCCTGGCGAAAATCGGTGTGTACGCTAAACGTACGCCAATGTAGGGCAAACGTACACGGAATGCGCATCTGCAATGTACGGATGTGAACAAGAGCTTGTCACGATATGCGTTTTTGTGTACCAAACGTGTAATTTGGCCCAAATGAATGTACGCTTGAGCTGAATTGGAACGTACACGACGTCACGTGTACACGATGTACGTGTACCATTACCAATCGATGCGTGCACCTAGGTTACGAAAACTAACCTAACCTAACATATTTACAGTGGAATGCGTTCCAGTAGAAAATCTTTCACGATTCTGCCTAGATTTTCTTCCGGAAAAATTCTCATGAGAACCGAATGTTTCTCAGAGATACATTTTATACTGAAGGTTCCACGAAAAAAATATATCCAAACAAAATTGTGCAAAAGATTCACTACTGAAACTGTCCATGTAAAGGACTCACTAGTTTGATGTTGCATCAAGTACATTCAAATGTGATATATCATGGAAGATGTTTTCAGAACACGTTTGATACTTACGAAAATAGCAGTCACACAATGGAAATAAACACATTTCTATGAATGAATTTTAATATCACATAACCTCATTCTTACAAATTGATTGTATTACTGGTGGTAGCTGGGAACAGAAGAATGTTTTGCTCGTAAGTGGATTACCTTGAATTAACTACAGCCCTTCTATCAAACATTGCTTTTCGCAGGTGGGGTGCATTGAAAGAATCAAACAAAACCAAAATTAAATTTAAACGAAAACTTCCTTTATTAACTCTTATCGTTATTCACAACCTCGTCTGCTGCTCTTGGGCTAGGAAAAGTTTACCTATAACACAGGGATGAATGAATTTCAGTATCTGGCCTTAATCTCAGTAATAGTTCTCTTAAAATTTGCTTGTTTTAAAGGTAGTTGGGAATAGGAAGAGATGAATAATACACTCACTCTGGTGATATTATATTCTTTTTACCTGAGAATACAGGAAAAAATAAAGAGAATTTTGGAACATTTAACATCTTAATCAACTTAAACCTTGAGTTCCAATTCATGAAATAATTCTTGTGGTAAGAAGTATTCTAATGAACATAGGATTTTCATTTAATGAGGTAATTTATCAATGATTGACTGGAACTCCAATTGGTGGTTAACTTAGTTCAGTGTTTCCAGAAATTGTTAAGCGTAGACTTGAAAAATCAATCCTACCTGGCCTGTTAAATTGTTTTGTACAAAAGATATGTGGATGACCTATTAATTATAGTTGATGAAAATGACACATTAAATTTGCTCAATATGTTTAATTCTTGTGATGAATCCAGTTCACTTTAGAAAAAAAATAATCAATCTATAGACTTCCTAGATATCTATAGCAAACATGACAACGGAAAAATATCAACAAATTGGTACAGAAAAGGTAATGCTGCTAATCGTATCCTTAATTATTTACCTAAACATCCCATACAGCTAAGAGAGGCATTGTTTATGGCCTCGTAGATAGAGCAATAAAATGATCCCATCCCATACACCAGGAATGTCATATAAAAATAGTACATGATATATTTATTTTTAAAAAATCCTGTTGAGTATATAAAAAAGCACATAAAGAAGAAGAGAGCAATGCTATGTGGAATGTTTAATATCATACCTGATCAACCCTATTCTGAAACATTTGCTGTTAGCAAAACTATAGTTTTGCCATATGTACCTAAAATTACTAACAAAATAATAAAAAATTTAAAATATAATATCTAGACATATATTAACAAACAAACAATCTTATTAGAAATGTTAAAGATGTAATTCCAGCTTCTGTGAAGTGAAAAAAGGAAACTGTATCCGCTGCCAAGATTGCAACAAATCATGTATTGGCCAAACAAAACGAAGAATAAAACAAAGAATACATGAGCATAAAAATAACTTAGAGAAATTCATTAAAAACAATTTCAAAGCACAGAATTCAGCATTCACTTAAATTTGATTTAGAAAATCTATCAATTTTAGACAAAAACCAAGAATATATGCTGGGTTAATTTCCCAAACGTTATTTATCAAAATTAATAAAATAATAAATTCAAATCAAGAGAGTAATCTTCTTACCACATCCTATTCCACTTACTACTTTAAATAAAATAAATCACAAAATTCTTTTGAAAACATCATAAGATGAGTCTCTCTCCATAATTGTATTTTGTAGTTGCATGTATTGCTGGTAGTTTTATCATTAATAAATATAATTGTTATTTTTAAAATGATTTTGCAGTATTTACAGAACTTATGCCTGAAGATAATTTATTTTTATAGTTTTCAGAATTTTATGTTTTAATACAATCAGTAGTACTGTTTAATACGCAATCAGTGAATTGTATTTGATGTAATTCCAATTACAGAAATATCTTGTTTTGATTGGAAGCACAACGTTTCACAAACTAATTGTTTGAAACTTCAGGTATGTACATGTATTACATCAAATACAATTTACTGATTGCATGTTAAACAGTACTACTGATTGTATTAAAACATAAGATATTGAAAACTATAAAGAGGCTTACTGCTTAATAGGTTAAAAAGAAAGTACTGTTTAATACGCAATCAGTAAATTGTATTTGATGTAATTCCGATGATTGAAATATATTTGTTTTTATTGGAAGCACATTTCACAAACTAATTGTTCACTACTTCAGGTACATACATGTATGTACCTGAAGAAAATCTTGTTTTTAGAAAATAGTTAGAAATATCTTATTTGTATTGGGCTTCCAATGAAAACAAGATATTTCTATAATTGGAATAACATCAAATACTGATTGCATATAAAGCAGTACCACTGATTGTCTTCGAACATAAGATATTGAAAACTATCGAAAGAAATTATATTCATTCAATTATACACAATAGACAACATTAACAAAATTGGTGTAAAAATTAGCACATGATAGCACATTTTATTTGCATATTGCAAGAATGTTAACTAGTAGTGTAGTATTTTTGGGCATTCATTATGAAAACTTGAAAAATTAGCTAATGTGAAGTAAAATACTTCAGTTAAAAAATTATCAAAAACATCCAATTGGAAACCTGTCGTAACGTATTGCATGTAGCACAATTCAATTAACATGTAGGCTTACACTAGTCATAATAACTCAAATATGTCTTGGTTTCTTGATAGAGTCAAGGGAAATTATTCTAAAGTTTAATTTTTAAGAAAATCATTAGTTTAAAAAAATAAATGCTATGGAGCAACACAATATATTATACTTTATAGCACTAATTTGCACACTTTGCTACACCACTTGAAAATCAAACAAGTTATTTCACTTTCTAACAAAATTATTTTATCTGCTATAAGTTAAAAAAAAAACAACTTATCACACGAATGAAACCATATTTTCTCTGTGTCAATATATGTGTTGTTGTTTCATTGAAATACACACGCAATTTTCGAAATTGACCAAATCACTGCCTATGAACTGGTGGAACTTAATCTTCATAGTGTGGTCAATTTTTAAACAGCCAGCATTTGAATATCCTAGATCATACATTGTACTTAGTTTTCTTTTCTACCTCATCAATAATCAGGTTATGACCACTCGACACGTTGGTGAAGGTAACCCTAATTTTTTTAGGGGTTATTTCTGAAACAATAAATATACTATTATTATGTGTGTATTAAATTTTGTCACAATTAAAGAAACGTATTTGCTTACCATTAAACATGATTGTGTTAGGATTATTTCATGCGTTAACTCTTTACGGGCCATCGATGACGATACGAAGAGAGTTTGTTTACCATAAGTAAACATACTGGTGTTTGGTAATTTCAAGAGCAGACATTCGATGGGACACACATCCACAAATAAATTAGAAATGAAATTATGCGATTTCCACAGAAAATTGCCGCTTACTTCACGAAATCCGCACACTGACCACTGATTAATATATAACGTATATAACTAAACTGCAATCTTCTAAAAGGGCGCGAACTCACCAAATACTAACCAAACCTATAACCAATACTAACCAACTTTGTTTGTGCACACCTTATTTTGTATACAAACGGTACGCCTTATACGGTTTGTGTACACCTTATACAAACGGTTTCAAACTAAGCGTACAAGAGATACGGACTACTGCAGAGCAGGGACGGTGCACAGTAGGCACACAGTATGCTACACTACAGAAACAAGGCACGAAATGAAAAACACGTACAACACAGCTGCTATACAGACCCTCACAACACGGATTTTCGCCAGGGATTCGAGGCATAATCGACAAAATTCTATATTTTTCCTTTTCAATCTGTTTGATGCGCTCGCGAGAGGTTATTTCAAATCAGCATTTGGACGTATACCGAGTTTCGTGTTGATGGCGTATTATATTTAGAACGGATTCATTAGTAGTTTGTTGCCAAAGTGTCAAGCATTAGAATTGAAGAGTTGAAAGTTATAAGGGTACTATCTGACATTTTGCCAAAATTGAGGTGAACATGTTTTCTTATTGTATTTTGTGTATAGAATATAGTCTGCCATTTTGTTTTCATCCATCTCACACCTAAAACTGCCCAATGAGATAACGATGATCTTTAATCCCCCTTGTGCCAAAATATTACCGAGATTATTTGAACCCCTCTTGTGCCAAATTATTACCGAGAAATATTACCGAGTAGTTATTACCGATAGTATTTGCACGCGTATTCCCTCACCCTCTCCTGAAGCTTTGCAGGCTGAATGCTCCCAATGCGACATCCGTAGGTGAAGAGTTTTCCACACACGCTAAGCAATTTTTTGTTGGGTCGAAGCCGACCACATCTGAATGGAATAGTAGTAGGAGATGGCTGACATCGGCTCAAACATCTTTGTCTACGAGATAGTTACGTATTGATTATTTCCAATGGACCAAATGTAGATGTTTGTAGTTGCCAAATGCATATTTCTAAGTGAATTTTTCGACGTAATTGTGGTCGTACGTGTTACCCCTATAAAAATCAATTTCAAAGATTGAAGACATACTGGTTACATAAATTTATGCGTGTATGTATGTTTTCATTAGTAGTTAGTTACCAATGTATCAAGCATTAGAATTGAAGGGATTGTATATACTCCGTTTTGAAAAGAAGCAATTCTCTGATTCGGGTTGTTTACGAGATGGTAATGGATTGATTATTTCCAGTGAATAAAGTGCTTGTGTTTGTAGTTGTAGGACATAACTGTTGTATTCCTAATGAGGTGGTCGCGTGATCACGAAAGGCTCAACAAGGAACCAATAAATGGTGAGCAATGTGAGACGCAGAGTTGCCTGTCACACATCGCATCTCATGAGTTCGGTCTCCCCTCTCTTTGAAACGTTCTCTTTCCTGTTTGATATCCGCACTTGTGCCGTTCATTCGCATTGCCGTGTTTTAATACCACCGTGCCCTCGGGGCGAGAGCACGAGGTCCCTGCTCTTTGGCAACTGATGGAGTGCCAGCGGCAGAATTACGTATTCGCTGAAATTGCAATCAGAGACGACCTGCGCAGTACTGAAAAGCTCGTTCGATATTTCCAATTACTAAACTCCTTCCGCAGCTACCAACCGAGTCCTAAGTAATAACATGAATTCGCGACGTGCGCTTGTTTCTTACTTTGAAATTATTTTCAAAGAAAAGTTTCCAAGAGTTCATACATTGTGAGGCCAGAATCTGTTTTCAGGTTGGGTATTGGTTGTAATTGTGTATTCTCTGTCTTGAAAATAAGCAATTCTCCGAATTGGATTGTTTACGAGCTAGTTATGAATTGATTTTTTCCAGTGAATAAAGTGCTTGTTTGTAGTTGCTGGAAGTGAATTTTCGATGCAATTATATTTTGAACGAATTATTCCTATAAATAATCTGGAACATACTAGTTTCACATGTTGTAGTTACGCACAATGCTATGAAGGGTTCAGCCGTTAATTTTACTGTAGAGTGTTGTTCCTGAATTGTTTATAACAAAGTATCATTTTAAATGTAATACAAAGTTACTGACATAAATTACCTATGTGAGAAAATTAAAACCGTTAATGACATGTTCAGACTAATTGTCGAAGTTATTTAAACTACCAATAAATCACAATTTGCAACGTAATACAACATTCCACCCAAGCTGCCCATTTTGTGTATTTACCAAGATTTCTCCAAAGTGTGTAACAGTAAATCCACTTACGCCAATGCGATTCTTGCCAATCCGAACGAGGTTCCGCTGTAGTTCTTCCGTTGCATTCGCCTCCCATTGCACGCTTGCTCCATCGTGGAATCATTTTATTTATATTATTTTACATGAAAATCTAGATGATTAATAATAATAATAATAATAATAATAATAATAATAATAAAATTGCCTTTATTAGTGGCGAGGCTCAGACCATTTGGCCTGCTCTTCCGCGTAACCACGATTAAATATTATTAGTTCCTTTCAAACAAGTCCTTTGTTTTGCTTTCCAAGCAAGTGTTATAATGTAGTCATTATGATACTATAATCTTTAATGTAATATGAAATGATGTCATGTATTATTTCTAAGACGTTGACAAAGACCTCGTTTGGGATACGATAGTCGTGGGATATGGAGACAAAGAAACCGACGAAAGACGAATTCTATGAAGAAAGCGAATTTGACGTGTGTGTGTGTGTGTGTGTGTATGTATATGTATGTATGTATGTATGTATATATATATATATATATATATATATATATATATATATATTGAAATATACCTTTCTCAACGTCTCATCAAAAGCGTGGCTGTAATCATGTCCTGTTCCAAATTTATTAAGATTTGGGCGCCAGAAACAGGTTACATGAATTACTATCAAAGTTTTTCTATCTGATTTCACAAAAATTATCTAAACATCCAGCTAGCTTGGGTCGATGGGTCCGGATACAAATACTCGCTATCGCCTCGGTAGCCGATTACCTGATCTGCCAACTATACAGTATGGCGTGGAATCTGAAATGTAATAATTATGCTTTCAACTAATTAAAAATTATGATTGACAAATGAAAAAACTCTTTTCTTTTCCAAAGAACAAAATTCAACAATTTATTTAACTTTTAAATTAAAACAATTAATTAGATGGTCATGACCCCTTTTGAATAAATTGTCTCTTTTATACTGCAGTATTTTTTTACCGTTTTTGCATGCCAACGCTCCGTAGTCGCTTCTCACTTGGCCGTTGTTAATTCCAAGTTCCGCTTCTCTCTTCCGGTCTTGCGCCGCCGCTGACACGTCCAGTCCACACTGCCTAAACTATCTGTTAGTCTTGTCCGACGCTCCCGGTTCCTAATCTCTCCCACCGGTTATGTAGACTATTGAAGTCCAACTGCAATGTCCGAAAATCTGAACAAGTCCTCCGAAAATCACTTCTGGTAAATTATTTCAAAGTCCGAAAACAAACTATCACTTCTCTCACAAGACAAAGTCCGAAAACAAGCTATACAAGTCTCACTTTCCCACTATATTGCCTACAAACGATCTTTACGCTACGGCACCCAGAGTCAGAATGTTCGATCTATACTCCACGACACCCAGAGACGGAATGTACGATCTTCACTCTACGACACCCCGAGTCAGAATGTCCTGTTTAATGCATTTTTAAACCCTTCATGGCTCGGTAGGCGTCCATCCTTCTATTATTTCAAAACACGGCGGCAACATTAGACTATCTGATCTTTTATAGCCAACCCGTGCGTCTCTTACACATCCGAGTAGCCGTGACTTCCGTCAGTCATTCGTTTTTGCACCAATTATATCTTAGGTTCTTCAGCCATCTAGCCGGCGTCCTGACGTCATCAAGGCCCGTGAATAGTTTGTTGACCTTGCCAACCTCTGCGCCGCCGTTGCTAAGGCCGCATACCGCCATATTGAATCCCCATTTATCTACCCCATGTATAACTAACATCATTAAATAAAACTTATCATATTCTGGTATATCACTATATATATATATATATATATATATATATATATATATATATATATATATATATATACACACAGGGTGTTCGGGGAGGAAACGTCGAAACTTCAAAAATAAGCTCTTTGACATATAGATGACAATAAGACAATTCTAAGCACATTTTGTCTAATAAACTACGTGGATATTCCGAATGGTTGCGCCCCAATAAGCACTCAAAAGTTGTTTTGAAAAATTTATTTCTAGGCAAAGATTTGCATTATAGAAACATAGAAACACTACAGAAACATATAAGTTGTTTATTATTTACAAAAGAAATGAATACATTTGTTAAGAAAGAAAAATTAAGCGAGAAATAAAAAAGCACTCAATTTACGCAATTCGACTGCATGATACACAGAGATGAATTAAGAGATTTAAATAAATTTGGTTATTTGAATTTTTATTAACGATGTGATAGTTGATTGAGGTTGGGCCCCCACACAACGCTCTGGACGGCGAGGCCTATCGCAGCCGATCACTTCCCAATCTCAACTTTAACGTACGCATCCATTATCGTATCCGACGCCACTACTCATGAACAGCACCACCTGCAGCATTTCCGAGGATCCAATTTCATCCTGTAATGGCCGCTCCCAATCGTGGGGAGAGGTTCAGTTGGAACCGCAGGCGAAGCCGTGGGAGGCCGAAGAGCCCTTTGGCGCTCGAGGGAGAGACTTTGGCGAGAGAGGGGGAAGTGGTCACGGCGGTGGTGGGGGGGAGTCTCCCCCGCCTTCACCTCCTCTTTGTGTTGACTCTCGGGGCTTCGCTTTCAGATAAGTAAAGAACGCTGTGGCGACTCGTGGGCTCTTCTAGCAGCTCTACGTCGTTGCCTTTGGACCTGCATGCGGGGAACAGGGAGCACGGGACAACAGATTTATTATTTTTTGTTTTAGGATACGTCAATTTGGCCATTCGTCCCATTTGTTTAGTGAAAGTTTTTATCACGGGAGGTGGCGGTGTTCGTCCTCCGCTGAATAAGATCCGGCGCCGACCGGTAGTCGGGGGTTTCCCGCTGAATAAGATCCGGCTAACGGGGTTTCTCCCAACCAGGGATTTTCGCACCAGCGGGGCACCGCCCCAGCCAGAGGAAGGTCTCCCGACATGTGTGTTAATGTAGTGCATGTAAATGTAAGAGTGTGTAAGTAGAGGGAAGACAGAATAAGGGAAAGGAAGGAAATATCGTCTATGGTCCTTTGTCAAGGTACTGCTCCGGCATCCTTCTGGCGTGGATCAGAGAAACCGCGGTAAATTACCGATCAGAGCAGCCAGCCGCTAGAATTCTCCTTCGGATAGCCACTGGATTCGGTGTAGCTAGTGTCGAAAGTCCTGCCAGTCGTGGCGAGTCACATCGAGTCACGAGGCGTCGTGACTGGAACCCTAGGACCTCCCGCTCAGAGACGTTCAGTTGATGCCGTGAGTTCCCTCCGTCGGAGCGGCATCGAAGAACTTCTTAGCTTTTTACTTATGGGTTTTAATGGTAAATATAATATATAATTTTTCCTTTTTATCGTTTATCTACAATAATTTGTTATAATATGAAGTCATATGCTGTACATTAGAGAGAAAAAGTAAAGAGGTTGATGCAAGCAAACCTTTCTTTTAAAGGTAGTCGATGCAAGAAAAAGTTTGAGAATACATAGTTTAGGTCGTCAACTACAGTGAGGTGCGCCGAAAAAGGAGGAAACAAAAGGAGGCGCAGGGCGATTGAAAAAAAAAACACGTCGAGTCATTTTTCTCTTGCCACCAATTTTCTCAGAGAAGTCGTGGAGCAATGATCAAATGTTCAGTGTAAGCGGAATATAATACAGAATCATGGAGGATACAGGGAATGGGGAGGACTGGATCCTGCTTCACCTTAACCCAATATTTTTTGTTCAAAACAATTGTCACATATTGGTCACATCACATTCTAAAGAATAATTCCTATTAAGCCCAAGCGTACGGCATTTCAAGAGTAAATTCCGAATTCTGCATCCCTCTTAAATGGGTGAAAGTTTGTCTGCGGAATGCAAAAAGCGGGATCAAATATTGGGCTGTAAGGTCGCGTTACGCTTGGGAAATATGAGTTTTGACATATGAGCTATCACATGGTTACATCTTCGCATGCTATTCGTGTATCTGAGTACGTGATTTCCGAGCACCCGGGTTACGAGTAAGCTTGACAATTCACAGCGAAGTTCCGGAAGTAATTGAAGCACAAAAACAATAGACCATTTCAGGAACATATTGACAAAATCGTATTTGATGTATTTCGTTTCGACATGCCAATGAATTAAAATATAATGAAATACATAAGAAATAAAATAATATAAAAGTCAGATCGCCTATGTAGACTTTACTTACGTGTCCACAGTCAGTGAAATGGCTCTTTATTGCAGGGCTGTAGTAAAGTAGCTATCAATTTTCACCATGATCACCAGCAAAACGGCTGCCGCCGAGCTGAACAATATGAAGTACACAAAAACATTATTTTATTGGAAAATTAAGGTATATAAATAGAAACATATATTTAATACTTTATTAATGAAAATAACACATTTACTTATAATACTCATCAAATAACAAAGTATAATACACCTTTTGTATACATTCCTACGACCCTACATTAAGCATTGGTACTTACTTTCACTGCAAAATCGGCTAATAAAACATTCTCACATACGTTCTTAATATTTCTTTCTCTCCTTCACTTCTTGAAAATTTCGTATTCTTTACGTTACGTATCTTTAGATTTTTACTTGGTAGCAAGACTTACACAGCTTACGCAGCTTCAATTTTAAATACTTTCAGAATTATCTTCCATTTTCTCGCAACAGAATAAATATACTCTCTAGGGCCTCCATTGTACCGCTTAAATCAGTACAATACCATTCATCATTACGCCTACTTGTAGAAGAGAGTACGCTCATAATTTTTGCAAAGGCGATTGGAAAAGACAAAATATTGTATAATACATTTGACTGAAAGACAATTATTTGCTTGTTGGTAATTATACACTTCCGCTAACGCGCTCGTGAAAAATTAACTAACGTGCACATAGTGGTCCATTTCTGCCACTTATAAAATGAATTACTATTAATTCAGTCAGAAAATTAGAGGAATATGCTAACGTTTGTTAGGTAAAAAATATAACATTATTCTCGCAGAATATCTCGCAAATTCTACATTATTGATTATTGGTAGCCTATACCCGAAAAAACATATTTCTATTTGAATTAATTCCTTAAATTATAAACTTGAAAGTGCAGCGACTGGGTGGATTCAGTCATTCTGTACAAGATTTCCAGGTTATTATTCAAGCCAGTATCACTTATTGTCAGGACCTGGCGTCGAGGTCCCGTACAGACAAGTATGGGGGGGGGGGAATTGTCGTGGAAAAGTATCTTTACATGTTTTTTGTATTTATTTAATTGAGATTTTCTTGAAGTTCGAATCAATATTTATGAATTTGACAAAATTCTATGGCTTAAAGTGGGTGGGCGGGGTCAAAAAAGTTCGTCTAGGGGTCATTGAAATATAGAAGAAGCTCTGAAGACATGCGTATCACTCGCGTCGCTGGAATTTTGCACTCACGTGCAAGTGGTGTGTCAGGAAGAGCTAAGAGGAAATGCAATGGTGAACGTTTGAAGATGCTAAGGGACTGGCTATGCTAAGGGACTGGCTGTATTTGACTGAGATGATGTGAAGATTGGATACCAGCGCGACTAATAAAATTATCCAAGCCATGTAATTGTTTGCCTTCTTAATTAATGTTTTGGATTTCTAGCTAAAGCTTACAATTATTTCTGAGTATACGATAATTGATATACCTGCGAATGTGTCCGTGTTACCGTTTTTCTATTTACATGTTTACGTCTGTTACATTCAGACCTCTTTCTGAGCAAATAGGTTCTATTTTAATCTGGGCAATTCGATATCTATTTTAATAATGAAACTTGCAATTAGAAAAAAAATTTCCATCGATAATTTTTCATGTATTCTTATATTTCTAAGGATGATAGTGACACTGTATTACTAAAGAAATACATCATTATATTTCAAGACAAAAATACTTTCAACATGATAGGCCCAGATACGCCAGACTCGCCAGATACAGCATCTATTTTACGATATTACTTGTCATATCTTCTACCTTCACAGTTGTATATTCTTCTGATGACAGTCTTGTAGAAAATGCTATTGGACTACACATTCTACACACATATATGCGTTTTTGTAAAATTCAAACGGCATAAATTACCAAGCACGAAACGACAATGATGACGCGACAAGAAAAGCAGCCATCTGTTTTCAGAAAATTTAAGAATAGACGTACTGATTTTATGGCGTGACAATTTTAAGCTTCATGTTATGGCTTTAAAGTTAACTTATTAACTAATGTAGCCCGGCTAGCTCAGTCGGTAGAGCATGAGACTCTTAATCTCAGGGTCGTGGGTTCGAGCCCCACGCTGGGCGCTAGCATTTTTTTTACATCGTGTTTGAAATAGACGACGTTTTATTGGGTGACCCTGCGACGGAAAGAAGCGAGTTCATTGGGTCGAGGTCACTTGCGAATGGTAAACAGCGCAAAGAATTTGCAGTTGCCACGTGACAGCTGCCTCGCAGACCACTGCTCTCTGCCGTGACAGCGAGCGTAGCAGGAAACGCAGACCGCTTTCCCCAGAGTCATTGCTCTCACCCCCTCCTCCTCCACATCATGACGTCACTAACCGCATTCGCCCGAAGCTGCTCTCGCTTTCATTTACGTACGTGATAACACTCGTAGATAAACATGTGACTTCTGTTTTGCGCGATAATTATTGCGCTACGCAAGTTCATAATATAAAGAGATTTTAAACATAACGTAGTTGCATGGCTTGTTCATCTTCAAGCACAGAGCGTACCATGGAAAAGTATGGATAGAAATCCTTTGTGAAATGTCTGCGTGTCGTTACAATTCTAAATTTAATTATTGTGTATTAATTGGTAACGACTTTTTCGTGCTGGGAAAGTAGTACCTACATTAATTCACAGTGATTCACCATAGGAGGTTCCTTGAAAATGGCCCACATATGTCGGGACACCGGTCGGGAACTTAGAGCTTGTCCCAGCTATGGCTATGCCACGCTGGCGGGAGATACCTGGTAGGGGAAAACGCCGCAAGCTGAAGGGTTGGTCAGCCCCGGACCTTGTCATCCAGCGAGGAAAGATCACCCCCACCTCCTACGATAGAAACGTCCTCTACACTTACGAGACTAACGATGAGAGGGCGCATTTTAATGAAATCTCATTTTCTTCTTTTCACTTTAGAACATTGCCATTTAGTAGAGAAATTAATTTTTTGATATGACAAAAGGAATTGACCCGTTTTTATGCCATTATTTTTACATTTTTCGTCGATGTCGACTAAGACATTTTTTACCTCTTCTCGTCATTTTATCTCATTTTTCGCTGATTTAATTGATTTTAATATAGTTTTAATGGTATAATATTTACGAGATGGAACAAATGTTCTCCAAAGAATTACCCAGTAGTCTATTCAATTTCTTCGCTCAGAAATTGTAGGGTCAGCCGTTGTGAGTATGCCGATTTTGTGATAATTAAAGACAAACATTTCCCGGTAAAGAACTGTCCAAACCAAAAGTTTCCCAGCTGAGTTCACTTGAACGAACGGAAGAAGCGTCAATTCGTTCAGTAACATATTCAACAGCTTGAGTTGTTCATCTGAACTGGTTTCGATCACATTTTTACGTCATTTTCCTTTGCTTTTAGGTCGTTTTAAAAACATTTTAAGGCATTGTATTGGTAATATTTGTCGATGTTTCAGATTATTAAAATCCGTCTCCTACTAATGACAGCAGTTAATGCGCCTGGAATCACTAATCAATCAATCAAAACCGAGAATGTGTTGCGTGGTGTCTGACCTGGTGCTCCCGTGTGCCTATGCGCCCATTCTGGTGTCGGCGTGGGCGTGCGCTTGTGGGTGCGCGTGGGGGTGCGCGTGGGGGTGCGCGCGTGGGGGTGCGCGCGGGTGCGTGCGTGGGGGTGCGCGTGGGGGTGCGCGTGGGGGTGCGCGTGGGGGTGCGCGTTGGGGTGCGCGTGGGGGTGCGCGTGGGGGTGCGCGTGAGCGTGTGTGGCGCCGATCGGAACGGGCGCATGGGCGTGTCCGTGCTGGGAACTGCTGACGCCCAGCGGCGGCCCGCTGGTGGGAGATACCTGGTTGAGGGAAAACCCCGCAAGCTTGCGGATAGGTCGGGGGTTGGAGGGGGTAGCATGGCCCCTATCGCCCTGTCTGGATCCGGCACTACCCTGACGCACCCTGAATAACCACCGAGAATGTGTGTGGTATTTCAAGTGGTGCTCCCGCGTGCCTAGGCGCCGGTGGGTGCGCCCGGCATCACTAATCAATCAAAACCGAGAAAGTTTGTGGTATTTCATCTGGTGCTCCCGCGTGCCGTAGGCATCACTAATCACTCAAAATCGAGAAAGTGTGTGGTATTTCATCTGGTTCTCCCGCGTGCCGTAGGCATCACTAATCAATCAAAACCGAGAAAGTGTGTGGTATTTCATCTGGTGCTCCCGCGTGCCGTAGGCATCACTAATCACTCAAAACCGAGAAAGTGTGTGGTATTTCACCTGGTGCTTCCATGTGCCGTAGGCATCACTAATCAATCAAAACCGAGAAAGTGTGTGGTGTTTCATGTGGTGCTCCCTTGTGCCTAGGCGCCGGCGCGTGCGCCTGCCCTTGCTGGTGCTGTGGGCGAGCGCGTGGGCGTGCCTGTGGCCGGGCGGCGCCGCGTGGCCCGGGTGGGTGCTGCTGACGCCGGGCGGAGGGCCGCTGGACGCGCGCTGCCCGTGCCTTCCCGCGCCGCTGTGCCCGCGCCCCTTCGGCCGCTCCGCCGCCGACGCGCTGCTGCTGGGCCGCCTGCCGCCCTGCCCCACCCCCTCACCCGACGCCGCCTACGCCGCCCAAGACAGGGTGCGCTGCTGCGGGGCATCCAGGCGCCTCATCGTCGAGCAGTCCGACCCCATCTACGCGCCCGGCGCAGTCGCCAGGTCAGTACGGGACCACGCTCGTGGGTTTGCTCACTGCTCCGTGTGACCTTACCGGGGGTTTGCTACTGATCCTTGTGACCTTACCGGGGGTTTGCTTACTGCTCCTTGTGACCTTACTGGGGGTTTGCTTACTGCTCCTTGTGACCTTACTGGGGGTTTGCTAACTGCTCCTTGTGACCTTACCGGGGGTTTGCTTACTGCTCCTTGTGACCTTACTGGGGGTTTGCTTACTGCTGCGTGTGACCTTATCGGGGGTTGTGCTTACTGCTCCTTGTGGCCTTACTGGGGGTTTTCTTACTGCTCCGTGTGACCTTACCGTGGGTTGTGTGCTTACTGCTCCTCCAAGCTTTGTTCGCTCCGCCCGCTCCTTTCCTTGCTCCCGCCCATTCCTCTCGTTTCACACTATCCGCTTTGCCCGCTTCTTCGGATCCGACCACTCCTTTCGATCCTTGGGTTTTCCTACGTCTCCATCGATAGCTCCTGTATTGTACCATCTTTCGTTGTTGTAGTGCTACTACTAGTAGTGATAGTAGTAGTGGCAATAGTAGTGGTCATAGTAGTAGTCGTGATAGTTGTAGATCGTATTAGTTAATGGTCGTATTAGTTGTAGTAGTCGTAGTAGTAGTAATAGTCGTAGTACTCGTAGTCGTAGTGGAGTAGTCTTATAAGTGTCAGTAGTAGTCTTATTAGTTGTAGTAGTAGCTGCATTAGTTGTAGTTGTGTATTAGTCGTAGTAGTCGTGGTAGTGGTAGTTGTAGTTGTAATTGACGTAGTTACAGTTGTAATTGTTGTAGTAGTAGTCAGCTAGCTGTTCCCAGGCCTGGGCCCTCTTAATTTATTATCTTCGCTTGGGGATAAGGAACACATCTATCCCTGTTAGGCTCGGTCACAATATCACCTACATGCACTGGAACTGCACTTTACTGAATTCTGTAAAAATACTTCCTCTGCTTTCAGTGCTCCACTTCCCGACGAGAAGTTGCATCTTGCACCGCTGCTCGCCTATGTGTCGGACGCGCCACTCCCAACGACCATTTCACCGTCATCGGACGAGCAAACAACCACTTCCCCACGATCCATGGAGAAGGCTGAGGACGTACGTCAACTCGGTGACTCCCCGCCACCTAAGGAGAAGACACCACTTCTTGAAGACGCCCCGCGAGTAGCTGAGAACCCTCCACGACCAAATAACGATGCCTCTAAATCCATTGAGAACGTTCACGTACTCACTGAGGGTAGACAGTCTACTGAGGACTCCACATCATCTAACACAGATGCTCAGAGATCTAAAGAGAACATCCCACACCCCACCAACGATGTCCTCTCCTCCACCGAGGTTGCCTCTCGACCTACAGAGAACATCGCGCAACATGAAGGAAGAGCTATTTCCTCATTGGCCCTTGAAAACTCTTTATCAGCAGTCGCTGCAGATGTAACACCAGAACCCGCTACCTCCTCCCATGTGCCAGAACTTCAGAATTTCACAGAAACCAGCGAGTCACATTCAACCACTCCCCACGCCAAGGAGTTATCGACCTCGACACAGATTCTTCCAGGGCCAGAAAGCTCAACTACAGAAGCGGGTGACCTGCTGCCTCCAGCAGATGTCGAACAGCCTTCCCGTGGACCAGCACTCTCAAACATTGCAACGGAAACTTTTGCTCCGACGCCTGATAACAGCACAGAGTCATCAACGTCCTCAGAAAGCGCCGAGGCTGTGGATATTGTTGCACCTTTATTAGCGACTACAGTAATACCACTTGGTTCAGACGTCACTACTCATAACGACGGTGTGACGGAAGCAATGACGCAGACTACGGATGATTTGCTGGAGGAAGAAAAAGTTACAACACAGCAACCGGAGAGTGCGGGCGTCACTAAACGGCCTCTGCCAGAAGAATCTAGCACGTTGTCAATTGTTACAATCACAGACGTAGATGCTGCGGTCACAACTTTACTAACCACAGGCGACATCTCTTCCGGCGAAACCACCCCCAACATTGTGAACAATTCTTCTATTTATGAAACTAGCACAGATGCGATCGCCACTACAATTTCCTCCGACATTGTAGATATAACCACCAATTCTAATATCCCATCTACTACAATCTCTGACGAGAGCCCTTCTTTTTATGCTACCACAATACCGAACAATTTGTCGTCTACTTTTGACGAAGAATACCTCAACGTATCTACCACTCAAAGGGAGGAAATTGAATATACAACATCTGCTGACATTAGTGAAAATCTTGGCGGAGAAGAAAAATTGTTAACACATTCTTCAGATGAAATGCAGAATAGCACAGTCACCACACAGAGAAGCACTGAAAACACAACTCTGTCGATAATCACTTCATCTATTACCGTAAACTCGATGCCTTTAAATGACGAACCGAATGAAATTAAATCTAAAATTGTATCGTCTAAAAAACAGGAAGAGAATGGAAATGCTTCGGTAAATGGCGATATGGTAACAACTACTGAGTACTTCACCGATAATAAAGAATCAACAAAAGTGGATATTAAGCAAAGTTCTATGATTGCAACTGCTGATATAAACGCTAAATTAAGAACAACAGAAAAACAATTAGTGACAGAATTTAACTTCAGTTCTCAATTTGAAAACGAGAGCAACAAAACCGATCAAGAGCTGATGAAAGAGGCACTGGATATGTTGAACATGCTAAGAAAAGAATCACACCCTACTCACGAAAATACAAGTATTACTTCGCCAAACTCAAACAATGAAGAGCTTTCCAATGCAGATAAACCTTTGTCTGCTGTTAAAGATTCCAATGACACTATAGTAAGTGACGAGAGAAAATCTGTAATAAGTAATCTGACAATTGATTACTCAGAAGGAACTAGTGCTTCTTCACCGACTTTTGAGGCTAGGCGAATTGCTTCTGATTTGAAACCAGAAAACAATTCACCACGTATCTCATTATCCAGTCTTGGATCGACCAAAGAGCAGGAAGAAATCGTTATTTCTCAAAATGACTCTGTAGCTACTCCTCCATCCGTCGGCATTTCCTCTCCTGAAGACTCCGTTGTTAGTGAAATTCTTGAAAACGTGGAAGAGATGTTACAGAAAAATACAAATGAAACAAACATCTCCATCAAGACTGAATCAACTGAAACAACAGAGAAATCTCCGAATGTTGGTCTCACACAAGAAATTAAAACAGAAAGCAATTCTATTGATTTACCGAACCAACAACCGAAACTTGAATTGTTGAACCCAGGAAGCGATAACAAGCCAAAACATTTGAAGGACGATAAGAGTGACGTAACGGTTCAAGAAAAAAAACCTCGTCGGTTACACTCATTCGCGCTCATCGAAGACGATCTGGGGGAGCTGAACGAGACTAACGACTTGGAGCATCTGGACAACAGCGTAGGACCGCTAGGGCAGTTTGTTCAGCTGGTGTCAAACCCACTGAATTCACCGGCGTTGGACACGTCGACGAAGGCGACCGCGGCGAAAACGACGACGACGAAATCGACCAAAGAGAAGACAAAGTTTACAGCGAAGGCGAAACTGCCCGTCGACTGCCTGCCGCCTGTGCTTCGAGTGGCGCGTCGCCCGACGTCTCCGCCGCCCTCGTCCACGACGCCCGCGACGAGCGGGAAGGACGGCATCGTCGTCGTCCTTCCGTCCGCCATGCGCGAGACGGACGCCGACGCGTCCGACGTCCTGCTGGTGTATCCCTGCGCGGCGCCGCAGAGGAAGGGTGACGCCACCACGGAGAAGACAATGGTCGTGCTGGCCAACAGTGTAGACTCTCAGGAGGAGCTGGGCTCCGCGTTGTCCATAGACGCTTCACCAATTCAGACGAATGATTCCGAGGAGAAACGAATGGATCTTCAAGCGGAAAATGCTGTTCTGTCTATGATGACACACGTTCCTTCTGGACTAACACCAGCCGAAGACACCATCGACGATGTGAAGACGCTGCCTGTGAACACTGAGCTACCTGAGACAAAAGGTAAGGCCGTTCCTTCTACGACGACGGAAATTCCTTCTGTGCAAACGCCAGCTGAAGACATAAAGATATTGCCTATGGCCGCTGATCTACCAAAGCCGAGAGAAATTCAGGACGTTCTTTCTATGACGTCAGAAATCCCTTCTCTGCAAACACCAGCCGAAGAAATCATCGAAAATGTGAAGATGATGCCTGTGGACGCTGAGCTACCAGAGACGAAAGTTCAGGCTGTTCTTTTTACGACGATGGAAATTCCTTCTCTTCAAGTGCCATCCAAAGAAACTATCGAAGATACAAAGATTCTGTCTGTAAACGCTGAGCTACATCAAACAAAAGAAGTTCAGCCTGTTATTTCTACGACTCACGTTCCTTCCGAACAAACGCCAAGCGCAGAAGCTATCGAAGATATAAAGATGATGTCTGTGAATATTGAGCTACCTCAGGTGAAAGAAGGACAACAGAGTCTCTCTATGACGACAAATGTTACTGATATACAAACACCAGCCGAAGGAACTATCAAAGATGCAAAGGTAGTGCCTGTGAACACTGAGTTACCTGAGAAGAAAATTCAGACCGTTATTTCTACGACGAGTAAAATTTCTCCTCCGCAAACATCAGACAAAGAAACTATCGAAAAAGCCAAGATTCTGCCTGTAAACGTTGAGCTGAAACAAGCTAAAGAGATTCAGCATGCTCCATCTATGACGACTCCTCTTCCTTCTGTACAAACGCCAGGAGAAGAAGCTATCGAAGATGTAAAGAAGATCTCTGAGAATGCTGAGCTACCTCTGATGAAAGCAGATCAGTTCAATCCCTCTTTAACGACAGATGTTGCTGACATACAAACACCAACCAAAGAAACTATCAAAGATGTAAAAATTATGCCTATGAACGCTGAGATATCTGAGGCGAAAGAAGCTCAGAAAAATGCAACGAACCAGCAATTGAACGTCACTTTGCAGACAACCGAGGTTCGGTCTGTCCAAACTTTATCCACAGAAACTCTTAAAGACGTCCAGGTTAAAGTTTTGGACAAACAAGTCGACAATGTTGTCATCCCTTCGACGAAAGAAGAGACATATGTGCCAAATTCTAATACAGATACTATTAAGGAGGTAAAAACAGTTCTCGCTAAAGTTGAAGCTCATGAAATGAACAAAGGTCAGGAGAAAGCGATAAGCCAGGAACTGAAAAATAAGATCTCTTCAACAACAGAAGTACCGTCTGAACAAATTTCAAACACAGAAACTACGAAAGATGTAAAGACATCCGAAACAACAGTGGCAAATACACAGGAAGAAAAAATAGAAAGCAGTCTACAGGTTGATGCAAACCAGGCAAGACATGAAAATGAAGATCTTTTTGAAGAATTAACCATTCTGTCCCCCAGCGAAAAAGTCCATCACATCTTTACTTTGGATTCTGAGCCAGAAATAATAAAGGACATTGCTCCAGAAATCGAAAAGAACGCTACTCCCGACACAAAGCACCTAATAACTAGTACTCAGCAACCCATTCTTTCAACCCATCGACCATACCGACTTCGAAAACCCACAACAAAGCCGAAAGTTATCAGAGTGAAAGAGATTTCCCAGAGAACCCCGTCCACGGTACACAGAGGCGTTTTCAGACCATCCCACCCGCATTTTCCCACCCGGAATCGTGCAAAGACCGATTCCACCACCACATCGCCAACGTCTCCCACCACGACCGAACGAAACTCTGAGACACCCACAGCAGGAGTGGCTGCGACCACAGGCACCCCTGGTCTGCTGATAGATGCCACAACTTCAACCAACTCACATCCCACCGCATCTCCTTCGACAACAATTAAGCCACCAGTTTCTATTGAAACATCCAACGATGCAAAGACTCACACGCGGTTCGCTACTATGAGGTTTACCTCGACTACAGCGAAGATTCCGGGATTGATATCCACCGTTGGAGCGACATCGACGGAAACTTCCGCAGCCGGTGGACAGCTTTTTAGGGCAAGAAACATCACGCGGGTGGCTTCACAGTCGCGGTTAACTTCCAGTGCGACGGAGGCGACCTCAACGGCGGGATCCGCCAGCGGCGAGACGGGAACCGCCCGTTCACCCTCGCCCCGCCCTCTGCGCCCGCGCGACCGACTCACTCTCTTCCCGCGCCGACCGCGCCCCGAACTCCTGCACACGCGAAGGTAGGTCACGCCATTATTATTATTATTATTATTATTATTATTATTATCGTTTATTTTTCACAGCTTCCTGGTACAAGTTGTAGGAGTCATACAGATATTTCTATCAAAGCATGACTTCCGTAGTACAATAATTTTAATTAAACTAATCAGGGAGTAAACAATTCTACAAATATAAATTTTGACACTTAAATTAATTTACAAATTAAAAGTAAATAGTTCTTTAACACAAATTTTTAGAAACTCATAAATCTTCTGACTAAAGAACACGTGCTCAGGATCACAGCTTTCTGTAGATTGATGATAATGTTCGTCTCGATCCCCAGTTTATTCAGAGAGTTATTATTATTATTATTATTATTATTATTATTATTATTATTATTATTATTATTATTATTATTATTCCTCTAAATCACGACTAAGGATGTTCTGTGTCGGTTGAATATAAAATCTACTCCAGGTTGCAACCAGCTACCTAAGGAGCAGATCCGGTGACAGTCAGTGCCTCTACAATACTTTGCGCAAAATGTGGGCTGTTCCAAATAAAGCTATTTCTTGCACTTCCCAGTCTTTTGGATTACCTGGGAGTTTAGACAAGTTCTTACTCAAATTTTGCGGAACAAATCCCAGAGCTCCGATAACTATCGGTACGATCTGTGCTTTTACGCCCCACATTCGGCTGATCTCGATTTCAAAACTCTTGTATTTAAGAAGTTTCTCTGCCTCCTTGGTTACGACATTTTGATCACAAGACACAGCAACATCTACGAATAGACACAATATTTTCTCCAAATCCCGGATAACAATATCGGGTTTGTTTGCTGCTATTGTGCGATCCGTTTGAATTTGTGGGTCGTCCAATATTGTATAACGCCCAAACAATATTGTATAGCGTCTGTTCATTATTGTTATTATTATTATTATTATTATTATTATTATTATTATTATTATTTACTTTCTCGCTACCGCTTAGGCAATAAAAACTTATGTAATGCTTCCGGAAAAAGCGGCGAATTTTCGGCAGAAAAACTCTTATTGCCTGGATCTGATAACGAAAAAGTGGATAAATCCAAATGCTAAATATTGCAAAAATCTAACACGTAGTTCGGCCAGAATCCATGTTTTGTGTCGCCAAAACGTCCGTCAATCCGTCTGTCGGTGAACAACGCTAGCGGCTAAACCGTTCAGCTGATTTTCACCAAAATTGATATTCCCCGATCGATCTGGCTGGTGTCGCGGCTCCTTGAATTTGAAATCGATATTTTAATTGAGGGCGGTAGTTTTCATGAAGCTTCTTGGACAATCAAAATTTTCAAAAAATGACTCCAACGTTTTTCATTAAACTTTGTAGTTTGATAGTTAGTAGTTTGAAGGACGTTCAAGAGAATGGTACAGGTCTCATGTTTGTCAAAAACCCTAATTTTTCGAAAATTGCAAAAGTTAAACATTTTCGGCGTCTTCCTACAATTAAAAAATTAAAGATAGAGATTTTTCAGTTAATGAAATCTGTTCTTTAAAGATAGATTTTGAAATAAGGTCATGTACACTTTTTCGAAAATTTGAGTTTTACAAAAAAAAATTATTACTGAGATGTGTTAATTCGTAGAGAAATTGCGGTGTATGTAGTAAAACGTAAGCATTACTAGGGGCGAGAAAGTATGTGCTGTTTTACCATCACGAGCTGTTTTTAAAATTTAAGGTCGCTTTGTAACTGCTTGTTCATATAGCGAACTTTTGCGACTTTCCAACATTGGCGTAACTATAGGGGGAACACGTAAAGAAAACGTGAACACATACTAACATCCGGGACGGGATTCTAACCCGCGACCTTTCGAGCCGAGGCAGATAGCCTTTATCCTTAGTGACCTCGGCTATCCGGGCTGGCTACGCCATTATTATACTTCGGATTTTTAGACAAAGACCTATTTTCTGCCAACCTGGATGGCCGAGATGAATAAGAGCGTAAAGTCACTCAGCGCTTCAGTCTGAGAGGTCGCGAGCTAGAGTCCCGCCTTGGGCATAGCTGTTTGTCGCTTCTCTGTGTGTCGCGATAGGTCGCACGTTCTGCTCACGCCAGATCAGAGGAGCCCGCAAGTGTGGTGGTGTCTAGTGTACGTTTTAGTATGCACCCCATCGGGACGTGAAGGGTAATCGGCTGTCAGGTGAATAAAAGTCCTAGAAAGAACCAAGACCTACTTTCTTATTTTATTTACGATCAATGTTGTACAGACAGTTGCAAAAATGGTACATGCCAAATTGACATTGCATCATTACGACGTTTCGACTAGCTACTATTGTAGTCTTCTTGCGGAATTATCGTTGAACATTTTTTTCGACATTTTGTCTTAAACAAAACTGCAAACAATTTACGAAGGTCATAATAGTTTATTGTCAACTTCGTATGTAACTGTTTACATGAAGTTGGTCGTTAATAAATTAATATAATAGCATATGTGAAGACGTAAACATATAATTAATTGCCAATATACTTCTGACATAGTCTCTCGAAATTTATTGAAGTTCTTTGGGCAGTTCCAACAAACTTTGTTTTGATACATAGTTATTTTCTTATTTTGAAATGTTTCTTAATTATAAATTTCATTAAAATGTTGAAAATCGTACTCATATTATTCATAATTTTACGTATTTTGCTCGAAGTAAAATTGAATTCCATATCCTTTTATTTTTAAGCTGTTATTCACGTGTTTATGTGTGAGAAAGAATTATTTTTGTGGATTGTTGTGTTTCGTTTCCTTACCTTCATCTCTCCTTTGTTTTCTACTTTTTATTTCTTCTATACTGTGAAGGGATTCGTTTCCTCCAAAGCTAACGAAGTTTCTTTCATAGATTCTCTTCAGGTTACGGGTAAAAACCGTTTTCTCAGTCTTACGGCTTTATTCAGCATTCAGAGTTTCAGTTTTAAAGTCGTTTGATTTTGCCTCTAAAGAATAAAATACATTTTTGGAACAAGAATACGATAAGCAACGAACTATTTTTAGACATTTGTGTATTCCTATAAGCTACCACAATTATGATTTGGATCGTAGAAAATATTTGGTTTAAATCATAACAGGGGTACCAATACTTCTGTTATGTTCGCAAAGATTTTTTACACATCAAAACTTCTGTCTTCTTTCTTTGCAATCGCAATGTGGTTTGTTTTGTTTTTCGAGAATAAAATCGCGTAAACTCTCTTAGGAAATAAGATATCTCAATAACTATCTCTAGCGTATATTCAGAAACAACAAATTTTAAAGAACATGCAAAGAGACGACTGGGAAGCTTAACGGAAAATAACAGTTGCATTTATATGAGAGTTTTGCCGGTACATGTTTTCGGCATCCCATTTTGATACAGCTGCGAGCCTCTAATGTCTAAGTGTGCGTTCCGTGTGCACTGTATGATGGGTGTTCGACTGAGCGCAGGAACAACAGCAGCGCATCGGAGGCCACGGAGGCCGCCGCCGCCGCCGTCACGGCGCCAACAACGACGCAGCGCGCCCCGCCGCAGGGAGCGCGCCTGGAGCCACGCCCCTTCCGCCACTTCGCCCTCCGCCCCGCCCCCGCCACCGCCCCCGCCACCGCCAACGGTGAGTCCCGCTCCAACAGCGTTGGGGGAACAAGAGCTTAAAATAAAGCCCAAGCGCATGTGATTTTTTAAAATAGAAAACCTTTACTTAAAAACTTATTTTAACTTGAAAATCATATTTTCACCAAAAACATATTTAAACATACAAGCTTATTTTGACAAAAACCTTACCTACTAATTTAAACTCCCTTAAAATGTACATTATTATTTATCGTCGGAAAAGTCTCTCCTCAGTGGTACCTTGCTGGTGAGAGTGCTAGCAACGGAAATTATGTTGGTAACACGAGTAGCAGTTCAAACCGTTTTTTTTCTTTAAAGCAGATTTTTTAATATAATGTATGCCAGAGAAGTCTCTCCGCATCGAGCCGAGTAAGGGTCATCTATTAAAAATTGCATTTATGTTGGTAGCAACGAGATAACTGGAAAACGAGTGAAGGGGGTAACACTTCTAGCATCTGTTACGATTGTGTCGAGTATGTCATTTACGCTTTCTTTGGATACAAGCTGCAGCTCGTACTAACAACACAATTTCCGTTGCTAGCCTTCTCACAAGGAAGGTGCCACTGCAGAGAGACTTTCCTGGCGACAATATAATAAACATATTTTCGGGTAGTTTAAATTTGTAGGTTAGGTTTTAGGTGAAAATAAGTTCGTGTGTTAAAATATGTTTTTGGTGAAAATATGATTTTTAGTTGTAAATAAGTTTTAAGTTAAGGTTTTCTATTTAAAATAATGTTTGGCTAATGTACTAGGTATATTGGTTAAAATGTGTTTAATCTTGCGTAATTTGAACCTTTTTTCCCCCTTAAGAGTCATCTGCCACCCGTATGACAACACTCGCCAGACACAGTTACTCAAGAAAGAATAACTAATCACTTCTCCCCCGTTAGTCCTACTTGCTTTTGCTCTCTTTTGAAATATTTACCTGTACGAGTATTTCTCTGATGAACCGTCGTACCACCGGTGTTCTAAATTTTGAATGTTTTCAGTAGATGGCTATGTTTATTTCATAAACATTGCAAACCAGCATCAATTTTCACGACGCCTTTTACATTTAGAAAATATTATTTGTTTCTGAAACAATTTCAGTTATAATACATAGAGTGATCTTTTAATATATCTTTTATATATCGTTTATACGTTTTCAATCTTTTGTGTTTGTAAAAAAAATCCATGAAGTTGAAATGTTAAAATTTTAAAATAATCTAAAATTTTAAATACTTTCTGTTATGATTTAATCGCACTCCAAGGAAGTACCTTCATTTTTAAAGTAGTTAGTAAGTTTAATATCATGAGTAGGTCTCATCGAAAATTTTCACCTTTCCCAAAACAACGTTCACCTTAGGGTTGCCTACAATATCCATGTAAAAGGAAAACACTCGACATAAAAAATCCGCATTTCTTTTTATATGCATTTAACTTACGCCAACATCAGTTCTATTATTTCCTCTCTACATTTACGATTCATATGGAGCAAGTCGTTCACAAATTGCAGATGGAGATGGCCTGAGTGTCTTTTTTTTATTTTAGTCGCTAGACAGAGACACTGTCATGCATGCGTACAAAATTACTAAAAGTAGGACATTTAAAATACAAAGGAGGACAAGAGGACAACTCTGTGGTCACGGGGTTAAAGTTCTTAAGTCAATTTTTAACGAAATCGACTTAAGTACTAAAACTACCAGTTAAGTATCTATATTTTATTTTAGTAAAACGACCGAATTGAAATGTTGCCTTCTTAACGAGAAAAAAGGTTTTTAGGAAATAGGGTTGAGCGGAGGGAAAAGCGTTGGCTCAATAATCTAACCCTTGTTTTCTCCAAACTAAGATTTTTGACTTGAAAACTTTAACCCTGTGACCACAGAACTGACGTCAATGGAGCACTGTCCTCCCAAACGAAGGACGATTGTGGCCTACCAGAACGTGTTGAATGCCTCCTTTGATTTGCAGGTACCACAGAATCTAGCGCAGAAGCCTCCACATCGTCGCCGGCCTCGCCCAGCGCGTCGCCGGCCACCGGGCAGCCCCCGCGCGCCGCGCCCCCTGCGGCCGCCCCGCGCCCGCGCCCGCGCCCCCGCCTCCGGCCGCCGCCCCCGCAGCTGCGCGCCGGCGCCACCCTCCGCCGGCGCGCGCCCCCGCCCCACGCGCACCACGCGCCCCCGCCCCCGCAGGTAGGATGCCAGATGCTCTTAAAACATCCATACATCGCCAAAAGGTTTTTGATGTCGATGAAAACATTCACAATGATCGTGGATCTTTAAAATGTCGATGTTTAAAATATCGATTATGTATATATATATATATATACGTATATATTATATTATATATAATATATATTATATATAACATATAGCAATACGTATATATATATATATATATATATATATATATATATATACACACACACATATTTAGCAATATGTTAGTCCATCGTTTAAAAGACAGAAAAAAATCATGAAATAACGTTTTATACAATATTAAATGAATATGTTTGTACCTAGCTATTGTTTATAATATTAAATTTATTTGTTTTGTCACCTAATGATTGAAACCAGTTATTTACGAAACGTTGTGAAGAATATGTATAAAACAATATAAAAGTGTAATATTGTATAAAACTGTTATATCAATAATTTTTCTGTCTTTTAAACGATGGACCAACATATTGATATAATTGAAAATATAGACAGAAACTAAAAATATTAATTACGATAAAAATATTTATGCTTAAAATATGATAAAACATATGGTATTTTCCAATTCTGTTTCTATTTTAATTAGAATTCTTAAATGGAATTCCGGTATATTTTATTGTTTGGTCACGTATAAAATATGTTAATAATAATGCTTATCGAGTATATAAAATAAAAGACATGGTGTTTTGCTAAATAAAACGCCTGTCTCAAAAATACATAATCCGTAAATATTTTATACGTAAGTATTTTATACCTTAAAGCACTTTTTAATCTTATTTTTCTAATCACTATTCTATGAAGGATTCAAAATGAAGTTTGACGATATTACCACGTACAAAATGATCGAAAAAGATACCATAAACGTTTTTTTTTGAAAACACAGATTTTTCTGGGAAAATACATGGAACTGAAGAAAAAAAACACACCGAAAACAAAACAACGATGTCAATATATACATGTTTCTGGTGGAAAGCATCTTTTAAAGACATCGTTTTTTTGGGCGCTTCTAGACTCAATAACGCCCCCACCCCCGCGCAGGCGCGCAGCAGCCGCGTTCTTAGGCCTCAGAGAGTTTGTGCTACCTCGACCGTTAAAGCACTATCGATCTTCTGCTCTTGCGCAGTTCAAGTTTCGCATCACTTAAGTGCATCTGTGCATGTGCAAAAGATGGATAGTGCTCTCCGCCAAGCCTGGCACAAACTCTCTCTTTACTGGTGAGGCAGGTCGGTCCCGGTAAAATCGTGGCAGCGTGAAACAGTGGAGATTGGCAGCGGAGATTGGCAGACCTTAGGGTCACCGCAATCGTAGTCTACGCCACATTTTAAGAAAACGGAGAAAAATCACGTTAAAGGACATAGTTGTGGTTAGAAAATGTTGTGAAGAGAAAAACAGCGACTTCGTTCTTCACTTCATACAGGAAAATTGGTCAAACCAACAATGTACAAAGTTCACCTTCTTAGGTAACAAAAGGTGTCAATTACTAATTTTTTGGGAGTGAGACCTCTATTGCACCGGCTAAGCATCAACTTTCACTGCAGGTGCCTTTGACCCTGAGGTCCTAGGGTTCGTGTATCGTCGGTGATAGGGTTTTCGACACTAGCTACATAACTAAGTCTTATTCAGGCATTGTCTGGAGGAGAATTATGGCGGCTGCATCTCTATAGTTTTCTGTCGTTTATCCGATCAACGCTAGGCGTATGTCGGAGCAGTACCCTCACAAATGAAGAACGGACGTTCTTGTCTTCCCCTTCGTTGCCCTATCCTCACCCATTACATACACACACTTACACGTACATGCACTACACTACTACACATGACGGAAGCTTAGAGCTCGTCGCGAATGGGGCGGTGCCTCGACGCTCAGAGATACCTGGTGTCGGAAAAAACTCACAAGCCGATCTGGAGCTCTGCGCCATCTAGCGGGGGAAGATCATCACCACATCCCAAGATAAAAAATGCCCTACACTAACGGAGCTAATGCACTTAGCATTGTCAAGCCCGGAATCACTAATTGATGAAACAAGCGTTTAGTACAGAACTCACCGGCTGTGGTAGATACACGAGAACATCGGTGACTCTGCAGCATCGATTGATTTGTTCGATGATTTCTTGTCGTGAACTGTCATTAGTCCCGTAAGTGTAGTACACCTGTTCACGAAATGAGGCGGTGATCTTCCCTTACTGGATGGTGGGATCCGGGGCCAATATACACGTTGGCTGGCGGGGTTTTCCCCGATCAGGTACCTCCCACCAGCGGGTCACCACCCTAGCCGGAACAAGCTCTAGGCTCCCAACTGGTCTACCGGCATGGGTGGCAGTGTAGTGCACGTAAGCAATGCTTACCACTGGGGCAGGATCAGGAATAATTGCGATTATCACGATGACAATATAAAAAAATAACAATGACGCAGATGTCTTCATGGCTCTGTTGGTTGGAGAAGCCCGTACTACAGGAAGGTAATAGTAAACAAAGTTACTCCGTGGTCATATCGGTTAATAGAGTATGCGTACTATGATCTGATGGATTAAACTTGTTTTAAGTCTAAGCCAAATAGTAAATTTAATTTTTAGGACCCTTTTCACAATTTTCATTAAGTAATGACGAACAGTCGACTTCCATTGTAGTGGTTCTCTAGAGACTAACATTTTTGATTCACTATTGATTCACTGATTTCATAATATCAAAATAAAATGTTTCAACCAAAATTGCTTTTATTACCTCAGAGGTGTGCGGTATAAATCCAGTGGACTAAAATTCAAAATTTCAAAACCTTCCAGCTTTCTTCGCACTTTATCTCTCTCACTTTATTGGGCTCTGGAGGTTTTAGGGCAGTCTTAACACCGTTCAATGTCTCATGCACTGTTGAAGCATTAGTTTTCATTTGATCCAGAAGTGCTTTTCATTGCATTTACAATGACATAGCTAGATCGGTTTTTCTAGTTTTTAACTAGTGTTTTCTAGTTTTCAACTCGTCCGCCTTAATGAAGACGTCAGGCTGCAGAAAAGTAGTATTGACGAGCGCCAGTAATTCCCACAGTGACACGTTTTCATCAATCTCCTTTGTTCACCATAAATGTTTATCTCAAGATATCCTGTACCTGTAAATCCGTAGTGTTCACCCGTGGGGATTTGTGGTACTAAGTCGGAAAAAATTATTGGGAGTTGTATTTATTATACTCATTACTAGGAAAACCCGGAAGACGTTGTTCTGCCCTTCATCTCCTTCTTTCCCCCTTTCTCACTGTCCCTCCCTCCCTCATCCTGGCTCTGTCTGTCTCTGCCACTCTCTCTCCCTCTCATTCACATTTAATTGAAGATTCTCACATCTCTGAGCAGTGAGGTCATAACGGGAAGCGCTGGACCAGCAAAAATATAATAGAATGTTCAAGAAGGTTTCATCCTGTAGATTACGGCGTGAGAAACGTTTCTATGTAGCCTTTGGCCTCAAAAATCTAGTTTTTAAGGCCATAGAACGCATCATTTAGGAGTTATTTAACGATATAGATTCAAAATCCTACCGAATGTGTTGCATTTGACGTAAATATTTAGTTTTGTTCGACAGCGCCATGTAGAGGAATTGCAAGAGATTTAACAGCATAGGGATCAATGAATTAAGTTCACTATAGCAGAAAGGTCACTAAATCTGATTTGATTACAACCAGAACTATCTATACTAGCTAAAATTTGAATTGCTTGTTGCAGAAAGGGTTCGGGTAACCTGATGACGGATATTGAATTAAAAACAGATCCATTAACTACCTCTATAGATAGATGCATTTGCTTATTAATGCTGCCGATAGATTCGCTTCCTGACTAGCTACTTTATTTATTCTTTTAGGTCTTTTCATATCGGTCTCTCAATTAAGGTACTTTCATGATATTGTTTTTGCATTTCTCTAGAAAACGGGTTTGAGTATTTATTGAACCACTACCTACTAATCTGCAGAGGTCCATACGTTCTACTAAACCTACGCATTATATATATTTACAGTAAAAGAAAACTGAGTAAATTTAATTTTTGGAAACCATTTAATTATTTCCATGAACTAAATGTGTTCTTGGTAATAATTGAGTTGCTCAATATAAAAAAAGGTTCGCGAGACCTTGTGACTGAAATTGAATTAAAACGGATCCATTATCTACATTTTATATATTCGTTTGCTTAGTAATCTAGCTAATGGATACTCTCCACAACTAGCTGCTTTATTTGTTCATTTAGGTCTTCTCGTGCAGGTCTCTCCCTGAACGTTCTCTAATGAAATACTAATTTCCGCTTTTTTCTGGAAAAGGGCACTAAGTAACACGGGATGAAAAGTTCAATTGCCGTGGGGCAGTTGGCTTCTCTGGAGCTTACGTGTTTTAAGTCACAAATTGCAGTAAAAGAGAAAAACAGTGAAACGTGTTTTTATTAATGAGTATTTTATTACTGAATGTTTAGTAAAACTTACATACTGAAAGTAGGTAATAAGACAGTTAATATTGGTATTCAATAACTCACTAGTCTATGACAAAGTTTCACCACTTATTGTCCAAATAATAACGTGGTCGTGTTGTCGTTCTTGCATCAGACCACAGTAGCAAGATACAAATCGCAATAACAGCACACAACAGTAGAAGATACAGAAGCGCACACACGATACACAAACAAAGAAGTAATGTTGCTCTTGAATTTTCAGTTGTTTCACCTCATCAGATTTCTTTTTTTCTTAATAAGTATCGGACACTCTGCAGTAACATCATCAGAATTTGAAGCCTCTGATTGGATAATGGAACATGCTTTCAAACACTGTCAGCCGCTACCTGTCAAATAGACAGAAATGTTATTCGGACAATACGAAATGTCTCCAAATCCAAAAGTGCATCAATTTTATACGGGTTATTTTTATGTTCAAGGCTCTTAGAGACATAAATCGCAAATTATCTTCTTTTGCTAGTTAAGATATTCAATTGTAATCGTCGTAATTAATACAAAAGTAATTTAGCCTTGCAATATAGTACATGTTGCTATTTTATTATTTAGTGAGTATTTGCCAGCTCTATTGACCGCTTCTCTCTTTTTACTCACCACTGAGGGTTTTTTCCTGACAAGTTCCAGAAAAAACTATTCTTCTCTTCTTCATCGTCATATTGATGACGGTTTTTCATGATTTTCTCTGTCCTACTTTCTCCTCTCAAAAACTGTTTTTGTATTCTGTCCGAAGTCATTCTCATTAGGTGGCCATTACATTAATATATTCCAAATTCTCTACAGTTGTCTGTCTGCATTACGTGTCGAGTCTCTTCGTTGCTACTTAACCCTTCAACCCAGAGTGATGTTCTCTGCTCGCGGTTGGTTTCCATTTGGGCGAGTGGAATGACGTTCCTTGTACTCTCGGTACTGTAACCGAAGGTGTAGGTCGGTTGTGGGGGATTCTCGTGAGAATGTGGCTCCTTTGAAAATTTTGAGAAAAAAACACAATGTCTTGACCACAAAACAACGTATAATTGAGTACTTATAGAAAACCTAACCACAATTTGAAAAATAACATAAAGAAATAAACAAAGAAAAGAATAACATTTAATAACATTAGAAAAAAACATCAGAGGGAAAATCAACAGCAAAATTATCTTAAATAATTTTTTTTAAGTTGACACGACTTAGAATCACAGTAATATCTTCTGTGACTAAATAAAATTGCAATTCAACGAATTGAACAAATGAAAACTCTGATGAGATGAGGAGTGCTGATAATGTAATGCCATAGGGAGGAACAAATGCCTTTCACATGACAGAGTGTCATAGTGCTTTCTGTTTATGAAAATTGCAGTTAATTCGTCTCTCAACATACACTCATCATTACTCATATATGATTTATTGCACGAAATTCTCTGGAATTACAAAAATAATATATTTTGCACAACTTCACTCAATACCAAAACATAAGATTATTATGAACCATTTTTAAAATTGGCACAAATTAGAATCACATCAATATTCTCTGTGACAAAATTAAATTGAAATTCAAACAAATTGAATAAAATATAGTTTTGAAAAGCGCAGAAGTATTCAAGATCCGTTGCATGAAACTACTATAGGAAATTAACATTTATTACAGCATGCACCTTTGGTTGAAATTGAAATTATGCCTTATTTCTTCTCAACAGGCATCTAAACTTCAATATATTTGAGATGTTTAAGTTCACTCGGATTCTGCAACGGTTCATAGCAAATATAATTTTATAACTCTCTTAATGATCCAAAAATAGCTCTAATATATTTATGACTTCACCTAGAGTTAACACTACCATCCATTATTCTCCTTTCAGAAACAGAAACTGCACCTACATCTTATTAACATGACAAAAATTCTTTCAAAATCAGTAAGGTCCTCCCATAAGAAAAATCCTTAACCTCAAATATCTTCTGCACATGTTACAAAGTTACTACGAGAATACCCATGGAACGGATATACCAGTCATTAAACAAGTGTTTTAATGGCGAAATAATCTTCGAGAGTGAACTACGGGAGCAATACCTCAACCTGCATCTGTAGTCAATGACTTCAAAATTCTCAGTTCTCTTTATGATTCACGGGCGTTTACTGTAGTCAATACAAAATTATTTTCTGTTGAATACCGACCTTAGTTCGGGGGCCGTGATGTTTGCCAAACGGCGCGGCAGTCACAACGGAAAGAGGCGGCGGCCGGCACGCTCAATCGTGCGCCTAAGCACAACGTGAATTCCTTGTAACCACGTCAAACTCCAGTGCTCCAAAACCAGACGCATCCACTCTGTTGATCGTGCCTCTAGCCACCAGAGCCACAACGCCTCTCTCAAAAAGAGAAAAAGAACTCGCTCCCTCGCTCCCGCTCACCACCTCTCACTCCCGCGTTCCAACCTTTTCTCCCGCTATGTCCGCTAGCCTCTCCCCCTTCACCGCGCACGTCACCATATACTGCGATTTTTCTAAAAGCGACCCTCAAGGCCACTCAAATCCCATCTTCGCGATGGAATATGTCACGGCATTTCGCGTCTTTTCTCGGTCTTGCCGGTAGAAGTCGCATGATCGCAAGCACTGCTTCATATGGTCGCGATCGTGCGAATTCTAGCGGAACGATTGAAAAAGACGCGAAATGCCGTGACATATTCCATCGAGGAGATGAGATTTGAGTGGCCTAGAGGGTCGCTCTTAGAAAATCGCAGTATAGTGTAGGGGTGACATCTATCCCCCTGCGCCTCCCCCCCCCCCCACCGCTGATAAGGAGCCGATGTCGCCGACGCCGCGGCAGCGCGATCATGCGGCGAATCTCGCAAACAGTCTCTTCAATCCAAATGTCTCGTGTCGATTTTTGTTTGGAGCCTAATCTGAACTCGTCTTAGTACAGACTGTGATTTAATATGCTCTCTTAGTCAAATTAAAAACTACAGCCGACTCTGGTTATAGTGAACTTCTGCGAACTAACATTTTTGGTGGTTCAATATATCTGATGATGTCAAAATTGAATGGAATTTCTTCACAACGATTGAGTATATTAACACAGAGATACAACAAAATCATTAATAGTAGGAACTGAAAATTTTAAAATCTTTATTTGTCATTAAAAATTAATTATTTTCAATTGTTTACTTCGTAGGTTTTCGTTGGCAATTTCTCTAGATCCTTCTCCAGAGTTCGCGCACTCTCCATGATTGATTCTGCATTGTCTTCTGTGTCCAAGTATCGTAATGCAGTCTTGACACCAGTGCCTCTTGCACAGTTGGAACACCGTCCCACTTTCCGAAGTCCCTTTTACTCGCCTAATAACATACGAGATGCGGTCGGTAGCGAGATGATGCAAGCAGCTAATGAAACTGATCGCTTTTCCGCGCGGCACGGCGGATATACACCTCCAGCAATGGCAGTCGCTTGCATCCTGTCGCCTACGTAGAACCCAGTGCGCTTTGTCCCACGGCTGTGGCAGTCGCGTGCTTCCTGTCGCCCACGCAGAACTCAATGCGCTTTGTCCCTTAGAACATCAAGTAACATCAAGAATGACACCGAAGCTATTTTGTCATGTCGACTGTATGTGAAATCTACCTTCATAGACTTCTAGACAATGAATCAGGCTTTACTTTCGTATGTCGTATTTCGTATTCGTAAACTAAGACGATCGATTTATAGAAAGTCCTATTGATATACACATCAAAATATTCTACTGAACTTCAAAATGGTGTCCTTTAACTAGGAGGATCTGCCAAAGAATTTGCAAGTCTTTGGAAGAAAAATTATAATTTGTCGGATAGTGAGATGAACGATTCTATCCTGAAATTCACGCTTCATTATCATGAATTATTATATTTCAGTAATAAATATTACGTTTCTTGAAGTTGTGTCAAAAATAATCAACATTCTAGAATTCACGACATTATTCCCAGAGAATAAATCTATAATGTACAATAACGACACAAAAATACAAATTTATATGAACACATTGTTGAAAATCAAGGAGCAATACATTAGTATCCTGTACCGTAAGTGTATTGACACGTAGACCTGAAGATGATTCATCCTATAATGTTTTAAAAATTTCATAAGCACACCCTTGAAAGGCAGAAATTCCGAGCAAGAAGAAATAAAAATTTTAAAAAATGTTAGTAAAAATTTATCTTTAAGAATCGCCCTGTATCACCGAGCCAAGTTGCGACAAAGCGCTCCCGCACTGAAGAGTTAAGAAGAATATATGTAGGACGAGAGTGGGTGTTATTCACTATGTTCCTATGTTACCATATTGTTGCAGATATTGTGTCACTACTTAACATTTCACAATATTTATTCTTATTGTATAAGTTTTGTTACTTATTTTTGCCTTTTTTGTATTACCTTTGATAATTTTCTACTAATTAATGTATATTGTAATTTATTATTTTTCTAATTAATGTATTAAGTAAATTTAGATTTACTATTTTTGTCAATGTTCTCGGCCTTCAGCCGCCATCCTGATTGAGGTTTTCTGGGTTTACTCAATCGCTTAAGGCGTATGCCGGGATGGTCCCTAGTTTTATCTCCCAGAAGTAAACGTATCCTGCCCCCCTATATCTTCTTCATAGTTTATGAAATAATGTATATATTTAATGTGGTTAGGCGGAAGATCCAGGCCAAATAGCCTGAGCCTCGCTACTAATAAAGGCATTTTATTATTATTATTATTATTATTATTATTATTATTATTATTATTATTATTATTATTATTCAGCCTTCAGCCTCCATCCTGATTGAGGTTTTCTGGGTTTACTCAATCGCTTAAGGCGTATGCCGGGATGGTCCCTAGTTTTATCTCCCAGAAGTAAACGTATCCTGCCCCCCTATATCTTCTTCATAGTTTATGAAATAATGTATATATTTAATGTGGTTAGGCGGAAGATCCAGGCCAAATAGCCTGAGCCTCGCCACTAATAAAGGCATTTTATTATTATTATTATTATTATTATTATTATTATTATTATTATTATTATTATTATTCACTGGCGGATCCAGGGGTGGGGCCAAGTGGATCATGGGAACTACGGCCCCCCTAAAAGGCCTAGTTTTCGTTTACCTTCCTTTATGCGGCAAAATTTATTTAAATATTTATTTACGTTCGAATTATACAGTTATTTAAACAATAATATTGTATAGTATCATGTCTACAGTACATAAAGAATACACAATATACGTAATAACAAATATGTTTATTATTTAACAAAAATCTACGATACCTTCCCAAAACGATCGGCCGGATCCGCCTCTGGTCGTTGTTGCAGGTTGAATCGTTAGCAGAAGCCTCCTCGACCGCTGCCCCTGAAACAACAACGGCAGGGCCGACTCCACAGCCACCGTCACCCCCGCCGCCCCCGCCCTCGTCACCTGCGCCGCCGCGCGCCCGAACATCGACTTCAACGTCACCGCCAGCGCCTGCCACGACACCCCTGGCGCCGCCGTCTCCTTCGCCGACCAATCAGCGTGCTCCACAAACAACCCCTTCGCGTTTGGAGTTCCCGGAGAAGCTGCCGCTTCGACCGAGCATCGTCGGCAGGGCGCGAACAGCAACTTCAACGTCACCGCCAGTGCCTTCCACGACAGCCCTGGTGCCGCAGTCTCCTTCACCGGCCAATCAGCGTGCTCCACAAACACCTCCTCCGCGTTTGCTGTTCCCGGAGAAGCTGCCGCTTCGCCCGGGCGGCAGCGTGGCCAACGCCGACTCGAAGGGCGTGGTGCGGGAAGGGGTCTCTCAGGCAGCGGTGCCGCTTCGGCCAGGCGTGAAGAGCGGCTTGGCTGAGGCCGACGGTGAGGCGGCGACACTGCCTCACTCAGCCCTTAACGGCAACGTGGCTGGTGGTGGGGCCGACGCCCAACCGCGTGATGCGGCACAGGTACTGTTTGCGCATTGAGCGGCGCCGGTTCACCCACACTGCCGAGTGGCATTCGCACGGCGGGTGGTGATCCGGTTAACGGGTTTCAGGGGGCGTTTTCGCAGTCACCGGCGTCATTTCATCCTGGCGTGAAGGGCGGGATGAAGAGCGGCTCGGCTGATGGCGAGGTGGCGGTGCCGCTTCGCCCGGGCCTAGCTGGCGCCGTGGCTGGCAGCGTCGTCGACGCCAAACCGCGTAGTGCGGCACAGGTACTCTTCGAGCATTCCGATTGATTGATTGACTGATTCATTAGTGATTCCGAGCGCAACTGTTGTAATTATCCCTGTAAGTGTAGTGCATGTTTTTAAACGCGGGTGGTAGCGGTGATCTTTCCCCGCTTAATAGAGAGATCCGGCACAGGCCTATCGGCCACCAGCGTGGCACCGCCCTAGCCGACACACGCTCTAAACTCCCGACTGGTTTCCCGATGCGTGTGCCAGTGTAGTGCATGAAAGTTTAAGTATTTGTAACTGAGGGGTGAGGAAAGGACGAGGAAGATGAAGGAGAGAACCGTAGCCCGTTTTTTAGGGTGCCGGAAATTGCCTGGTATTGACCGGACAAACCACGGAAAACTACCGATCAGAGCAGCCGGCTAGAGGCTGTGCTGAGAACTGGGCCGATGGTGACTCCTGACGGGTCGCGATGCGTGTTTTCGCAGTCTCCTTTGCTAGAATTCTCCTCCAGACAGCGGTTGAATTCGACCAAGCTGAGTCAGTGTCGAAAACCCTGCCGCCGTCGGGACTCCAACCCTAGGACTTTCTCCTGCAATGCAAGATAACCTACTTTCAAATTCAATTTCAGAAAGATATTTTCAGCCAACTCGCAGCACAGATGGCTGTGAGGTGAGATGACGAATAGCTTGGCTGGTATTGACCCCGCTGACATGTTGCAGAGCGCGCTTCCGCAATCACCGGTACCCCTTCTTCCTGGCGTAGCTGACAGTGTGACCAACTTAGATCTTCGTAACGTGGCATAGGTACAGTTTTTGCCGACAGCAGTGTCGATTCGCCGACACATAGTCAGACGGCTGGAGGCTGTGCTGAGAGCTCGGCCAATGGTGACTGTTGACATGGGGGCCCAGAGGAAATCAGGGGCCTGAGGCGGTTGATCCAAGTGGGGGGGGGGGTACTTCAAACAAAAATTTCCTTATCTTGGCTGGTGACGCCGCGTTGAAGGCTGTGTTGGCGACGTTTCGATCATTTCATGATCTTCTTCAGGGTTGGTCTAGAAGATCACGAAATGAAGATCGAAACGTTGGCTACACAGCCTTGTACGCGGCGTCATCCGGACAGCGAAGATATCGAATCAGGCTGCGGAATCCTACAACTTCATTTCAAAAATTTCCTTCTCCCGAAATCATGAACAGAATTCATTTCTCCATGCATCAGAATGAACAACTTATAGAGTTGAATTTGGATTAAAGATAAATAATTTTTAATTTATTTTGAATTAAAAAAATCAAGGTCCCAATGAAGTCATGTCTTGCCCCAGAAGTCCCCTCCTTCTGGGAGCCCCTGACTGTTCACGTGTCACTGGGGTGTGTTTTCGCAGTCTCCGGTGCGCAGTCCGGGCGAGTCGGGCAGTGAGGCAGCCACCAGGACGCACGATGGAGCAGCGCCACTTCAACGTCCGGGCGCGAGTGGTCACGTGATTGGCAGAGTGGCTGGTGCCGTCGATGGCCGCGTGTCCAGCGCTGACATCCGGAACGTGACGCAGGTAGTGTTTTCGCAGTCAGCGACAAAGATTTCACCCGAGCGGCTTGTATTGTTTTGACAAAGTACAAGGCTAAAGGGAATGTGTAAAGTAGAACACCTGTGAAATTCGATGTATAAAGGGTTTCTGTTGTTTCGTCGCCCGAGTGATACCTTCTTTCTCCGCTAGGGTGTGAAAGGAGCTTAGCGAAATATGCGTGGACAAAGGGTAGAGCTGGCCTGATGGTCTTAGTCTCGCCACGTAAAATAAGGCATCACTGAATTGAATAGAAAAGCGCGGGGATTAAAAAAATTGTACGTTTCAACGTGTATGGGAGGCTTGGCTCTGACCTATTGGCCTCCGCCATTAACATATTCCTTGAGCTCACCTAAAGCAAAATTTCCAATGCATTAAAATCCAGATACGACTATCTTGACTCAATTCCCTTGTGAATACTCCACTTGAACAGAAACAGAATTCACAGCGATCAGCACGGACATTGTTATCCAGCTGATCACCTGACAAAAGCTACTGGCAGTTTTATCGTAGAATGCCTAACTTCTACCCACATATGGTCTATTTTTTACTCGTAGTATGCTTGTTAAAAAAACAAAAAATGTAGGCCCGGGCGAGGCTAGTAGTGTGACTGTGTGTGGCCTGCTGCTTGGCCGGTGCTGATCTGCTTGGCGTGCTGCAGGGCGCATTTTTACAGCATCCGGCTCCTCTTGAAGGTGCGTCCGGGGGAAGTGGAAAAGTGACTGCTGCAGCCGTGCCGTCCAGCTTGGCGGCAGTGCCTCTTCGCCCCAGCATGACTAGTGGGAGTGGAGTTGGCAGAGTGAACGCAGCCGTGCCGTCTGGCTTGGCGCCAGTGCCTTTTCGTCCCAGTGTGACTAGTGGTGCTGTGGCTGCCAATGTGAACACAGCCGTCCCGCCCAGCTTGGCACCAGGGCCTCTTCGTCCTAGTGGGACTAGTGGCGTGATTAGTGGTGGTGTGGCTGCCAGTGTGAACAGAGCCGTCCCGCCCAGCTTGGCGCCAGTGCCTTTTCGTCCCAGTCTGACTAGTGACGGTGTGGCTGACAGAATGAATATAGCCGTCCGGCCCAGCTTGGCGCCAGTGCCTCTTCGCCCTATCCCGTCCAGTGTGAGAGTGGCTGGCAGAGTGAGTTTCAGCGTGGCTGACGGCGTGGCTGGGGGCGTGGCCAGCGCTGGGCACGGCAGCGTGGCGCAGCACCCGCCGTCGTCTCCAGCGCTGCCGCCGCAGCGCGTGCTCGTGTTGAGGCGGCGGCCGATGCTGCAGTCGCAGCCGTCTCGACACCAGCAAGAACAAGCCCTCGCCCACCATCTCCTACAGGTGCTCCATTATTTTCTCGCTACGGAGCAGAGAGAAAGTTACGTAATGCTGCGGGAAAAAACGGCAAATTTTCGGGAGGAAAAACTCTTATTGCCGGGCCTGGTAAAGAAAAAGTTCATAAATCCAGTTGCTAAATTTAGAAGAAAAAAATCTCTATCACGTGGTGTTGCCAGAATCCATGTTTTGTTGCTCATTGATACCGAAAAATCCAGTGTCCGCAAAACTTCCGTCCGTCCGTCTGTCAGTCCGTCAGTGAACAACACTAGCGGCTAAACCGGTCAGCCGGTTCGATCTGACTGTTGTCGCGGTCCCTTGAATTTGAAACCGATATGTTTATGGGATACTTTACATGAGGCCCCTGGGACATTTTCAAAATTTTCAAAATGTTAAAAATTTTCAAAATGTTCAAAATGTTCAAAATTTTCAAAATTTTCAAAATTTTCAAACTTTTCAAAATTCTCAAAATTTTCAAAATATTAAAAAATGGCTTCATCATTTTTAATTAAATTTTGTTGTTGGGTAGTGTGAAGGATGTTTAAGAGAAGTTTTCGTGTTCGTTGATAATCCTAATTTTTCGAAAATCACAAAAGTTCAAAATGTTTCCCCCGAACTAAAATATTAAAGACACAGGTTTTTTCTCTTAATTAATTCTGTTCCTTGAAGGTAGATTTTCAAATAAGGTCAAGTACAATGTTTCAAAAATTTGTGTACTTCGCGCGTAATTTAGCGCGAAAATACTTGGGAGAAAGTACGCTCTGTTTTAGCACCACTAGTTTATATTACCGATAAACGTCGATAATCCGGATTACTTGGAACTTGTGATTGTTCATTTTCTTTCTTGGCGCGTCGAATGTTGCAGTTGTTAGTCCCGTTGATCGTCTTTTTCTGGTGCAACAGCATTAACAGCATTTCGTTGACCTATCTTCGAAACTAGACGGAGATTTTTCTAGATCGGTTGGGGATAGGTATTTGAGGAAACGGGACCGGTCTTTCCCTCTAAGGACGGTAAATGGGGAGAGATTAGGAAAGCAAGAAACGCGTGCTGTGATATCCGTTGTATCCAGCCACAGTAAATTCATTGGAATTCGTGGACAATGTTGGGTGAATTCTCATCCAACATATCCATTTACTGACTCATCCAACAGCCGACCTTTTTTTGAATTTTATAGTCGATAATTATAATTGAAAATAATTGATTTAAAATAAATTTTTATTATTTTTTCCTTGGTCATCAATACTAATGTTTGTGTTAATAAGTAGATATTCAACATTTCTCAGCTACTTTTTTAAATAATTATAGTAAAGATTAATTTTTAGATATTATTTAAAGAAGGAATGTTATCGATAAAATAAAAAGTATATTTTGTTTATATAGCTTCATTTTTGTGTATAAGCTTTTAATTTTTATATCGCTGAATTTTACTGAATTTAAATTTTATATTTATTTATAATAAAATATTTTTAATGACAATGTAGTAATCACACATGTTTATCTTTGAAAAATAATGCAGCATAATTGGTACGCCATTGAGTAAGCAAATTAACCAACCATTTTACAAAATTGTGTACGTGTCTTGTTTTGCCTTGTTAAAAGTTATAATGATCCAGAGCTAATGAATTGTTCAAATGTTGAATTAGTCTTATAATTTTCCTCTGTGCACTTTTGTAACTAATTAATGAATTCATTGGTCAATTAAAATGATAGTAGTAAAAAGGATGCAATTAAAACTGATGAAAAGTCGAAAAATATTAAGTTGGCTTAAATTAATGATTTTAAAAAGTAACCGATTTAATTCATCGCCACTTCAGACCTGTTGTTTGTGAGCGTTGTACACTCGGTGTGATGCATTTCAAACTCCGTTGCAGGGGGTGCCAAATTCCGGGGGTGAGGACGGCGGGCACCTGGCGTCGAAGAGGAACTCCCCACGGAAGGAAGTCACTCCCACCACAGCGCCCATCGCGCCCTCCCCCACCCCCACCGCCGCCCCCGCGCGCCCCGGAGGCCTGTGGGGCATGATCGCTGCGATGGTCCCTTTCGGAGCGCGCTTGCGAGCCAAAATGCCCTTCAGGCCCAAGACGCCCGCCCCGACCACGCCCACCGCCACCGCCACGCCCTCCACGGCGGCGGCGGCGGCGGCGGCGGCGGCGCTGAGCACCAACTCACTGGAGCTGCCGCCGGTGACGTCAGAGGAGCAGCGAAGGCCGCTGCCACCTCGCCACCCGCTCCGGCCCTCCAATCAAGCCACTCCCCCTCAGCCGCTTCAGCAGCTGTCCTTCCAATCGCCCGCACAACGCCTCCCGCCAGTCAATCAACAGCCACTCAATCAACACGAGTCGCACCAACTCGCAAGCAATTTCCTACATCAAACATCTTCTTCTGGAAACTTCAATTTACACGAACAACTACATGAGGAAATCGTACATCAGCGGCTTCCACAAACAGACCAGTATTTAGCAGGTCCCAAGAAAACGCTTCAACAAGTGTTGCATTTACACCAAGCTGTCTCTCAATCGCAGCAGAAAAAGCCCGATCAAATGTTCTACTACTTGGTCCACCAAGACCAACAAAACCCTGCTCACCACTTGGAAGAACAGCCCCCTCATCACGAGGCGGCGTATAACGTGAAGATGCACCCGCCACAAGCGCTACTGATACAGACAACGCCACAGACCCAGGAGGCAGTCGCTGCGACTACACCTCACCCATACCCCGTGTACTGGGTGAAAATCGACCAGCCGAGTTTTGGCCCCTTGGGGGTTCCTCTGGGGCCTGCCAGAAGAACGAAGCGGGCGTAGTGAGTGATTCAGTTGTCGAAATGAACAACACGAATGTGGACGTTTAAAGAGGTAGGCTTCCGCGGCAGGAATCGTTAGAATGTTGGCTGTCCTGGAGACCTGACGTCGCAGTCGTTACACCACTCCTGAAGAAACTCCGAAAAAAGGCGCAATGTGGCGACAGAAATGTTGAAATCTCTGTCGGCAAGTTGAACAATGTGATTTTCTCCTGACAGCCAATAATCTAGGGGAACGTAGACTGAAAGGAAAATGAAAACATGATGGATTTTTTAATTTGTTCCGCAGTACATGCGTCGCTTTTGTAGATGTGATGCAAGTGAAGAAGGAATTTCGTACTTTTATTTATATGTTATATTATTTGATATTTTTGTAAGAGGGTATGTTTTTGCAGTGTTAAAAGTGCGTGACACCAGAAACGACATAGAAGTGTGCACGTGAAAAGGCGACGTTTTTCCTCAATGAAGGGATGGGAATAAAATTAAGTAAAATCCAAATTTCTCAGGGACCTCATAAATACCGAACTTCTGCATAGTACAGTCTGCAACGTAAACCAAATACAGGAAATACCAAAACAAGTAGTGAGATTGGAAGTACAAAGCAAAACAAGCATCACAGTTCAGTGATAAGTATAATTCCAACCCGCAATTAAAAACAATACTAATTCCATTCATACAGTATTGGCTAAAATGTCTGATTGGGGGATAGGCTAAAGTAAAAGGCGTAGGGAGCTAGTTAACTTGTGAAGATACACGATAATAAAATAAGCTCCAATTTCAATCAGAACTACATTTTGAATAATGTGTTTTATCATATGATATGTATTTTTGAATGAAAACACTTCAAATTGCTTTTCAATAATATTGAAATATAAACTCTCACTACACATCAGAGGTATTAAAATGTTCACTTTTGAAATTTTATGAAGAATTAGATTTCTCACATGGTCCTTGTTCAGCAATTACATCAGTTCTCAAGCTCAGTTGAGGCGATTGTGATGATAAGACCATCACACCACTTAGCCATACTTTCTAATAGTGATGAACATTGAGAAAAGAGCTACATCAAAATTAAAATATCTCCTACAATTTGAAATTCAGTGTAATTTGACAAATGTGTTAAACGTTTAAAATATTAGAAAAATATAGTTTTGATATACATTATCAAGTACTAAAATATGCTCTTTATGGCACTTACGCGAATATGTGTTAATATTATTTACATGTTTTGTTAAGTATATTAGTAACAAAGTTATGTTTATGAAATTGTAATTGAGATGGAATCTGATTTCAAAAATACATTTTATATTGTATATAATTTTCCAACTTGTTTTTATAAGTAAATAAATAACTTTTTTGTATTTATATAATAAATATTTGCTCGTACCAAAAATGTATTTCAATTCGTTCGCAAAACAAATATTTCTCCGAGTCAAACGCTTCTGAATCAGGTAACACAGAGATGTAAAGCTTTTGTTTTCAACATTTAGATTTTTATCAATAAAAAATATGAATCAACCAAAAATGAATAATATAATATCCAAGAATCTTTGCAAGACACAATAAAAAAATAATGCGACCATAATTCAATAAATTTTCAAACACGGTTTGATAGTGACTGTTTTACACATCCGAATCCGCACGTGTTGGGTAGAGTAATTTTAAGGCGCTCACAGATATCCTATTCTTCATTTACGGATGTATCACCCCTCGTGCTTAACAGAACTACTTTTGTCTTAACATATTTAGTAAAAGCGTTCAGCTTTAGTCGGTTCAGTTATAGTCGCACTGTCGCTCAGGATAGGCCCAAGAAGACCTCGTATTCTGGAGAAAAAACCGGATCAGTTCGTTCAGGACTTGTGTCAGGGGCATTCTGGTCACAGGCTCTCGTGTTTACCATGTGCAATATGGTATGGTAAAACTATCTCATGTTCCGAACGTATAAGCGCTTTTGAACTACGTAACAACGCGTTAACTGCAAATGTGAAAACTTGTAGACACATTCTTGGAAGTGATACCAGCATCCAGAATCATAGTACAATCATGTCTCTAGAAAAAATCACGGTGACTTGAGACAGTTTACTCCGTACAAGGTAAGTTAAACTCCATAAAAAATTAGATGATCTGTCGCGTGGTAATATGTTTTCATAACAGAATTAGATTTGCAAATTGGGCAATTTGCTTCGTATTGTTAAATAAGGCAATATAAAATTGCTTTTTAGTGATAAAATTCTGGACACGTTGTGGAACTTCACCTACGAAAGCCAAATGTACATTTCTGATTGGCTGACGCCTAATGTAAAAGAATATAGTCTGTATTCTATACTGTTATGATCACATATCAATAGAAACGGAAAAATGCGTCTACACGCGAACATTTGTAGACTGTATTTTTTGAGATGAAATTGAAAACATTTTTCAAATTTTAGAAATAAGAGAATTGTTGAGGAGGAGCGTAGAATTCTAAACAATGAAAAGGACAAATGAGACTTAGCTTAGAGCTATCCTAGGTTTCTGAAACAGTGCAGGATGTGGTTACTTTGGTCACAAGCCCCTACCCACTCCGTGCCCCTTACGTTATCGCGAAGAGGAATATCTAGGAGGGGGAATTCTGGAATTGAAAATGAAATTTGCGTACTATATGACTGCATAACAAAATGTGAATAGCCTTGAAATGAATTGCCGTTAAACCTTAACAAAGTATATTCACGTTTAATTAATGAATAATTAAAATATGTGCACTTAAAAAAATTAACACTTATAGTGACTTACATAATTATACCAAATACTATTTTCTGGGTAAAACTATTACTAATTATATTAATACACACTTTTGTGTAGATGATGCTCGGAAGCTCCTGTGACAAAAATACCTAGATTCTATTTTGAATTTCATGAAGATTGATCAAGTTCTTTTTCTGAAAAAAAGTTTGTTTTCGAGAAAATTGTGTTAAAATGTCATTTCTTGACGCGAAATTCAAACCTGGACTTATAGGTTCGTAAATCAAATCATAGGAGATATATAAATGATGAAAAAAACAACAAATTGTTGTAGTAAATAAAGAAAATTAAATTAATAAAACTGGTTTTGAAATTGAGTACGTTAATTATGTTTGTAAAATAAAATTTCAATGAAATTTTGAGAAGTATTAAGTCAAAATCATCAAACTACTGTAGAACACCAGGAATATTAAAGAGCAGAAAGTACATGTTCTGAAAACGATGATCCATAAACGGAGGCAATTTCAAGACATAAAATAATCGCTTCGACGATAACCAAATAATTTTGGAACTCTGATATTGGAAAATGTTTGTGAGCTATGATTGTACGAAAGGACGAAATAAACATAAAATGATTTTTAAAATGATTGTTCTATTCTATAATATGTGTATTTATGTGTGCGTATTAGAGTAACATTTTGTTGTTGTTTTTAAGCTCGGAAAAATGTGAGTATTCGAATAGTTTTTTTTGAAAAAAAGATGTGCAGTATGTGGAAATAAAAACAGAATAATTCAGCTGATGGCTAAAAACTGACCTGGTGTTATTACTACGCCTTACTCACTGATTATGTTCAACCCACGCTCTACAATAAATTTGGGACATTCGGGTGTAAATAATAGTGACTGACACTTTGAGAAAAATATATTTTATTCCCCGATATTATCTCCCGATGAAAAACATGCACTACACTTACGGTACTAATGACATCCAGTAGTTGACGCGCCGTTGAATCACTAACAATCAATTAATCTCTCGTATTTCATTTTTATCTTTTAACCTCTTCAGCAATAATTATATAAAATATATCAGTCGGATACAAGCTGCGGTTAAGGGATTACAAATTAGGACAATATCTGGAAAGTTATGCATTCTGTTTCGTGCTTAAAATTCAGAAACTACTTGCATGAAATTTGTTAGTTCTCTGAGCTGTAATAGAGTCCGCACCCCTGCGCGAACTGGCTTGCCAGCGTTTCAGCCACCACATCGACTGTGCACAAGCACATCACACAAGGGACACGTCACGAACATTATTGCTTGCCGGAGGTTTTCATCATGATCGGAGTGAGTTTATTGTTTCTCGGACAAAGACAAATTGGATTATGTTTCCGAGCTCGTCGACTGCTACGGTCTTTAGTCCCGTTAATGTAATGAATGGAGGGGGCGGTTATCCAGGATGATGAGATCCGGTACCAACTTACACAACAGGTGTGCGGGAAGTTTCCCCGTCCAGGTATCTCCTCCCAGCGGGGCAACGCCACAGCAGAGACAAGTTCTAAGCTTCCGCCTGGTCTCCCGACATGTATGGTGTATGAGAGTGTGTTTCAGAAAAAAGGGAGAGGATAGGACAAAGAAAAGGAAAAAGTGATCCCGCGTGATTCGTGGCTCGTTTGTTGTTGCTTCGGCATTTGCCTGGTACTGATCGGAGAAATCACGAAAACCTATCGGATAGAAGAGCTGGCGGCTAGAAATCTCCTCCAGACAATTTGACCTAGCTATTTAGCTAGTTTTGAAAATCTGCCATCGCCGCTACTAGAACCTCAGGACCTTTCGGTCTAAGCCGCTGCAGAGACAGTGGCAAAAACGTGTTTTATTCTAAAACCGATTATTGCGGGAACGATTTTTATGGGATTTTCACTAGTAAAAATCTACTACATTCTAAATATGTTTCTGTACTAAATTAAAAGTGAAGAAATCAGAAACCTTTTCCTAATGAGAATAAAGTGTAGAACACATTGTCGACGTTCTTCACAATATGACAACGTTTCTCCGGACTGAAAAGAAACCGAATAGTTGACGGTTCGAGCAGTCAAATGATTCCGGGCGAAATAGCTTAGGACTTCACTTTAATGAGCATTGTCCTCGCCCTCGATAACAGAAGATATCGATTATAGAAAGTCGATACATAGAGCACGTATCACCCTCACGAAACTCTCCAGTAAGCAGATAGACGCAACTGAGAACTTGAGAATCTTCGAAAGATGTTACGTTAGGGAAACGAATAATTATGAGATTAAACCATCTGAGTAAAAATATTTGTTACTATTCTCAGATCATACTTTTTCGGTTATACTGGAGATGGTTGGTTTGATAATGAAATGATTTGAATGATGAAGCAATAGTAAATATACAGGGGACACAGGACAAACCTCAAAACACTTGTTGGAAACCGCTTTGTCTACTAGTTTCACATGGATCCACTGGAATTGGAACCCCTAATTCAGAGCGGTCGGAGGCAAGCAGTGTGGCCACTACACATAGCCCACCCCTCAATTATACCAGATAAATATAGATGCAGCCGACCTGGATGGCCGATGCGGCTAAGAGCATGTACCGACTCAGCACTTTACTCTGAAGGGCAATGTGTGTGAGTTCCGCCTTGGGCATGGTTGTTTGTCCCTTGTCTCTCATGTATGTGTTGTCGCAGAGGGCGTCGCGTTCTTATGACCTCAGATCAGAGGCAAGTGTGTTGGTGCCATAAGTGTGTTGTGTATTGTCGAATATGCGTTCTATCGGAACGTAAAGGATAACCGGCCCTAGAAAAAAATAGAGCTGCAACTACTGCGGCGCTGAAGCTTTGGAGAATCGTCTAAAAGTGTGAGACTGAGGTTCGAATCCCGCATAGGGCATGGGTACTCCAAGAGGGTACTCCTAGAACTTCAAGTGGATGAGCTATTTTTAGCTACTTTGCTGGGTCGAATGCAACCACTGACTGGACGAGAATTCTCTGATCGGTAGTTTTCCGTGGTCTCTCTGATCAACACCAGGCGAATGCCGGAGGAGTACTCTAACAAACGGACCACGGACTGCGCGCGATCTTTCTTTACTCTTTCTTGTTCTATCTTCACCCCTTACACACACACACACACACACACACACGGATGAACTACTCTACCACACATTTCTTGGGGGACCAGTCGGGAACTTAAGCTTGTCCAGGCTGGGGCGATGCCCGGTTGGTGGGAAATACCTGTTTGGAGAAAACCCCACTAGCCCACGTGTAGGTGGGCGTCAGATCTCACCATCCCGCGGGGGAAGATAGCCTTCCGAGGAAAACATGTGCTACACTTACGGGACTAAAGACCTTAGCAGTTGATGCGCCCGAAATCATCAATCAGTGAAAACATCAAGTGGGTGTGATATGGTTGGTTTCTCGAAACATCACCAACCACATCTAAACTACCTACGTATGCACAATTGAAGGCTTTACAACTGTAACAGACCTACTCAACTTTTTTAGGACATTGTAATAATGCCATTACATGGTAAAGGAAACCAAATTATGTTCCCTGCCATAGTGAAATTAGTTCTTAATTCTCATTCTGGCGCAGAGCGTTTGTTTTCATCTTATTACTTCAGCGGTATTGATTATATGTTCAAAACTTTGAAGTGAAATTTCTCAAAGTCAAGCCAAATAAACTTGGTCGATTTTGGTTGTGAACCCCTCAATATTAGTTTCTGATAATCATTTTCTTCTGAAGACCACTATCACTACACAGAGGCGTATCTAGGTATCCATGCGCCTATGGCAAACAGAATTAGCACCCCTGTCAGGATACTGAAAACCAGGGTTTTTTTGTTTGCTTTAGAGTATATATTCTAAATAGCGCCCTCTTGTGAGTGGCGCCCATGGCACGTGCCATGTCTGCCATACCGTAGATACGCCTCTGCCATCACACATACAATGAAAGCCAAAGTCAAATTACCGGTGTGATCACGAGTGATGAAAAATTAATGCAAAAAGGCTAAAATTCTCTCGCTCGCCAGCGCCGTTTGCTAGTATCTAATAAATGTAAGTTTATTACCGGTTTACTTTTTCTTAAGCTCTCATTTTGCTGGATGTGAGAGGCACTGGGTTCAGATATTTCGTTAATATAACATTAAAACAGTTCTGTAGCTCATTTGACGATGCAAATACAGTTTCTTTTACAGAGGAAAGAATGATTCTTGACATGAAACGTTGATAACAACGCTCGTTGCTTTCTTCAATATTATGATTATACATCCATACACAGGAGTCCCACCAACTATGAGCCATCCCCATAACTTCCAAAAGGTGCAAGATATCAAAATGCAGATTTCATTGAACAATGCGGAATAATTGGGCAAGGAATATGCTGTAGAGATATTGTTCGAAATATTTTTAGTTTTTGAGAAATTTAATCACTTTTGATTTTTTTAAATGGAACCGTACTTGCAATAGATAGAACATAAAAAGAGGATTGCAATGATGTATGTTAAGTTTTGATAGAATTTTGAGTATAAAATATTTTCTGACAAGTGATTTCCAATTAAACGTGCAATATTTCCTGTAGAGCCCTTGCAATTGTCGCTTCTGGGGAAGGTGGCCTCTCCTCTCTCCTCGCAACAGCGCCAGTGCCCCCCAAAGGCGAGGGTTGCAAGGGCTACTACAGGAAATATTGTAATAATTCCAGTTAAATAAAAGGTAACTTCGTACACCTAGAAGAAAAGGTCTTGAATTTGAAATTCACCAGCACATTTAGTCACTCGGGAACTAGCCGCTAGGAAGGTTTTCAAGCAACAAAATGTGCTAGTGAACTTAAAATTCAAGGCCGTTTCGTGTAAGTGTACGAAGTTCCGTTTAATTTAACTGGAATTTTCAACTATCTTGTAATATATATTTCATTAGTATTAATTTTCCACTTCAAATTAACTATTTTCGAGCAAATTATGGACTGTACAAACAAGACCGTTACCAACTGCAAGTATTTCAAGCCCTTGGAATCAATACTCACAACAGAAGGGCATTTAAGAACCGCCGAAACTTCCCGCTAATCGTGGATGAACCTAGCGCAAGAAAGGTTTTTTTTCCAAGTTGCCCCGCGGCAGGCTGCGCGCAGTCCTTGTCCGGGGCAGAGGGGAACTCCGCGCTGCGCGCGGGCGGGGTGGGGGCGGAGCGGGGGGGGCGGCCGGGCGCAGAGCGCAGGTCGACGCAGGGGCGGCGGCGGCGGCGGCGGTGGCGACAGCGAGGGCGCGCGCCCGCTCGCTCGCACACGCGCTCTGTGCGTCGAAGCGGCCGCGTCGCCCTCCGCCGTCGCGCCCGGCGCCTGCAGCCCTCGCTTCTCTTCGCCTCGCCTCGCCTCGCCTCGCCTCGCCTTCGCAGCCTCGGCAACTGTTGCGTCGCCGGCACTCGACGTCGCCGCGGCCACAGGTAGGGCACGGCCTCCCGCTCGGAGGGTAGCGTCTACTTCGGAAAGCACCCGGTTTTTTGGAGGTTATTAAAATTGTTTATTATTAGCGCCCGAATTATGGGGTAATTTAAACATCCATTTTTGTTTTCTAAATAGGTTTTTAGAGTTAATTTGATAAAATTATATAAGAGCAGGTACTATATTATATTTATTTGATAAAATGATATAAGAGCAGTTATTATATTTGTGAGTTCATTTTTTCAGTTCATTTCAAATTCGTGCGTTATCTATGTGTTACTATTGAGTGGTAGAACGACCGAATAACTGCGTCAATTAAAGATAATAGCCTGTTCGAAGTTTTTGATAATAGGTCATGTGGAATTTTATTGTAAAAATATTTGTGTTTTGAGGTTATTAAAACGGTTTATTATTAGCGCCCGCATTTTAGGGTAATTTAACAGCCATTTTTGTTTTCTGAGTAGGTTTTTAGAGTTTATTCATTTATTTCTGGTTGTAAAAATAACAATAATGGAAAATAACATTACAAATTGAACATATTCAAATAAAGTAAAATACGATTATTTCCCAGAGGACAAAGTCCTGTACGCGAACCTGCAGTGACTAAACATAGTAGATGTATAGTCTAAAAATCTTTGTTAATTTGATAAAATGATATAAGAGCAGGTATTATATTTTTGAAGGTCATAGTTCATTTCAAATTCGCGCGTTATCTACGTGTTACTATTGAGTCGTAGAATGATCGAAGAACTGCGTCAATTAGAGATAATAGCCTTTTCGAAGTTTTGATAATAGGTAATGTGGAATTTTATTGTAACAATATTTGTGCTTTGAGGTTATTAAAACGGTTTATTATTAGTGCCCACATTTTTGTAATTTAAACAGCCATTTTTGTTTTCTAAATAGGTTTTTACTTTATTTGATAAAATTATGTAAGAGCATGTATTCTATTTTTGAAGGTCATAGTTCATTTCAAATTTGTGCGTTGTCTACGTGTTACTATTGAGTGGTGGAATGACCGAAGAACTGCGCCAATTAAAGATAATAGCCTGCTCCAAGTTGTTGATAATAGGTCATGTGGAATTTTATTGTAACAATTTTTTTTTGCCAAATGTGCACAACCCGCTGGTCGCATGTGGGCTGCCGTTTATTGAAACTTGCAATTTCTGGGCGTCAAACAAAACGTATTTGAATACGCTTGGTAAATTACTACTGATGTTCTGACATCAACATAAACCCAAAGAACGTTCGAATAGTGCAGTGTTGCCAGATTGGGCAGAATTCCACTTTTTGGGCTTGAAAACTGCTCTCTCGCGCGGGACAAAAATTGACTTCGCGGAATACCTCCCAATGGTCATCGAAATATGTGCGGTTTTGGGCGGGTTTTCAGATTACGACTAAATTTTCACAAAATAACCACAACGACGTTGACAGTAAGTTTGATTTTTTTAATTTATACATGATTTTTCAATAATAATTTGTTTATTTGTTCAAATTAACTTTCAGGAGGGAGTAATATTACTTTTTGTACCTCTAGTAGAGGATGTGTTCTAAAAGCCATTGCGTTATTTGTTTAATAGAAAAATGGTTGATAATTAAGTTAAAATAAAGAAAGACGTCCACTGGGCCAAGAAAAACAACTGGATGAGAAAAAAAATAATTATAGGATTTGTCGTCCTCTAAACAGGGCTAGTCAATAAAAACGTCAACCTAGAATATAATTCTGTAAATGGTTCAAGTTTTTCAGATGAAATTCTCGCCAAACGATTCAGTAAAAGCTTAAACGTACTTTTTTCTGCTTCACTGTGAAAAACGCGGTATTCGCGCGTAAGGGCGTATTCAACTGAGTTGCAACTTCTTCAGTAATATACTTTTTTCTAGGGTTTTTTTATCCAGATGACAACCGGTTGCCCCTTACGTCCAGTAGCGACGCATATTCGACCTTACACTAGACACCAACACACTTGCGGGCTCCTCTGATCTGGAGTCAGCAGAACGCGAGGTCCTCCGCGGCAACACATACTAGAACATTAGAGACAAGCAGCAAACAACCATGTCTAATGCGGGTCTGGAACTCACGACCGTTCGGGTAATAGACATATTGAAAATAAATATATATTTTTAAATGAAACTATCCAATTTCCTCCAGTATGACCACATGAATTTGACTTAAACTATTACAAAAGGAAATGCTGTTTGCTGAAATTGTGTCGTTCATAACATGCCCAAATGCGTCGCAAATTTCTGAAAGCTTTTACATCAACTATTCCCAGAAACGATGCACCGCGGGGACTACGTACTCTATACCTCATTCACAATGCATGCGGCAAAATCATCTTTCGCAATTACTAAACAGCTTCATTGATACTTGTATATCGTGGAGTCAATTGTTTTTTGGAGGTCATAACGTGCGCTAGACATTTAATCCGTTGACGTTTGAACCTGTGAACGATGGAGGTTGTGCAAACGACCTTAAAAATCCCACCGTATACTTCCGGAATTGCTATAACGCCGGACTTTAAAACTCATTAGTGTTTCTAATTATTATTCAAAGATCAATATATGTGGTATAACTGAATTTGACTCCGCAAGATATATGTATTGGTGTAAAAAATGTGTGTTGAAAAAGAGTAGTATTTCATTTAAAAGACCAAGTTAATCCAATTTCTTTAAAATAAAAAAATGCTATCAAAAAGCTAAGAACTACAACTAATATGTCCCTACGTCGTAAATTATTTGGTGAACTTTGCATCTCATTCAACTGCGGGTCAGCAATGTTATAATATATAATTACATATAGCAATGTTTCATTAATTTATTTAAGTTTCTACAACTTTAAAACTTAGTGTAGTAACGGTGAAGAATAGAGACGTGAAAAAATTAAATATATTTAATAACGTTACAAATAAAATACGACAATTTAACTTAAGAATGTTAAAACACAATTTAATAAAATAAATCGACTTTCAAAATGGAGTTGAAGGGCCAAAAATAAATTAGTGAATCTATAATTTGTTTTTCCTTGAAATAACTTTTCTGTGGTGAAAGTTCGTGTTCGTGCTTTTGCACGTAAAAATATATTGACTATCCCTTAAAATGAATATATTCATGGACGATTATTGCTCACACGAAATATCTACCATTTAATTGTTTGTAAGAATTCGATCGTTCTTGTCGAATCAGATGCATATTATATATATATATATATATATATATATATATATATATATATATATATATACAGGATGTCCCACCAACTATGGACCACCCCCATAACTTCTAAACGGTTCAGGATATTGAAATGCAGTTTTCGATTAACAATGCGGAATCATGGGGCAAGTAACATGCCGTAGAGAAATTGTCTATAATATTTTTAGTTTTCGAGAAATTGAATCATCTTTGATTTTTTAAATGGAAGTATATATTGTTTTCACCAGCAATGGATAGAACATGAAAAGCGGAATAAAATGATGTATCATATGTTAGTATTTTGATGGTAATTTGAGTATAAAATTAGACTTTCTGACACGTGGTTTTTAAGTAAACTGTCTTTTCTTGTAGCAGCCCTCGCAACAGTAGCCATTGGTAAGACGGCCTTCGCGGCGTCGAGACTGTTTCGTGGAGACAAGGTGTGTGAGAGGGGTGGCTGTGAGGGATAGAGGTGCAACTACAGCAATTCATGGTCTTGACATGAAGATCATATGAACAAACATCAACATTCACGATCAGAATGAGAGATTTTTGCCATTTGTTCATCTGAATTGAACTTTTCTTCTACTGAAATTCCAAAGCAACGATAATCAAAAAGAACAAAATAAAAATAATTTGTAGCGGAAGGACGATAATAATAAAGGTTCTTTTCAAACTTACAAGAATCGACCTCAGTGTGTTTGCAGAAACACTCTCATTTTAAAGGAAAGGGAATGAATGATTAAAGATTTTTATTGTAATATCTCGATTAATTCATTAAATAATAGATAGGTAGATATTTTCTATTATTATTTATTGTTAATAAACTTCTTATTTAAACGCGTACAAAAAGAACAAACAATACAAATTTTGAAATACTCTTGACAGTCTATCAGTGTAAATTCAATAAACTTTAACACAAATGCACATCTGCAGTCACAACTGTGGAGAGTTCCATTGAGAGTTGAGAGTACTCATTGGAGAGTTCCACCCTTCATAATGCCATGCTGCCACAAACTTGAAAATCTACGGCAGAGGACGGAAGTGTACTGTTTTCTTTTCCATTTATGAACAGCAGTAGAGGTACGGTTGCGCAGTGGACGAATAATCATCTTAATTAAAAATTGAATTTACCAACGAAAAGACGGTGGTTGGATTCTTGACAAGTTTGAAAATGATATTTATTGTTAAAGAAGTTAAGATAAATGCAGATAAATCAATGGAAAAAAATCTCTTGTTCTGATCGTTGAAATTTGTGCTTCTTAATGTGACCTTTGCGACAAGACCCTGGATTGCTTTAGTTAGGTCTCTTATCCCTCATTGCCACCCCTCTCAGACTCCTCTCTCTCCACGCAAGTCTTGGCCCCGCGAAGGCCACTTTTACGGAAGGCGAGAGTTGCAAGGGCTGCTTCACGAAATATTGTCCGTTTAATTCAAAATCACATATCAGAAAATCTAATTTTACACTCAAATTACTATCAAAATACTAACATATGATACATCATTTTATTTCTCTTTTTATGATCTATCCATTGCTAGTGAAAAAAATATATAGTTCCATTTAAAAAATCAAAGATGATTCAATTTCTCGAAAACTAAAAATATTATAGACAATTTTTCTACGGCATGTTACTTGCCTCATGATTCCGCATTGTTAATCAAAAACTGCATTTCGATATCCTGAAGCGTTTAGAATTTATGGGGGTGGTCCATAGTTGGTGGGACACCCTGTATGTATGTATATATATATATATATATATATATATATATATATATATATAGAGAGAGAGAGAGAGAGAGAGAGAGAGAGAGAGAGAGAGAGAGTTTTACGGCTGACGCCGCATCTCGCTTCCCGATCTCCATTTTTCTCTATCATCCCAATCTCCTTCCTGCAGTCCTCTGGCAGCCATCGCGTCTTGTACGTCTTGGGCCCAGCTTCTTGGTGGTCGACCACGTTTTCTTCTCTCGGGAGGAATCCATTTCCATACTAGTTTAGGCCATCTAAACTCCTCCATTCATTCTAGATGACCATACCAGAGGAGGCGTTTGGTTTCAATTTTGTCGATAATATTTCGTTTAACGCCCATAATATCCCTTATTCTCTCATTACGCACATGTTCCAGTTTGGAAATGCCACTGCTTCTTCTCCAAAAATCCATTTCAAGTGCAAGAAGTCTGTCTCGTTCTCTTTTATTCAGCTCCCAAACTTCTGCACCATAGGTAGTAATGCTTTCAACCACTGAGGAGTAAATGATATGCTTTGTTCTTTTTTTAATTTTATCATTCCACGGAATGGGGTTTAATTGCCGTATCGCTCGTTTACCTTGTCCAATTTTGTTATTAATGTCATCACTGCTTTTACCATTAGATGATAAAGTGACCCCTAAATATTTAAAATTTTACAACCTTTAATTTTTTCAGTTTCTATCTCTATATCTTCCAGCTCATCTCCCACTTTCAAATACTCAATTTTAGACATATTAATCTTTAGGCCCCATTTTTCATATTCGTCTTTCAACTTACGGAGCATATAGCTCAAGTCATCCATATCCCCGGCAAAGATGACCTGATCGTCGGCAAAGAGTAGGGTATACATAATTTCACCACCGACTGGAATGCCCATACCACTACATTTCCTCTTCCACTCTCCTAAGGCTTCCTCTAAATAGATCTTAAAAAGTGTCGGTGCCATAGTACATCCCTGTCGAAGGCCCTTCGTAACCAGGAATTCTGAGGAAACTTTACTGCTTATTTTGACCGTGCTCATACAGTTGCTGTAAAATTCTTTAACGGCACTAACATAAGTTGTCGACACTCCATTCTTATATAAACTGGTCCACAACTTGTTTTGTGGGACAGTGTCGTAAGCCTTGTGTAGGTCTACAAAAGCTAGATGAGTTGTTAAACCTCTACAAACTCTTTTTTCAATCAGGTTTCGTAATGTAAATACCCATCTATACATGAGCGCCGTGGTCTAAATCCATTTTGTTCCTCAGAATCCTTAACTTCCTTCTCTATTCTTTCCTTCAAGATACGGCCGTAAATCCTAGCTAATGACGGCATTACACTGATTCCAATTTCATCTCTTTCTTCATTTTTATCGCGTTTTGTCGCCGCGATATGCACTTATTACTTTCCCGTATACGTACGTATACACGGAGTGATATACGTAGTATAGGGTAAGTTATGTAATGCTGCACGAAAAAATGGCCAATTTTCGGCGGAAAAAAATTCATTGACGGGCCGTGATAACGAAAAGGTGGATAAAACCAGTTGCTAAATTAAGAAAAAAAAATCTCCTACCACGTGGTGCAGCCAGAAACCCTTGTGGGCCCTTGATATCGAAAAACCAATTGAAAGGAAAATGTCTGTCCGTCTGTCCGTCTGTCCGTCTGTCCGTCTGTCCGTCTGTCCGTCTGTCCGTCTGTCCGTCTGTCCGTCTGTCCGTCTGTCCGTCTGTCCGTCTGTCCGTCTGTCCGTCTGTCCGTCTGTCCGTCTGTCCGTCTGTCCGTCTGTCCGTCTGTCCGTCTGTCCGTCTGTCCGTCTGTCCGTCTGTCCGTCTGTCCGTCTGTCCGTCTGTCCGTCTGTCCGTCTGTCCGTCTGTCCGTCTGTCCGTCTGTCCGTCTGTCCGTCTGTCCGTCTGTCCGTCTGTCCGTCTGTCCGTCTGTCCGTCTGTCCGTCTGTCCGTCTGTCCGTCTGTCCGTCTGTCCGTCTGTCCGTCTGTCCGTCTGTCCGTCTGTCCGTCTGTCCGTCTGTCCGTCTGTCCGTCTGTCCGTCTGTCCGTCTGTCCGTCTGTCCGTCTGTCCGTCTGTCCGTCTGTCCGTCTGTCCGTCTGTCCGTCTGTCCGTCTGTCCGTCTGTCCGTCTGTCCGTCTGTCCGTCTGTCCGTCTGTCCGTCTGTCCGTCTGTCCGTCTGTCCGTCTGTCCGTCTGTCCGTCTGTCCGTCTGTCCGTCTGTCCGTCTGTCCGTCTGTCCGTCTGTGAACACTGCTAGCGCCTAAACCATACGTACGATTTCTTCCAAAATTGATATTTCCCGGTCGATCTGGTTCTACTCAAAGCTTTGAGATTTTGAAAACGATTCTTCAAAATTTGGGGGTACTTTACATCAAGCCCCCCGGACATTTTCAAACTTTTCTCAAAAAACGGCTCCAAATTTTTTCTTTAAATTTCTTGTATGAATAGAGGAAAATACCTTATTGACATAGCATCAGTCCGATTTTCACGGATAACTCGAAATTTTCGAAAATTGTGAAAGTTTGAATTTTTTTCGGCGTCTTTCTCCAACTACAAAATTGAAGATAGAGATTTTTTCTTCAAATAAAATTTGTTTTGCATATTGAGTTCTTTCATAAAGGTCATGTAAATGTTTTTCAAAATTTTAGTAGTTTTCGTGCAATATGGCGTGCAATATGTGCAATTTTAAAAAGTTACAAAACCAAGATTTTCTCAAAAACGGCTCCAAATTTTTTCTTTAAACTTTTGGGAGGGATAGTGGTAAATGTACTCTATCAGATGACATAAAAGCCATAATGCTATATACAGGTTGGTTTCTTCAAACATTACAAAAATGTAAATTTTTTCACATGTTTCTCATGTCAATAATATTTACACTAGCGGCGATTTTGTCACATTATTATATTTACGAGTATATGTGCTTTAAATAATGTCAAGTAAAGTTTCTCGAAAACACAACCATTTTCTGTGAAAAGTAGCTCAAAATTTCGCATTTTCAGAAATACGCCATTTTCTCATATATGGCTGCAATGTTTTTCTTCAAACATTTGTAACGGATAGTGCTAATTACACTCTTTAGTATAGCGTAAAGTTTATTTTGAGTTTTTTTTTCAAAAATTACATAATTGTAATTTTTGTGAAAGATTTCTCATATCTTTAATATGCACATTACCAGCGATTTGAAATGATTATTATATTTGTGAGTGTACATGCTTCAAATAACTTTAAATAAAGTATTTTGAAAACTCAAACCTTATCTGTGAAAATGAGCTTCAAATTTCGCATTTTTAGTAGCGCTAAAACGCCATTTTCTCTTAAACGGCACATAATTTTTAAAAGAAAATTGCCATTTATGACTATGTTTTTGTGTTCTTTAATATTCTAAAATTAATGTTTCCGTACTACCAATAGGAAACGGAAAAATTAAGAAAATGACAGAAAAATGTACTTTTGGCGGTGATAGATGACAGCTGTCAAGAAAGAGTATGTGGCAATTCCGAATAGCTAGCAAAGACCCAAGGAAATAGAAAACTAATACGGGAAAGTCTATGCCATTCTGTAGCACCACTAGTTTCATTGTAATATAATAATCAATACTTGGTAATCCTTACAACTTTGGACAACCATTTATGATCGATAGTAATGCATACGTAATGTTCGTAGGATCCAAATGAAAGTAGCTATGTTTCCCAACAAGAGGTTCGTAAGTCTTTGAGAGGTATTGCCGATATTATTAAATCGGCTAAACCAGTAAATTTTCAAGGCAACCACAAATGTTTCCGGAAATAATTCATGGAGCTTTGTCACACGCAGTGCGATACACTTTTGAGCGATACTCTCGTCCAGAGAAGTGCAAACATTTTAAACGACTGGGCAGAATATAAGAGGGATATGACTGGTGAATAATATTAAAATACGAGGACAAATACCAGAGCGCAAATGTTTCATGTTACATGCAAATATTCATTCAATATGATACCTACTGTTAAATTAGGCGCAAGATTCTCACGTTCTAAATAATATTCGTAGTGACGAATGAAACTACAAGCACTACAATAATTTTTGTAGAAATAACAAAATATATAGTTTCATAGTGTTTTTCATTAATGTTTAAAAAATGTTGAAGTTTGTGGGTTCGATCACTTATTTTTTATTTTAACAAAATTGATAAACTTTACATTCGCTTAAGGATTTTGTAGTTATTTTGTTCAAATATTTCGTTTCCTTTCGTAAGAAATTTTAAAACGATAAAAATATCGAAATTAAAGGGCTGAAATGAAGTGTAATTATATTATCATTCGTAAAATATTCTTACTAAATAATACTCGTTCATGGTGAATTCTCATATAAATACCCTTGTCCCTACTCAACTCGTGAATTAATCCATAACTAGGCCAAACTTGATATTACTTGTGACTATGAGTTCACAAAAAGCAACTATGAAAGTGAAAATTAAGAAACAAATGTGTGACGGTATCTACTTTTGCCGGCACTATTGAAACTACTTGTATAATTATGAGATATAAACCAGACCGTACAATTAAGAATCTAAGTCCTTGATTGCTTAAAAAAATATTGTATGTTCCTTGCCGATGTTCTTCAAAGCCCTAATGTTGTAATGATGGTATTACGATAAAAGTGAAATATTTCTTCTCTTGCAATAAATATAGTGCTTTTTTTAAAAAGTGTATTTCGAAATTTTGGTCCTTTGCTACTCTGATGTACCAAGTAAGAAGTTGAGTAATAGTAAATAATAATAGAACATTTCTATTCGACTATGATCTGACGATTTCGTATTTCGAGTACGGTGATTATCTACAACCATTCATTCCCTTCCCTTCTATGTGAAATGTTTTAAAATGCTGAGTTGATATTACAGCCATTACACATCAACTTCGATTCATGTTCCGTTTGAAAATGACATTTATTAGTATTTTCGTTATGTTAAGAATTTTTTATATCCTTGTTTTCAATGATCGATACTTTGGAATTTCAAACAATGGAAGGAAAGTTCAATTCTGATGAATCAATGGCAGAACGTTCAATCAGATCGTTAATATTTCGGACGAAACGTCCGTGGATGTGTTATACAAGCTATACTTTCAATGTGCAAGCACAATATTTGTGTTTGGAAATTGTAAAAATATTTTATTTTCGTTGCACTTTCATCCCAAGTTGGCCCGCATTCTCAGGGGGCTTACTGTTGGTTCACAGCTTAGAAACGTAAACTTTGTAATGCATACCGCAGCACATTAAGTGGACGACCCAAGCCCAGAAGCTCAGGTCAAGGTCGATTGCGGGACCTCTTCCCAAATATTGCCGAGCGTGGGGAGGTGGAATTTGAATAAAAGGCACGCGTGCGAAGTAGTAGTATTATCTAGTATTATCTGTATTATCTCGTATTGTACGGCATTTTCTCCGTGCGTTCACCACGCAAATGATTCATTCTGTTAGGTTATAACTCCTAAATGTAATTCGTGATTTATAGAGACTAGTCTCGAAAAGTTGGCGAAGTTATGCTTTGTTACTGAACTTGAGTGCAGAGTGCAGGCAAAGTGAATCTGCGTATTCGATTATTTTGAATATGATCCTATTATACATTCCACATCCTTTATACAGGGTGGAACAGCTAAGTGTTAACACCCCTTGTATCTCCTCAACCGCGCAAGATACGAAGATGCCGATTGGACAGTCGATTGATTGAACAGGGGCTACTTGATTACAGCACACTTCGTCATTGCGCTATTTTTTACTGTGAAGATATAAAGGTCAACTTTGTTTTTTAAATTGAACCCTATGCTAAATTTTAGCGTATCGTAATGTGCTTAAAAAGACGATTTCAAATATGTGTTTATCTTTGTATTTTAGCGAAGAGATTTTAGCAATTGATGTGCTTTTGTAACATTTTTTTCCACTGAGGCGGCGATTTTCTGTTCGACCTTCCTGCTAACTAAATGGGGAACTTCGCGGGTCCGTCCTTCAGACAAAGGCGCTCGTTTACTTCAGCACAATAGCAACTACTTTCTTCGATACTAATTTTGCCGAAAGATGACTTCGTACAAAGAAGACTCAAATGCTGCATTCAAGATTCAGGAAAGTTCTTGTTTTGCCACGCAATTACTATTCTGTTGTTTTGAAAACTGTGACAACACATTCTATTATCAATTGGGAGTAAATAATACAAAAATAAATGAACAATATCTTATTAATCATAATTTATTCGTAACTAACCGTCACGGACAAAGAATACACATCGATCAAAATAGAAATAAAAACATACCAAATACATTGTTACAGAAAAATGCTTTACTTAAGCATGTGCTCGAAGTGTTGTCCATCTGCTGCAATGCACATTTGCAGTCGCCGTTCGAAGGACAAATGAACAGATGTGAGGGTGTCACTTGATATACTCGAAAGAGCTTGGGTGATACGTTGCTTCATATCCTCTGGCGTTGTTGGAACTTCTGCATAACTTATTATAACTTATTTTTGAGTGCCCCCAAAGAAAAAATCAAGAGGAGTCAAATCAGGAGACCGGGCAGGCCACTTTACTTCAGCACGCCGTCCTATCCAACAATTCAAGAACTTCTCATTTAATACTTCTGTTGTCACACGTGAAGAGTGAGCTGGACAGCCGTCATGTTGAAACCACATGCACTGACGCGTATCCAGTGGTATCTCTACTAGTAATGTGGGTAGAACATTTCGAAGAAAATGTTCGTACATAATACCATTTAACGTGCCTGGAATGAAGTAAGGTCCCACAATGAAATTTCCCAGGATGCCACACCACACGTTAACACTCCAAGGTTTCTGGTGTTGTACTTGCCGAATCCAGTGAGGATTCTCTAATGCCCAGTAATGCACATTTCGTAAATTCACATTACCGTGGTTATTGAAAGTCGCTTCATCCGTAAATAGCACTCGTTTAAAAAAAATGGATCATCTTTCAGTTGTTGCAAGGCAAACCGACAAAATTCTATGCGCCGTTCGAAATCCTGACCTTCGAGTGCTTGATGCAATGACAAGTGATACGGATGGAATTTGTTTCTACGCAATATGCGAAGGACACTCATGTGACTCTCACCACATTCCTGGGCTACATGTCGCGAACTAGCATGTGGATTCCACTTCGTCAATGCCAGAATAATCTCTTCATGTTTTTCGTCAGTTGCAGTTTTCTGCCTTGTCCTCTGTTTGGTGTTCCAACTTCCCGATTCCAATAGTTTCGTGCAAATACATGCAAAAAGCTGGCGTGAAGGAAGCTGACGATCAGGATACAGCTCTCCATATCGTTGCACTGCTCTAACGGCATTTCCTCCGCATTCACCATACACTAGTAGCATATCTAACTTCTCTTCATTGGTGTACATGGTGTGACTGCTCTAAGAAACTGGTAGAAGTGCGCTATCATAACCCCAGCGGCGCATTTTATACTTCTGGCCTCCGCCCTGTTATCTACGTAGTACATGGCCTTCGATCGTTTTCGGAAAGTAGGCAAAACGATTCACGAGACATTTTCCTTTAGTTTCTCAACGGAGAGCACGGAAGGTCGAGTGGAAAAGTGCCATTTCAGTACAAAAATATGTTACAAAAGCACATCAATTGCTAAAAAACTATTCGCTAAAATACAAAGATAAACACATATTTGAAATCGTCTTTTTAAGCGTATTACGATACGCTAAAATTTAGCATAGGGTTCCATTTAAAAAAACAAAGTTGACCTTTATATCTTCATAGTAAAAAATAGCGCAAAGACGAAGTGTGCTGTAATCAAGTAGCCCCTGTTCAATCAATCGACTGTCCAATCGGCATCTTCGTATCTTGCGCGGTTGAGGAGATACAAGGGGTGTTAACACTTAGCTGTTCCACCCTGTATACATTCAAAATGTTAATTTATTGTGAGCAAAATCGTAAATTGAGTAAATTATTTAATTTCTTGAGTTATGACTGTCTTATTAATATCGAAATTATATTATTTTGAATATTGTCCTATGTATATTATAGACGGTCAAATTGTTAATAATTGTGGGCTTATGTCAAATTGGGCAAATAATTTAATTTCTTGTTGTCTATCTTAATAAATTCCAAATTAGATTATTTTGAATATGATCTTTTGCATTTTCGTATGGTAAATTATTGTTAATTATTAACAAATTTTTATTTATTATGGTCGAAATGTCAAATAGTATAAATAATTTAATCCAGGTAATTACTGAAACATAAAAAAATATATCAGTAATTTCCTCGATTAAATTATTTACCCTTTTTGACATTTTGCCCACAATTATTAACAATATGACTATCTATGAATATACATAGGGCCATATTCAAAGTAATCTATTTTCAATATTAATAAGTCAGTCCTCACTAATAAGAAATTAATCTGCTTATCTGTATGTCAACTGGAAACTCACATCCGACAAGGATGGCAAGTCTTTAGCGAGCCAAGCGGCAAAACGTGTTCCACCTAATAATGCGGGTACAGAAGTTCAGTGACACTTTAAGTTATAATTGTAGAAACAAATGTTTCTTTTTAAAAAAAATTATTTCTTCTCGTTCGACATACTTGTCTTTCGAGGAGGTTAAATTATGCAGTACATAGTTATTAACTTTTTGGGAATGGGCATCCATAAGCAGTGGTTTATATAACTCGGAAGAATGTAATCATAGTGCTAAATTAAATGAAGCTAGGTTGAAGATTGTTTCAGTTTGATCAATTGACAGTAATGGAGGATTACGGTGGTTTGAATCGGTCTTTGGGATACCGGGATTTAAATGTTTCTAACACAGAACGAAAGAGGGAGTAAAACAGGGAGGAGCTGCCAAGTTCGCTTAGAGCATCAATTTATTTAACTGCAGTACCTTTGACCGAGAGGTCTTAAGGTCGAGCCCCGACGGCGGGAGGATTTTCTACACTAGCTTGACAGCTAAGTCGATTTCAGCCGCTGTCTGGAGGAGAATTATAGCGGCCGACGGTTCTGATTGGTAGTTTTTCGTGGTTTCTCCGATCAACACCAGGCGAATGCCGGAGCAGTACCCTAACAAACGGGCCGTGGACCTGGCGAGATCTTTCCATCCTCTTCATTGTCCTATTCTCATCCCTTACTTAAACACTCCAACATTCACGTGCAGTATACTAACACATTTGTCGGGAGCCTAAGGCTTGGCGGAGGTGGTGCCCCGCTAGCGGGGAATACTCCGTAAGCCTTCGTAGGTCGGTGCCGGTTATGGTATCCTATCGAGCCGCCATCCTATCGAGAAGATATCACGAAGATCACTGCCACTTCCCGCGATAAAAACGCGTTACACTTACGGGACTAATGACCTTAGCATTTGACGCGCCAAGAATCACTAATCAATTAGTGAAATCAAAAGCGTAAAAGAGAAAGATTCTCGGAGCGATTTCATACTATCGCTATGTGCTATAATAGTGTCACATCTCAAAAACTCAATTATTGAAATGAAGGAATTTCGAGTTAGCACCTTGCATTGAAATGCATCACTCTTGAATTCACACTTCTGATATTTGTTAGTGGAATGCTGGTCTGTAAGATATGCTGCTGGAAGGTAGGCTAGTCCAACCTGCAATTCTAGAGAGGACATTGTCTCAAATTACGTATTCTTCTGATTGGTGCCACTACGAGTATTGCAGTTCACGAACGAAAACAATTTGCTTTGCTTAAAAAAGCGTAACGTTTAAAATTTCATTGAAGTCAATTTCCTCATATTTGGCTACTAATATATGTATATATATGTGTGTATATATATATATATATATATATATATATATATATATATATATTTTCTGAATTATCCCAGACCCTCAAATGGATCATTACACTTACGAGACAAACACCTTTAAACCGACAGCTTTCTTTTGTTAAGAAAGTCACGCTACGCCACTGGTTAATATTAATGTTTGTTCGTGTGCCTTCGTGACAAGACCATGTATTGCTGTAGTTACCCCTCTATTTGTCACTGTCACCCCTCTGTCTTCCTTCTCCGCATAATGGTCTCGGCGCCTTGAAGGCCATATTTCCAAAGGGCGACAGTTGCAAGGGCTACAAAAGGAAATACTATCCGTTTAATTTAAAATACAGTATAATTTCATTCTTTCAAAACATTAACAAATATTACATCGCAGTAATTCTCTTTTTATGATCTACCCATTGGTTGTGAAAAGTACGAATATATAGTTCTATTTAAAAAATTAAATTAAATTAAATTTATCAAAAAACTATTCATTGTTAGGTAGAATATATGTGACACTGCGATATCAATATTTCCTTGGAAATAATCGAGATTAATATAAATCAATTAATATAAAAAATCTTAATTAATATAATGTTGATTGTAGTAGTAATATGCCAGATTATGTCGTATTAAAACAATAAAATAATTTTAATATTTTAAAATTGTAAAAATGATTGTATTGCTATAAATGTTACAGAAAAAATAAGCAAGATTGGTAATTTTTGTATTTTTCTTTAGATTGAAAACATTACTACAATGCGCCCATATCATTACAATCTTTATTGTATCTGACCCATCACATTACAATCATTCTTGTATCCTTTACAATAATATACTTTACGATGTAATGTGACACGATTTTAAAGTTTGAAAATCTGTCGACACTAAGCTAATGGGAACTTCACATTAAATCAATGGGGTAAGTGATTTGCGTATGGTAATTTTATTTCACTGATACTTCTTTTAACAAAATTGGTCAATTTTGTTAAATTGTTGGTCAATTGGTCAATTTGTTTACACCCTGACAATTTCATTAATCCTTAACTTGTCTGGTGGGGTCCCTTGGACCCCAGGCTATCATAAACTCAAGTTAGTAACTAAAAGCACCGATACATTAGTCTGTGATTCCGTGTATTCCTCGTTCTAGGTCCCCAGTAGATGATCGTGAGTGCTTTTTGTCTAAAATAACAAGGAGTGTCAGTCACAAGGAGTGTCAGTCAATTTGAATATATTTGTTTTTAAACTTTTTTATCTTATTTACGTTTTCTCTAGATTATGTCTGTGAATCGGTCTGTTGTTCTCTTATCGACAATATATCATGACCAAAAGTTGATCCACAAAACAAAGAGCCCAATGTGATCAATTATTACAACAATATCTAAGCGGGCGTAGATGCACTTGACCAACTTTGTACCAACGACTCTGTGGCTCGGGGAACTCGGTAGCTGTGGCGATGGCTGTCGGTGGCCAGTAGTGATATTTTATGCAATTCTTAACATAGCAGTTGTAAATACTAGCATTCCCAAGAATTGCGATAAAAATTTCGGAAAAAATCAAATAGAAAGCCATTGATGGAAGTTGGGCGTTCACTTGTACATCCACACATTTCATGTCGTGGTGTCCGTCTTTTGCCACGTGAAATGCAAGAAATTATAATGAAATTTGGAGGCAAGCAGCTTGAAAAGAACCTTAGGGGACAGACACACTCAAGCACGAAAGCGCCTTGTTGTGAAATGTGCCCGATAACAGAAAATTGGAAAACAAAAATTGTATGAATCAACTGCGCCAAGCATATTTCTACTAGTCATGCAAAATTTATTTGTGAAATTTTTTTTAATGTAGCAAATATTACTCATGACAATGTAAATGATAATATATGTGATATTTTATAAAATAAAATTTTAAGTTCTCAATGAAATTTCATTTTATAAAATTGGGTCTGCTGGACCCCACCAGACAAGGAATGTATTTTTCACCAGAACAGCTAAGGCTTAAGCTAGCACATTTTCCATTAGAGAATATAAGGGAGAATCCGATATTTCAGTTCCAATTTTCTCGCTTCCGTAGACACAGTGATATTGTTCACTTGGTAAATAGAATTTGTTTTATCTTCTACCACCAATTACTATTATATGCCTGACCGCTAAAGAATGTTGTGTACTTGTGTATAGCATGTGCTTTATTGTTTTATTTATTAGAATAATCTCTTTCTCTTAGACAACATAAAATAACCTGCTTTTGTGATGCGTCTTCCTCAGTATCTTGCTGGGTGCTATTAGTATTTGACAGTTCTGAACAAGTGTTTAATGCACTAACCGGAAAGGAGATTTCTGAGAATTGTGTTTAATAATGTATATTTTTTGAATATTCTAGATGCGTGTTCGCATATAACGAATACAATTAACTGAACAATCTATACAAACGTGAAGTAACGTATTTAGTTGTAAAGCGTATGTGCACAAACGACGACTGCTGCAACTTAGTGATATTTTTGAAAACAGCGTGAGGTTAAACAGATCTTATTCACTAGAAGATTTGAGAAAGTATATTTCCTCTAATGGATAAAAGTATACTCTTTTGATATTTAATTTTGAATAAAGTAATTATTATTCTTTTTGCATCACAACTCGACTTCTCTCTGAAAATAACATTGTAGGACAATTTTGACCTACATGCAAATTTAAGGTTATTACAATCATTTTTAGAAAAAACTGTTCTTATTTATGACAATCTTAGATTTTTATACGGCTCAAAATTGTACTACAAAGTTATTTTCAGAGAGAAGTGAAACAACCAAGATCTAAAATGATTTTTTTAATATGAAACGGGTCATTCGAATGCTCTTAAATATATCGCAGGTAATAACATTAATTCTCTCTGTAGTTTTAAATTTTTTAAATATTTTATTAAATTTAATCATTGCTTAACTACACTTCTATAAAAGGGGAATCTAAACGAGATATCCAGTATGGATATCGGAATAAATTAAAGAATATAAATCCTGACTGCATCTTAGCAGACGATTTCGGTGAACTTTTCAGAAGTGTCAAATGGAAATTAATTCCATAAAATATGGTTTTCAAACTTTCTGAATTAGCAACAAAATATTATTTTGATGAGCTATCCAAGAAGCTTACTCTATGTAAATCTCACGATCAAATAATAGCCAGTTTTCTTTGCATCTAAATTGCTAGTTTTCTTGATTTGTGTATGCAACGTTTCGGCATAAATGTGTTGTTGTTTGAACATAATCTTCTAACTAATTTATGAAGAGTACTTGATGAGTTTGTAATCTCTTATTCGAGTCTGTTCAATAGCCCAGAGTGTTCGAATATTACAGAGAAACTACCGTTATATATATTTACTCCCCTTTGCAGGAGAGAAAATATACGTTAAGTTCCCGCTTTTCCAAAAATGTATATATTTGGCATTTTGGGACTGATTTTTCCAGCCAGCTAAGTCTGTGTCCCCCATGTCTGGACGTAATCCTTGTTCAGCCTAAGAATGATCCTGATGTAAGCAAAGAAGCATAGTATTCATCCGCGTCTACTAATCTCATTGGCCGATTGCCCCAGGCTCCTCCTTAATGGTACACCTGTATACGAACTGTTAGAAGCGTACACGACAGCAGCATTCTCACCTACGATAAAAATAAAGTTCCGATTTCCAGTAGTGACACACGCATCCCGTTTCACAATCGTCACTCCTACTCATTGCCGACGCGTCCGGAAGAGTTTCAACGCCAAAATCGTTTATTTACGTGACGTGACAAGTTTTCTGTGAGTACTCACCTCTCTGCGTGCTTTCATTACACTTGACGAAGACGGTTCTGTGGTCCGCGATGTGCATTCGGCAATCTCTTTAACGGCCAATGTAGTATTTTCTTCAGCCACACGAGAAAACACTTAAAACTACATTTTTTTCAACCCGTATAAATGAGTTATCTCTGGTATGTTTTGTAAAAGACAGTTCTGCCTCAGCATCCGCCATTATAAAACAGTAAGACACTCCTAAAAATTAAAATTCTTAAAAGATGCTACACCGATCTTGCTGCACTAAGCAAAGAGAACTGTCTGGTCTATTGCTCACGGAGCCCAACAAACGCTGCGTTTGAAACTTCTTTATTAGGTCAACCGCCGATAAAGCTGTCTACACCGGACGACGGGTATAAGGTTTCTTCGCCTTCAGTACTGACGCCTTGGCCTTCGGCGTAATTCTGAACAGTGGTCCGATTCAGGGTTTCCAGTAACTGTTTTCTGGATTCTACCATGGTTTTCCTTTCTCTCAATCTCTTGTTGTATTTTCAAACTTGCATTTAAACAAGGAAATATATAATTTTGCCAAGAACTATTTTCAGAAGTGAAACGTTACACGTACATACCCGCAAATTTAAGCAACCAATAAGAGGCTCTATTAAGCACGTGTATTTTTTTTACATCAAGATCATTCTAAGGCTGAACAGACCTTAGCTAAATTCCCGTGCTTGTGGGTAAGAGCGACATGTGACGGACATGACGTATCCCCTTCACCGCAACTAGTAAGTGAAACCTGCCTGAGCTTTTTTCCTCACACTGCTACAGAAACTGGACGATTTCAAAGGAAAGCTACAATTCTATTTTTGCCTCGACCGGGAATCGAAACCGGAACCACACCATGACAAACTATGTTGCAGAAACGAAAATTAATTAATAAAAAAAGATACTATGGTAAAACTACGACGGTAAAACAGTTCTACATACAGGAGCAGTTAACGTAATACGAAATATGAAACAAAAGCAGAAAAGTTTTCGGAAGTAAATATTTACATGAAATACTAAGCGAGAATGTGAGAATCATGTTATATTGTATATTAAGACATGAAGAGTACATTACGCAATGAGAATACATCTTACAGCACCTAGGGTGAAATGTAGAGGCGGTTCTTAGGTGTTTGCCAAATGTCTGTTATTTGCACTCGCATTTAACAGGAGGGCGGTGCACAAGTACATTGCATTAATTGAGAACCATTTTGATAAAACCTTCAGGATAACTTCGATAAGGATTTGACTATTAAAATTCAAGTTTCATTTTATTCATTTAATTTAACTTTGAAATCATCTATAATTATTTCACGTATCTTGCGAAAACAAATAAAAATTGTTCAGGATAAAAATAATTTGTGTATTGGCTGAATGTTTTATTCTCAAAAGCTTTTTAAAATTACTAAAATATTCGAGAATTAGCTTACACTTGAAACGTTGAAAACAAAATTGTCTTTTCGACTTACGTAAAGTTGTCCACTTTAAGAGAGTAACCATTAAGTCGTAAAGGCATTTGGCTTGTAAATCGCGACTGCAATTTCTTAAAGAAGGCAAACTATTAAGAATCGATCTCGGCACTCTACATTAGAAGCCAGTCTAATAAACATAAAAATAAAGAAGCATGATTTAGTTGAGATGCGAGCCACATACCGCCACTCTGATGTAATCTTAAATGATGAACGTTTACGACAGTGGGACCTTAAAGTTTCATGTAGTAGAGCAGGTCTGTTCAAAAATCGTGCTTCGCTGCAGTTTTGCCTCGCTCGTGCTCCACGCAGCGCGCCGGCGCAAGTTAGTCACCGGCGGAGGGGGGCATTCCTTCAGTCCGTGACTTATATCCCCACGTACAGAGCGTACAGGCTGTACATAGCATTACGCAATGTACTCCGGAGCAAGGCAGGGCTTATGAATTTAATTAAAGCACGAGGCCCGATAACCGATATCTTGGAACCAGAAAGAAGGCGTCTTTTCGTGTCCCCGATAATTTTAACGCACTTCTATCTCAAGCACCTAATAAATACTAACAAATTTCATCTCAGTTGCGCCCTGCGCTCAGATAAGACGTCGAAGGCTCCAATAACTAACGCCTGCCCCTTAACCTCCATGTAATCATGAAAGGTCACTTCGGGGCACAGTCCTCGTGATTCCAAGACTCGCACTTCGGAGTTCCCCCTCCGCCCGTGATAAGGGCCACCCAGAGCGCGCTCGCGTCTCTGACCATAACAAGTATCTCCCCCTCCACCATGTACTTACAACCAGGAGTGGGGATGTAGTGTATATAGTTTGTAAGGAAACATTGTAAAGCGTTCACAACCATTTTCGACTTTGTAATAGAAATTTGTATAACCTGTATTTTATTCACTTCTGTAATAAACTCAGTGTGTTCTCACTCTCTGAGTTTCATTTCACCAAGTCTGTCTGGAGAACCGTCGACTTGCCATCGACGTATTTTACTCGTGCGATAAGAGAACGGACAACCTGCTGCTGGCTAGCTGCTGCACTCAAAGGCGACAGCGAAGAGTGGAGACCAGTGGTGTCAGGGTCTTCTACTGGTGGCTGCGGCACGCGTCGTGGCACCGTAGCATGCCACGAACTTCTCTGTGCAACTAGCGACAGGAAAGGAAACTATTAGTAACCCCTCCGTTTTACAATAGGGATGGCGTTGTCTTTGGTGGCGGGGTGATGAACTGCGTGGAGGGGCAATTTCGTCGTAGCACTCGTGCCATGGACTCCCGCTCGTGGCATCGACCTTGTGTATTATGTTTTGTGTTATTGTTTTGTGTTATTTTTTTCTCATTTGTCGGTTCAACTCAGGCGAAAACTAATTTCACATTTTAGAATTTTTCATCATTTAATGAGAAATGTGTATGGAAATAATCACAATGTACAGTCTTCGATATATCGTAGGTAATACCATGAGTGCTTTGGAAATTGTCGATAAATCTCCCCATTCGTGAAGCGAGGAGGTGACTTACCTGAGAATTTCCAAAGCACGAGTGGTATTTAATAATATTACACGAATGGAATTACGTCCAACAGAGTTATCAAAACAGGTTTACATGAAAGAGGTAATGCTATAGTACATTGACGGTTTATTGCACAACGATTGATATTTACCGCCTCCTAAGATAGATGATTCGCAGCTAATTATTGGCCAGTAGGGAGAGGCGGTAAGGAAAATCGGATAGAAAAAGCGATAATTGTTTTAAGATACACCGTCTTGGTGTGGGAAAGAATGGGAAAGAGTATAGAAATATGTATTCATGTATTTAGTTTGGTTATTTATTAATAATAAATCTTATCCAATTTTATTGGATAAGTTTTATTATTAAGAAACATACACCGGCAATCAGGAACAATTTTACAATTTTTCAATTGGTCTACAAGCTTTAGTTTGGTTATACCAGAATGTATTAAAGCCTCAGGAATGTTGGGCCTCTTGTATAATAAGCAGATTTTCGTAATTCATAGATACCAATACACCATGGTTTACATTGCTGTATTCAGAAGCGTTTGCTTTATGAAGATGCTTTAAAGATGAAGAAGCTTTAATGAGTAATCCGCTTACTGTAATATTGGATGAACAGAAAATCGACTTACGGCTAGTGTTGAATATATGGAGGCTTACTCGTAGGTTCACGACTAATCATGCAAAAACACCAAGAAAATATTTGTTTTTGTAAAGTATATCTTTGTTTTCTGTAAAGAGGTCATGGAATTGATTTTTAGTCAAAAATAGTTTTTATGATAATTTTTCTTTAAATTGGCGTTTGAATTATGTTGATATCACTCCTACATTTATTATTTGTATGTGAAGACCTCCTCTTATAGAGCTTAGGTGATGTCTCCAATACTATTAGATACTGAGACAATGCAGCGCGTAAATATTGAAAGAATAAGACAAGCACAAAACTTTGTGTTGTAAAGCTAAACACTATAACAAAGTCTCAAAAGGAAGTAGTTGTCGCAAAATGTTTATTCTGATGAGGCACATTATTGAGCTGGCGTGTTCCGAGGGTTGCATCTTCAAAGCCCATTTCCAAAAAGTTGATATTTTTGATGCTAAATTGACTTTTTCTCAGCTGACATGTATGGTAGGAGACTGAAATTTTCAGGAGTTGTTAATAAAGGTGTCCTATATTTACCGAAGCAATGCTTTTTTCTGATTACTTTAGTATTATTCATTCTGCAACATTTTATTTACTAGAAAACGCGGTAAAGAAAATTCCATTATATTTTTATAAGCAAATATTTTTATCTACAAAACAGAACTTTTTTTTAAAACCATTGCTTCAGTGTTATTATGAGTAACATATCTGTAATCTGTAAATATTTCGTAACCGTAACTTTAATAGCTTCCGAGAATTAGAATCATACACTTAACATTGCCAGAATAGGGAATTCTGTCCCCTTAATTTAAAGTAAAAATTGATAAGATAACCCTTCAATTATTCGTCCTAATTGAAGGAAAATGTATACATCTGCTAATGGCTGAATCAATTGTCTCCTTATATCCCTTGGTAATGTGCAAGTAAGAAATTATGTTTGAAATCCATTCAAAAGTGTTGAGTGGTTTTCAAAAGAAGCGGAGTCGATCAAGATGTTTGTTTCGCAATTTCTCTTTAAACGGTTGATTGAACATCTCGCAACAGTGATAAGATTTAAGTGAATATAGAAACTGAAATGCTCTATTACTTCATTACTGGTCGATTGAACTAATACAAGCTTCATTACTTCATTAATAGAATATTACGAATAAACAATGAATTAATACCTATTACTTTGAGTTTCATTCAGTACTTTTTATACGACTAACCATACTATGTTTAGCTTTTACATTGAACTTTTCTAATTAAGTGGGTTTTAATGGATGTTATGTAATTGAAAATTGTGTGCTGTGTTTCAAACTTCGTTAGGTGAAGAGAGTTTTGCTAGAGACAGCTGAAAGAATATAAGATAGAAATAGCCTAGTATATGAACTATACTACACAATATAATAATTAAAGTGTACGCAATTCTCGCAAATAATATGAGACTGTTGGTCTTATTTTGTTGCACCACTGGTTTTACATTTAGTACAGTTGCCTCGAGAGACGGAGTTGTAAATTTCATTCACGCTTTGTTTGCAACGTGTAATCGAATGTCCTGCAAATGCTGATATGCCAATTTTTTTTTCGCGCTGGGGCGATATGGAACTCTATCTCTTTCCTCTTCTCCGAAATTGTGCCTCGCCTGCTTTTATCGTCATATGTCGGCATCCCACAGTTGAGTGGGTCTCAAATTGACACAAGGAAAAGCGCTTGTTAACAGCCGTGCCCAGACTACTACTCTACCTCAACCCTCGCAGATAACATCTCTTTATCGGAATCTCCATCCGGAGAGCTGATAACCTACCAGGACCACCATTTGTTTCGGTTTCCATATTAACGAGTTCATCTAATAAAATGTTTCATTATACAGTTAAATGGGTGCGTAGAACGGAACGATTTTTTTTTTTCGTTTTGCGATGTTTTCGCGGTGATGTTTCAATAAAATTTACGATATTTTATTTTCCAAAGCCAAATAATCTGCTTGGAATAGAGAGGCACATGAGAGGAAGTAGGAAGAATGTATTAACAAATAAGCGAATTCCTAAAAGTTGTTTGAGACCGATATACTATATTGTTCGTGCTTTCAGACATTAGTCGTTCTGTCGTTTTTAAATGCTCCTTCTCTTATTAAAATATTTTTGGTTTCTTAATTCAAATAAACTTCTGTAAGATTGCATTATAAACGAAATCTGTGCAAAACGACCTCTTACGTTGGAGACAATTATTTAAGTACAAAATTTACATTAGTTATATTACAATCATATTTCACTAGTGTAGTGTAATAAAATTATGAAAAAGACATTGTCCCCTTTGATAGTTTCACCTCGAAAATTTTGATTTAAAATCATGAAATGTGTGAGCTAGAAATATTCTCCGATTCAAATCTAGGTTTTAGTTCTCGAACCGTCTTAGGTAGCTCAGGGCATCAATTGATGTCACTGCAGTGCCTCTGGCAGGATTTTTGGCACTAGCTACTCTCTTATGTGAAATTCAGCCGTTAGCAAAGATGTTACTTCGCTGACTTATGCTGTGAACGAACATTAATGACACTTGATGCCCCCTAACAGTTCATTAATATTAATATATTTTTAAAATTATTAAAACTCATATAACAATATATTACATATATTAATCTTCATAGTACGAACTTACTGTTATATTTTTATAATAACTTTTTCTTTTGTGGAAGTTTGGTGGAGAGATGTGTAGTCACTTTGGTTTCATTTCCAAGGCTAATACTACGTAATACAGCAAAGCGATCGCGTGCCTGTGCGCTTCGACTGTCTTTTTGTGTGGATTATTGAACGATGTGTTTTGGTGCTCTAGTGCACAACAGTTAATTATGTGACTTTGTGAGTTTTCTTTAATGTTCGTCAATAACGGTGAAAGGGTCATTTGTTAAAACGATATTCCCAAAAATACAGTACGACACTGAATACACTACTCATGTAATTTCATACATCTCCACAATATACTGCGTTATTGCCCGACACCATATGTAGTTGAATCCAAAAAATTGTTTTTGGCAAAAATCCGAAATATCTGATAAAAAACTACTTATCATCCATGTTTAACCCTCTCTTACAAATAAAATAATTTATCCCAAGTGTACGAGTTCTTTTACAAACAACGCGGAAAAAACGTTCTTCAGATTTGATAATCGCACCATGAAGAAATAGATGAAATTATTAAATGAAGCATTTCTGAAATTCTTTTTACTCACTAAACACATAAAATTTACATTTCATGCATTCTAAAAAGTAGAGGCACAGTAGTTAAGAATCCAAATGATCTAGTCAAATTAACCCCAAAACTATTGTCTAATGTATTTTCTGTTATGACATACGATATTAACCCAAAGATGTTTTCTAACGTTTAATTCCGTATTGACCACCAAATGGTGAGTCAGGATAGTCTTTTACATTAAATTCTCAATTTTCTTAAATTTTTAGAAAATCCCACAAGAGCTACGGTTTTAAACCAGAGTTTCGTGACTTGGCCTTCTGTTTGTTGTGTCGTGAACTTTCGCCGATGACTAACAGGTAACCTGAGAACAGCAGGATCCCTCCAGCCTTCTGGCTGAGTACAAGCAACGCGGGTGAAGAGCGTGGGTTCTGCGCTTGGAATAGCGGACGGAGGGGCCCGCAGGGCGTCTCGTCCAGAGCGCGGCCGTGTACCGCCTGCCCGCACTTCCCCCTTCCCGCCCTGACGGATGCGCCACTCGGGTTGCCAACCCCCTCTCACCCCAGCGCCGCACGCCTCCTCCACATGCTCGTCTTTGGCTGCCCCACTTAACTCCCATCGCCACGGATTCGCTTATTTATCGCCAGGGCTCCATTCGTTACGACATGCGTTTTGAAATACATTCATTTTCGAAGGTCTTTTGTATTACATGCTGTGTAAAATGAAGGGCTTGTGATTTTAAAGTATTTCGATGTTTTTGCATAAAAACTTCTTTTCGTCTTTCGAGATTAAAATATATTTTCGCTTAGTAAATTAAATATACTCATTCGTTCCATGAAAAATCGTTGTTTATCACTATATTAATTGCACGCGTGCAATTAAAACTAAACAACTATCAATCAGAATGCAGAAAAAAAGATCAATATCGTTTAATTCACTATAACACAGATGTGGCCAAGGAATTACCAGTGGGTCATGAAAAATGAACAAAACTGTGCATCAAGAGTCCATACCTACATCAACTACGTAAAAAAATGAATGAATAAAAGAAAATTGGTGAAGTAATCGTTGATTGAATATTATCTAACTATTGGGAGAACATAAAATATTTAACATGAACAAATTAAATGTTTTACATGTAAAACATTTGGTGTTGGTATATTATTAATGTAAAAAATATAAACGTCAGAAGTGACTTTTTTTTCACTTTTCAACATGTATACATGTTGTACACCGGTCTTTACTTTCTGTGGGAAGTAAACTTTTCATAACTTAGTCAGCGTCTTCTAATGTTTCATTTGGAACATTTCCATTTATCTTCCACTTGCAAACATTTATTTATCCTCTAAGTCACGATGCAAGGCCTACTATATTAAGACTTCTTTTAGGAACAATACCATTTCTTCAAATCAGCAATATCGCTGTCTCGAATGGTGACGATATGCTTCAATTTCTTAAGACTTGAATTATTCTTAAATAAGGAAAGATATCGAGCGTGCATAAAGGGGTATAATTGCACTCGTGGTAAATCAACTAGAGTATCTGTGAAGTGCCAACAATTCTGAAATACTTAGCACCCTTTTCAGCGCTTGAAGGACTTTTCCTTTTCGATGCTGCTGTAGCCCTGTTTGAGTCCTGGTCTCTTCGTCAGAACCTATCTATGCAATGAGAAGAGTCATACGGAGATAGAAGATCAACCTAATATTACTAAATCACAAACTTGCAATATTCATTGTTTTATTCCAAGTGCGAGTAGATTTCCTCTCCGGTGTAACACAGCAGTCTGTTTATTCATTCGATTCATCGTAAGCACATGCCATAGTGAATTCTGGTTATAATGGAACGCCAGAAATCGTCAACAAACAGCTACGCAGAATGGAAGCGATTCTCAGCTCTATCTGTGCCATAAAATATTCGTCCACCCTTTTTACACCCGTCAGGACTCTCTCTGTAGAAGAATGACAATGTCACATCATTTGATAATGACATTTCTTCTCGTATATGAATCCATGAGTTTTAAGAATTTCTCCGTTCACGTAAAAATGTCACAAAATAAATCGTCCCTTTCGACAAAACTGTTAAATCGTTTTGTATGTAGAATAAGTCTTCATCTCTGCCATTATTTCAATTGCTGCTTGGTAGCAGATGCATCCCTATTTCGTGGATGGAGTTGGCCATTTATTTTTATTGAATAATATTGTCCGAGTTCAGTTTTATAAAATCCATTTTCATACATTAAAAAATAAACCTACACATTTTTAATATAAATTGCATATCGTCGATTAATGGGAAGCAAATGAATTTGCGGTGAAATTAAATCGTGCTCTCTTGTACAAAACATATTTTTCTGTTACAAAGCAGTACTCCGGAAAAGCGACGAAATATGAAAAACTTCTTCCACATGTAGGGGGGGGTCGATGATTATAACTTTTTCCAATTAATATGTCGGTAGTTTTCCATGATTTCTCCGATCAATACCAGGTGAATGCCAGAGAAGTACCCTAACAAACAGGCCACAGACCGCGCGCGATTTTTTCTTCCTATCCCTTTTCTTATTATCACCCCTTACTACACACACACGCACATGCACTACACAACCACGCATGGCGGGAGTCGGGTCGGGAGATTAGAACTTGTCCCGGCTGGGGCGGTGTCTTGTTGGCGGGAGATACCTGGTTGGGGAAAACCCCGCAAGCGACAGGTAGGTCGGCGCCGGATCTCACAATCCAACGGAAGAAGATCACCGCTATCTCCCGAGGAAAAACACGCACCGCACATTCGGGGCTAACGGCCTTAACCGTCGATGTACCAGGAATCAGTAAAGAATCAATTAACTAATCCAGTGGATATGTGTTGGGAAATTTCATATAATATTACTCGTGTGACATTCCACTCTGATTAGCAGACAACTCATTATGCAATGGAATTTAGCTGTTCAAGTTCTGACTCACTCCAAGATGTGTCTTATATCTGCCAAACACCTTTGTTTGAGGAATTGCCTAATAATCAGAGGCAAATCTCACTTCGATTTATAAAATTTCCCACCACCTATGCAGTGGAAAGAAGTGATCACCTTCCACTCAACTACATGAACTACAAGTTTGTGACATTTATTTTGAGACACCGCGTATATTGCCGAACACTCCTGTAACTTCCTGTGATAAAAGTAATTTCGCTTTTTTATCACGGCCTCCTAAAACCTTATCCTGCCTTGTCTGAATTCGTTCCGCGCCGGCGTCGCGTCGCATTTGTCTTCGTCCTGCTGCCCGTCGTTCCTCGTCCGTGTTTTCTCTTGGCTCCGGGCAGCCGTCCCTCACTCCAGCCCATTCTGCGCCCCCCCCCCTGCTGCGCCGGGCTCTGCTTTACGGGGCGGCCGCCCCGAGCGCTGCGCTCGCTCAGCTGCGCGGCGACGCAGGCGGATGAGGGAGGGGAGGTAGCGCGCTGCCAGATTGGAGTATACTGCGATTTTTGTAGGAAGAGCTCTCAAGGCCACTCAAAACCCATCTTCGCGATGGAATATGTCACGGCATTTGGCGTCTTTTCTCGGTCTTGCCGGTAGAAGTCGCATGATCGCAAGCACTGCTTCATACGGTCGCGATCGTGCGAAATCTAGCGGAACGACTGTGAATGACACGAAATGCCGTGACATATTCCATCGCGAAGATGGGATTTGAGTGGCCTTGAGAGCTCTTCCTACAAAAATCGCAGTATAGTATCGCCTGTTGAGAAGCACTGTGGCGAAAGTCTGGGAAAAGCAACGATGATACAACTGATTGATTGATACGTGTTTCCGGGCGCGTCAACTACGTTGGTCATTAGTCCCGTAAGTGTAGTGCGTGTTTTTCTCGGGAGGTGGCGGTGATATTTTCCCCGCTGGATGGCGAGATCTGGCGCCGACCTACCGTTGACTAGCGGGGTTTTCCCCTAACCAGGTGTCTCCCACCAGCGGGGCACCGCCCCAGCCGGGAGAAGCTGTAAGCTCCCGACCGGTCTCCCGTCATGAGTGGTAGTGTAGTGCGTGTTAGTGTAAGTGTGTGTGTAAGAGGAGAGGATAGGATGAGGAAGAGGAAGGAAAGATCGCGCGCGGTCCGTGGCCCGTTTTGTTAGGGCACTGCTCCGGCATTCGCCTGGTGTTGATCGGAGAAACCACGGAAAACTACCGATCAGAGCAGCCAGCCGCTAGAATTCTCCTCCAGACAGCGACTGAATTCGACGTAGCTGACAAGCTAGTGTCGAAAATCCTGCCGTTGTCGGGACTCGAACCTAGGACCTCCCGGTCAGAGGGACTGCAGTGACATCAGGTTGACGCACTGAGCCATCTCTCCCGGTGCAACGATGATACCGTTTCCGTGCCTTCGGTGGTGTAACGGTCAGTGTATCGGACTGTTAGATTCAAGTTTGCGGATTTAAAGCCGATCGAAGCCGTGGATTCTTAAAGAAAAAAGAAAAAAAATCCTTCGTACGTTTTCCTTCGGAGGGGAAGTAAAGCCGGCTGTCCCTTGTAGATTTACTGCATGTAAATGAAGCATCTGTGCTAAACCAAAATCGCCTGTTGCGTCGCCCGAGTGAATACATTATTTTTCTTCGCTACATTGTGAAAGGAGAGTAGCGAAATTGGCGTAGTCAGACGTAAGAGCAGGTCTGATGGCCTGAATATCGCCATATAAAATAAGGCGTCATTGAATTGAACTATTCACTTTAACGACGAAACTAGTACTATGATAAAAGCAACTAAATTAAGCATAGAGTACTATTAAAGCTATTGAAAGTTTAAAATTTACATCTCAGTTACAATATACTTACACGTTATGTGTTATTTTACATAACATTCAATGTTTAGATCCATGTCTCCCTCAAGCAAATAAACAATCTGCAATATGAGACGTATTAATTTCTCCCTACGGAGTAGAAAGAAAATTATATAATGCTGCGCGAAAAAACGACAAACTTTCATCAAAAAATCTCTACTACTATTGTTGATGACGATGACCACGACAAATATGATGTTGATGAAGTCATGTATTATGTCACCAAGCAAAAACCGGCGAAAAAATTGTTTCTTTACAACTTCTTATTTCCTCTTTAGTTAATCATAATGGTGATTTGCTATTGCTCTCCCTGGTTGGAAAATGGAGGAGTGATAATGACAACGAAATGATGATAGAAAAATAATTTTGGACGAGATGATGACTCAGGTGCAATACGTGGTGGCCGAGTCTGCTCACTTGGTCACAGCTCCAAACTCCTGCCCCCAACGAGGCTTCTGACGCCGAAACTGCACGCAAAGTTGGGACTTCAACCTTTTCCGTTGGCAGTGGTTGAATTCAGCTGGCTACGTAGCTGTCGAAAATCTGCGTCACTCGGGTCCGTCGGGACTTGAAGCCTATGATATCCCGTTCTGCGACGCTCTAACGACAACGAATGTTGTCACCGGGGCGTTGCAGCTGGTCCACTGAGAAATATCTGGAGGTGAGAAAACCCGCATGTCAATGTGTAGGTCGGCGCCTCTCAATTTTCAACGAGGAACACCGCCATCTTTTGGGATATAACACCCCATAACACATACAGGGATAATTACCTAAGAAATTTGATGTGTCGGAAACCTATACTCGTTCACTGTCCCAAGCACTTCCTCTAGCAAAGGACGGGAAAAAATTGCTGGTTTAGTTTTTGGCGACACTGTACTTTACAAATTGGAAAAGAATAATATTTTTGATTGAGATTTTTTCGTAAAGGAAGTCTGTTCTTAAATATTACGTCTTTCAAAACAGGTAATGTACAGATTTTTTTAAAAGTAGTTTTCACGCAATTTATGGTTGAAGTTTTTATTTAAAAATTATATAAAAAAGATACTTATCGAAGAATTTACAAAAACACTCGAAACGCCTCCCAATTTTTTAAAACTTTTTTCTCGTATAGAGTAAAGAACGTTAAAAAACGACGCAGGTCTCATTTTCGTTGAACTTTCCGAATTTTCGAAAACTGTGAAAGTTAGAAATAATGCGGGAAAGCATGTGCTGTTGTAGCCCCAATAGTGTGAAACTATTCGGGCGTAGAACCGGGACTTATCGAAGGACATAGAAATCAAAGGATGTACAAGATGTGGACAGTACCCTGCAATATGGACTTCGGTAGTTGATTTGTGGAAACTGCTGTAAGAGCTCGCGTGGAAATAATTTCTTAAATGTCTCTGGGTTAGAGAAATATCACGAAAGTTAGTTTAGAATGATTCGATTCTCTTCAGGTATATTCACCGAATTAGGAGTTACCCGCACGAATTAGGAGCTTCCAGAGAGAGAGAGAGAGAGAGAAACTTTTAAATATGTATTAAAAGGCATCGTCTTGTAGATTATTGTGTAAGAAACTAACTAGAAGTCTTCAGGTTAAAAAAAAAGGGTTTCAAGGCCATGGGACGCACAGTTTTTGGGTTACACACGCTCGATGTCATGAATTACTCCCTTAATGGGCGAAGTTGGGGGCAAGACATTTGCTCACGCCTAATTTAGACACGGTGATTCAAAGAATATCAATTATTTTAATGTGAATGTGGGATTTGTCATCTTCCCGTGAAACTGTATTTCACTGTTTTCCCATTTGTGAAGATTGGTTGGGTGTGAAAGCGGCAAAATGTGACTACGTACTTCCCATAAGGTGAGCCGCGGTTTCATTTCCCAGTGCATCATTAATCTCATCACTCAGCTACATCGCTCGCTGCGGCTTCGCTCTCGTTGCCAGAGAAGTGCTCGGAACGGGCGCGGTTCACGACGACTCATAAAGTTGGGGTTGTTGCAGCTGAAATTCTGCATGCGAATGGGGAAAAGGTCGTAAACTTGTGCTCACGGACGTCTTCATAGCAAAACCGTAATTCTCAAAATTCTGTACTAAAACGAACAGTAGCGAATTGCAAAGAAATTTGAAGAGATGCAACATTGTGGCGATTCCGCGCTGTAATGATTCTGTTTAAAATTATTTAATTTTATTCCCCCAAGGGATCTTGTTCCTGTTAGTTACATTGTACTTTTGGTTAATATGAACACACACACACACACACACACACACAAACACACACACACACACACACACACACATATATATATATATATATATATATGTGTGTGTGTGTGTGTGTGTGTGTGTGTGTTCATATTAATGTATATATGTGTGTATATGAATGATACACTTCATCTGTACATTAGAAAACTCTGCGTTGGGTATAAATATCCGGAGACGCAACGCTATTCTAGAATTTTTTTCGAAAGGTTATCAGTCACAGGAAGAATAAAAGTTCGCTCAGATACACTCTCAGACAGAGAGAAGAGATGTGGATCTCAAGAAACTTAAGCTCAGATTTCTATTTTTGTGAAGATTACTTGCATAGAAGTTCGTGAACTTCTGTCTCCACTGGCAACTGGAAACGCCAGATAATGCTATTCTATGGGTATTTTGACAGATCTGAGAAAATATGTTCTCATTAAAAGGAATTTACAATAGGAAAACAATAAAGTTTATATCTAACGAATATAAACAGAGACTAACGATTCCACGTTTATCCCAAATTCATCATTGTACGATATGCCGAATTTTAGATTTGGTCATTTTCCCGAGGAATAAATTCAGATTTGCTGTTAGTAGAAGTCTATAAACATTTTATAGAACAAAATTACAAAAAAATTCATTACATATAATTTTTTGGTAAATTTAACCTATTGAAAATAGATAGATAGATAAGGTTTATTCTACAATTGGGCTGATGTTGCCCGGTGGCAGAATACAGAAACACAAAAGTACATTAAAATTACAAAACACAATTAACTATAAAAACAATATATAAAAATCAATATAAAAAACAAACGAATTATCTTCTTCATTACCTAGAACATGCAACTGCATTTACATGCCTATACATATACAACAAATGAAACTACATATATACTAACATTTAAGTAAATAAACTTACTTACATATCACACCAACATTCATACATACAAACATACACGCTTACATACATATCATACAAAGACAAAGGAACACTCGCATACACACCATCCTACAAGTATTCACTCACAATCATATTCAGACAAATATGGATAATCACTTTTACCTACAACATAATAATATACAATACTTATAATAATTTTTACATTTCTAACACGTAAAACACTCGTTAACATCAATCAATAAATACCAACTTTTGTCAGAATAGCCTATAAAAGAATCTTAAGATTAGCGAAATAAACTACGAAATGAAATCACTTCACTGCACTTCACTTCACGTCACTGCACCTCACAAAACTTTACCTAAATACTAATAGCTCAATACTTTTAGTTTACTACCCATAATCGCACCTTTCACTTCATTTCACTTCACTTCACTTCACTGCACGTTTTCACCCTATTGATTAATTTCCTATACTTTTTTTCTAAAACCACCATAGATAACATTACACATTTTGTTTATTTATAATGAATATTGAATTGAAATATTAATAGTACAGTAGATGAATTGATAGTTACAAGTATATTCAAACAATAATGAACAGATAAAAAATTGAAAATAAATCATCAGAATAATTGGAAAACAAGTCGGCCTTAATAATCGAGGTAGATAAGACAAGGACTTCGACTATCTTGCAGGCCACGCTCTGTATAAAACAAATCAATTGACGTCAGAAAATTGGAAGGGATTAAATAATTTCGATTTGATCTCTAGCATTAGATTTACGATTAGGTTATTTTGATTATTTGGCAGAAAATTTACTGGGAAAATTATTTCTCCATGGGTGAAACTGTTACGAGAAAGGGGAACGTTAAGTAAACTGTGGTGATGCAAAGGAGAAGTCCTGTGATATACGGATACATGTGTGCACTGGCAGGCGACGTGTTGTCCATCTTTCCTTGCTCGCTCCACTCTGCTACGCAGCTCCGCACTATCTCGACGGGACCTGATTATTTAGGACACCCAGATTAAATTCTTTCCGCGTGGTCGGAATATTTGCATTTATATTGCTACGGGAGGGTCCGAAATTAAAGTAACTTTGATTCTGCCCAGGGGAAGGAACAACGTGAGTCGGTGCCCTGGTTCCACTAAGCGATAACATCCATGATATTAATAGCAGGTCCGTGATATTAATAGCGCAGTAAAAACACAATTTGAACTCAATCATAAATCTTGTGGAGCTTCCAGAGTGATGAGCGTATCAAATTGTTGTCACCAAGTTAATGGATCTCATCCCTCTAGAAGTCGTGTCTTTTAAAGGGCGAAACAAATCTTTGTTTCTTATCTTTCAGAAGACCTATTGCCCTTTGTCACAAATATGATGGTGGCAAGATAAACTTAAAGCATAAATGACACAAATATAAATAATTGTTGAGTAGTCTCTGCGGCTGTAGAACTTTCCCTCACTACTATGAACTGCAAAAGAAGCGCAATTAATATAATTGCTGATAGGGATATCGTTAATGCTTTCTGATTAGCAGACTCAGAAGTAGAACGTGGAAAAAATCTATGTGGGCTGTGTCTGTGTATCTGCTATCTTGTATGTGGACTGTGGGGTGCGTCAGGGACAAGTCGCAGTAGGGTTCATGAATCGTCTGATGGGAATTGAATTAAAATATCTCATTCCGGTGTCCAGATTCCAGGCGAAACCCATCTCGTGAGTGATTGGGGCTTCGATCAGACCGGCCATAGTTCGGGTGGTCCCCATATGACCTCTTGGGTTCGCCGTGGCAGATACGTGCTACACACGGGAAATTGAGTAGGTTCTCTCGTTACATTGTGAATGTTGCTATTCGACTCCTGTTCCAACCAGGAAAGATTGGCGTCTCTACCTAGGAGTGTTTGTCACGATACTTCTCCGGAATTTGCCTGGTGTTGATCGGGGAAACCACGGGAAACTATCGACTGGACACCGTCGGGATTCGAACCTCAGGACCTCCCGGTCAGAGGCAATGCAGTGACATCAGCGAGCCACCTATGCCGGTACCTAAGTTCAAGTCCAGAAGGAAGGTTGGGTTCCGACGTATCCTGATGCCAGCCTGATGGTGCATTAGAGCAGTGATGTCAAGGTCGATGTCACGAGTGGTCCGTAGCACGGGTAGCAGACGAAATCACCCCTCCACGCAGTTCATCACCTCGCCACAAGACAGCTGTAGGTAGCCCCCAGGAACGCTTTTACGCTTTAGACATAAAGTACGTTTAGGCGGGATTTAAATTCTAGAACTTTTGTTATTGTTATTTTTCATTTATATTTTTTATTTTTCTATGCAAATCTTCTTATTTACATTCGATTGCACTTTGTTAATGTCAGGTTCTAGAAATCCCGAGAGACAAATTCGTAAACTAAGAGTGTTGGGGCAGAAGTTGTAGCAACTAATTTTTTCTAAGAGAAATGTTATCGGATCACACAATTTCATTTATATCTTGAAAGAAATGCTGCAGTAAGATGTGTTTACATCAACAGATAGCTCTGCAAGTGCCTCTATTAGCACAGAGAGCAACTTGAAATCAGTTGTCCGTCTACCGCCGTGTGAGGTGAATGCAACATATCATTACGCATCCTTATGCACCGACTTAAATATGAAGAATAACGTCTCTTAGTGCATACAAAGTTCTATCAAACATAACCACGCCTGCTCGGATCAACAAACGCGCATTGTCGGCCTACGCATGTCTTAACACAGCACCAGACTGTAATCGCGCACCTGTTGCATGAAATGACATTGGCGCCACCGTTGCAACCCAAACCCTTTGCTTTTGCTGTACCCAACCAGGCATCTCTCACCATCCAGGCACCGCCCCAGCCGGAACAAGCTCTAAGTTCCCGCCTGGTCTCCCGACATGTATGGCAGTATAATGCATGAGAGTATGTGTGAAAGTAAGGGATGGGGTTAGGACGAGGAAAAGGAAGGAAATATCTCGCGCGGCCCCGGGCGCGTTTGTTAGGGTTCTGCTTCGGCGTTCGCCTAGTATTGATAAATGAAACTAAGGAAAAGTACCGATTAGAGAATCCTGGCCGCTAGAATTCTCCTCCAGACAGCGGCTGAATTCGGTTTAGCTATTTAGCTAGCGTCGAAAACTCCAGTCACCGTCGGAACCGGAAGAGTAGAACCTTCTGGTCAGAGACTCTGCAGTGACATCAGTTGATGCCCTGAGCCACCTCATCCGGTCCCAGATGCTAAGCGAATTGTGAATCTCGCTTCAGAACCGCCGGAAACTGTGTACGCAGCTGTATGGAAAGCACGCTGCGGGTCGCGGCAAACGCGGTGCGCGTGTGCTTAAAGACCTCGCTGGCAGGGAGAGCGGAGGGGGGGGAAGAAGTGCTCAAGGGCCTTGCGTCGTGGCTGCTTCGATTGCGGCGAGCCTCTGGGAACTCCGCTTCCTCCTTCGGCGGCTCCACGGCCCTTCGCTCGTGCGCTCTCTCTCTCTCTTCGCTCATCCTCACGTCCTATCACTCTACCGCTTCTTGGACCAATGCTCTCTCTCTTTCTCTCTTTCTCTTTCTCTCTCTTTCTCTTTCTCTCTCTTTCTCTTTCTCTCTTCTCTTTCTCTCTTTCTCTTTCTCTCTTTCTCTTTCTCTTTCTCTCTTTTCTCTTTCTCTCTTTCTCTTTCTCTCTTTCTCTCTTTCTCTTTCTCTCTTTTCTCTCTTTCTCTTTTCTCTCTTCTCTTTCTCTCTTTCTCTCTTTCTCTCTTTCTCTTTCTCTTTCTCTTTCTCTTTCTCTGTCTCTCTTTCTCTCTTTCTCTCTTTCTCTTTTCTCTCTTTCTCTTTCTCTCTTTCTCTCTTTCTCTTTCTCTCTTTCTCTTTCTCTCTTTCTCTTTCTCTCTCTCTCTATCATCCCCCCGATCATTGGCTCAACCTGACGTCCTCCCACCCGCTTCATAGCCCACTGCCCCCTTCCGACGGTCCGGATACTAAACTTATATCCCCACGTACAGAGCGTACAGGCTGTACATAGCATTACGCAATGTACCCCGGAGCAAAGCAGGGCTTATGAATTTAATTAAAGCACGAGGCCCGATAACCAATATCTTGGAACCAGAAAGAAGGCGTCTTTTCGTGTCCCCGATAATTTTAACGCACTTCTATCTTAAGCACCTAATAAATACTAACAAATTTCATCTCAGTTGCGCCCTGCGCTCAGATAAGACGTCGAAGGCTCCAATAACTAAAGCCTGCCCCTTAACCTCCATATAATCATGAAAGGTCACTTCGGGGCACAGTCCTCGCGATACCAAGATCCTCGCTTTGGAGTTCCCCCCTCCGCCCGTGATAAGGGCCACACAGAGCGCACTCGCGTCTCTGACCATAACAAGTATCTCCCCCTCCACCATGTACTTACAAACAGGAGTGGGGAGGCAGTCTATATAGTTCCTAAGGAGATATTGTAAAGGGTTCACAACCATTTTTCGACTTTGTAATAGAAATTTGTATAACCTGTATTTTATTCACTTCTGTAATAAAACTCGGTGTGTTCTCACTCTCTGAGTTTCATTTCACTAAGTCTGTCTGGAGAACTGTCGACTTGCCATCGACGTATTTTACCCTAAGGCCGCCTTTCCGGATACCGCCCACCCGCCCATTCGCCTGTCCACTTCGTCGCCTATTTGTCACCAATGCCTTTGCGCAATGAACCCTTGGCCCATGCCGAATAAGAACAACCGCCCTTACGTCTATCCACACCTTTATTAAGACCTGTTCATCATCGTAGCTCCTCCCACACTAATCTTCGTGCATCCGTGTATTAACCTACTCGGTCGTCAAACATCGTTCGCCGATTCAACTTTTCGCACACTCACCCTCTCGTCAACCTAATCTTTCAACAACCTTCCGCCCCTGCACCTCTTCGTCAATCCACCTCTTCTCCAAATTCCTCTCTTCATATACTTCTCTCTTCGCCAAAATACTCCCAATCTCCCCCTCCTCCAATCTCCCCTCCTCCAATCTGCCCCTCCTCCAATCTGCCCCTCCTCCAATCTGCCCCTCCTCCAATCTGCCCCTTCTCCAATCTTCCCCTTCTCCAATATTCTCCTTCTCCTATCTGCCCCTTCGCCAATGTCACTACCCCATCGCCCGTCTGTTCATTCGTCCATCCATCCTTGCGCCAATCACGCCCTTTTGTGTACTAATGGCACGCCTGCCCCTTCACATTGCCACCACCGCTAATCCATCCCCTATCCCAGTGGTGTGAAGGTCTTCTACTGGTGGCAGTGGCACGCGTCGCGGCTCCGTAGCATGCCACGAGCTAATCTGCGCAACTAGCGTCGGGAAAAGAAACCTCGCCGTTTTACAACAGGGATGGCGTTGTCTCCGGTGGCGGGATGACGAAGTGCGTGAGGGGGCAATTTCGTCGTGGCACTCGTGCCACGGACTCTCACTCGTGGCATCGACCTGGCCAACACTGCCCTATCCCCTCTCTGCTAAACCTTTCCTCCCAACCGTTCACACGCGCGTCCGTCCCTTGGCCCTTTGTTCCCGCATCCACTTTCCCGTTCCTCCTCCGGTGGTTTCGTGCGCCACCCGTCCGCCCTCCTGCTTTTCGTGCGATGCTTTGCCTTTTCCTTCCGCCCGTCTCAGGCGCGCGGAGGCCCCGAGGGCTCTTTGCTTTCGGACGCATCCTCGTAGCACGCGCTCTTTCGCCCGAGCGCTCGCTGCTAACGAACGCGCCCCCCCCCCCCGCCTTCGCGATTCGCAGGCCGGCCGCTTCGGCTGGGCACACACTCGAGCGCCGACCGAGCAACTCCCGCCCGACCCGCGGCCGCCGCGCCGGTTCGTGTAGTTGGACGATCTGCCCGTTGCGAACTGAGCGCGCCACCGGCGCAGGTTCGGGGGCAAAGAGTATAAACAGAGCGCAGTTGGTGTACGTACTTATTACTCGTTCACTTTGCGTTTGCAGACGGAGCGCTGCGATCTGTTTACATGAGGTCACCGCCGACTGAATGAGAAACGCGCGTCTGCAGTATACACTGATCGTTTAATATGATATAGACGGCGGTGAGCAGCACACAGAACCCCGGCGGGGCAAGAACATAACCATTAAGCAGTAGATAAGTGCAAAGAAGAAACAAAAATATTGTACGTGAATGTTGTGAATAGCGTGTTGTTGTCATCTATTTTATTGTATATTAGCTTAATTATTTAAGGGCGCAACTCAAGCTCACTGTCAGAAAGGCATATTTCATCAGCTGTGTCCGTAGCGCTTGTGCTGCCTACGGAGACAGCAGATTGGTCAGATGCTGATTGACATCGGGACCATTCGTGTATTCTCGGTTGTGTGTTCGGGCCTTCACTTTCAAAACAACATTAGTTCCCAATTCTGGCGTCTGCAAATAGAAAGTGAACGAGTAATACTTTCGTTGGCTTATATTTACCGTCGACGAGTCCCTAGCAATAGCGGATCGTGGTTAGGTTGTATGGTGACTCAGCAACCAGATAATCGAGAAATGCTTATTAAAAGGTGAGAGTATATACTTTTCTTCAATTTAATGACATTCTATGACCAATAAATTGTAGCAATGTCGATGTATTAATTAATTCTTCTCCTTGAAGGTGGGATTCTGTTATTCTAGATGGTGTCATTTCTGCGAAGAAATATCTGGAAATCACCTTTGTTTTGAAATTATCGAATGCAGATCATACCGAGAATACAAAAAGTCAGTCCTCTATGGGAGTTTAGCTGATGAGGTAGCTGAGGGCATCAACTGACGTCACTGCAATGTCTCTGATCGAGAGTTCCAAGAATTCGAATCCACGGCAGGATTATCGACACTAGTCAGATAGCTAGGTCACGTTCAGCCGTTCTGCAGACGAATTCTAGCGCCCGGCTTCTCTTATCGGTAGTCCGTATTTTTTCCGATCAACATCAGCCGAATGCCGGAGAAGTACCATAACAATCGGGCCACGGACCGTATGCGATCTTTCCTCCATCTTCCTTGTATTCTCAACTCTTACTTACACTCTTACATGCACTGCATTATTACACATGTCGGGAGGGCAGCTGGAAGCTTAGAGTTCCGGCCGGGCCGGTGCCTGGGGGATACCTGGATTCTCGCAAGCCGATGAAAAAGGCGGCGCCGGATTTCATCCAGAGGTGGGGAGAAAAACAATACCACTTCCCGAGCCAAAAACATGCACTTCAGTCACGGGAGTAAAGACTACTACAGTTTACGCCACTGGTGTCAAGGTCCACTGGTGGCAGTGGCATGAGTCGTGGCACCGTAGCATGCCACGAGCCTCTCTGCGCAACTAGCGGCGGGAAAGGGAATTATTAGTATCCCAGCCGTTTTACAATAGGGATGGCGTTGTCTCTAGTGTTGGGATTATGAACTGCGTGCAGGGGCGATTTCGTCGTGGCACTCGTGCCACGGACTCCTGCTTGTGGCATAGACCTTGACAACACTAGTTTACGCGTTCGGAAACACGAAATAATAAATCTTATGAGATTTCTGAATTACAAAAGTTGTATTTTCGTTTACACTTGCATTTCAAATAAAGCTTCCACAGTTTCAGACAACTGAATTTATTTATGCATCAACTATTACTATACATCTTTAGTCAGTCTACAGTGCATCAACCTGATGTCACTGCAGTCCCTCTGACCGGGAGGTCCTAGGTTCGAGTCCCGACGGCGGCAGGATTTTAGACACTAGCTTATCAACTAGGTCGAATTCAGTCGCTGTCTGGAGGAGGATTGTAGCGGCCGGCTGCTCTGATCGGTAGTTTTCCGTGGTTTCTCCGATCAACACCAGGGGAATGCCGGAGCAGTACCCTAACAAACGGGCCACGGACCGCGCGCGATCTTTTCTTCCTCTTCCTCGTCCTATCCTCTCCTCTTACACACACACTTACACTAACATGCACTACACCACCACACATGCCGGAAGATCGGTCGGGAGCTTACAGCTGGGGCGGTGCCCCGCTGGTGGGAGATACTTGGTTGAGGGAAAACCCCGCTAGTCGAAGGTAAGTCGACGCCGGATCTCGCCATCCAGCGGGGAAGGGTTCATTACCACCTCCCGAGAAAAAACACGCACTACACTGACGGGACTAATGACCAAAGTAGTTGACGCGCCCGGAAACACGAATCAATCAATCAATCAATTTAGTCAGTCTATACAGCATCGGGCATCTCTTGGCAACGTTTCGGAGTATCCCTTGTATCCACCTTCAGGCATATTATTTACGTAGAAAATTGTACTTTAAGAATATAAAATATCATCTTCCAAAAACCTTATTACATAGATTTGTAGCTTATTATTTAGGTTTGTGATAGATCAATTGACACTTAATAAGGTTTTTAGAAGTTGATATTTTATCTACTTAATGTACAGTTTTCTACATAAGTGATTTGCCTGAAGACGGAGATAAGGAATACTCCAAAACGGTGCCAAGAGTTAATGCTGTATAGAGTGACCAAAGATGTATACTAATAGCTGATGCAAGAATAAATTCAGTTCATAAAACTGTTGAAGCTTTATTTGGAACACAATCTTATGAGAGTTTAGCATTGCCAAGCCCGAACCTTCCGACTAAATCTTTCTTGATTTCCATTTGATGATTGTAGTGTCCTTTATGGAAAGTTGGACCGCCTCGTACCAAATGCCTCACATTTGACGTTCTGTGGGTAAACCGACTGCGTTTAGAACTCATCTGCGTAATCCTCTTGTGTTCTTAAGGGTACGAGTGAATTTGATTCGGTTTATTTTCGTAAAAAGAACAATAAAAACTGTATGTAACATATGGGGACAAGAATAATCGGCTTACGTTTTATTTAGCTCCTGAATCCATTCCTCATCCTTCTGCACCCTTACACAAAAAACATACATGTCCACGTACTTGTACAGTGTATGTGTGAAAAATAGAGGCACGATTATTTTTGTGGTAAGATCAAATTCGTGTTGTTGTCAGTATTATTGTTGTTATTGCTCCTGCTGCCCTCAAAAGTGGGAAGAATTTAACTGCTTGTGTGCTGGGATGTACAAACGTTAATGAAATCTTCTGTCTTAACAAAGTAAGAATTTTATCTGATCTTGAGAGTGAATTTTTGCGTGCTTGTTACGCTCCGTTATAGTCTTGTCATTGTGTTTAGTTTTAATTAAGAGGTTGCGGTCCCTAAATTTTTTACCGCACCAGCTGCCGCTGATACGAAGGTCAGAGCGACTGATCTCTGGTAGGAACAGGGGGCAAGGGGGGTTTTGCTCTTTTGGGGACCACGTTCAAGTGCACACTCTACTTTTGCCGTTGCTTTCGCCACAAACTTTGTTCCTCTAAAGGACCTTTCTCCACTTCTTAGCCAACCAGACTTCTTCAGACTTCTTGAGGCTTCTGCTGTTTCTTCAGAACTAGGTCTCAGAAAGAAGACCAAAAAGCCAAGTTAATTGAAAAATATTCTTTGTGGTTCCTTTCGACACGATTGCGATGTTAACTACTAATGTGTGTGTGTTGCGTGGCAGATGCGCAAATAAGATGGATACTTTGACGGAATATTACAAATATAACGGAGACTGGCCAACAAAAACGTTTTAACCTCGGCAGCGATTCCTTCCAAATTTTCTACGAGTGCTTTTGAGTGACCGTTAGAATCAAAGAGAGGGTTCCAACTCAAATGTTAGCATAAAACTTTTTTTTTACAAAATTTATGAAGATAAGCGAGAATGTAGAAAAACTGCGGGGAAGAATCCGGCTTTGGTAAAGAGGTACCCTTTTGTAAATAGAACTTTCAAAACGCATAATCTATGCAATCTATGCAATGCGCGTATGAAAATCTATGTGAAAATCCGTGCCTAAGATACCATGTAACATCATGCAGAAAACTAGAGAAAACTCCGACAGAACTTAGTAACAATAAGCGTGTAAAACGCGGCCTGATAAGTTATATGTAACTATTATAACTATTATTTGTAAATGCGCTATTGCATGACCTTTGAGCTTTATTATAAAACGCACAAGTAATTTCTGATTTGGTGACACTCGCCCATACAGTAGTAAATGAGCGATGCAAAACAATTCGGTTAGAGTAGCTCTTCATCATGAAAATGAATTCAGAGTGTAGATAACGTACCTTTGATCTTATTCAAGTCCTTCTCAAGCGGGAAAAGACTACGAAGTTGCCCGAAAGTCCTGCCGGCGCGAAAGTCCTGCCATTGCCACTGCAACCGACTTCACTCTGCTCCCACCCCATACTTCCCTCCCGTGTCGCCACCTGCATCACCGCCAACGCCTTCGTCTCCACCACCAACATGATCGTCACTACACTTCACTCAACGCCTCCAACATCCAACATTCCAACTGCCGCCGCCCTCCCTGTTGAGGGGAGAGGGTACCATGAAATGGGTCACATTATCGATGCTCATTTTTTTCTAATTAATAGTTCAAACCTTGCTCTTTAAAATGTATTAACATTTTTCTTCCAGGACGCCTGGATATTCCATTATTCCTTATTTAAATGTCTTAGTGTGCTTGAGTCACGCCTTCTTTTTCACACTACTTACAAGTATGGTTATATTTTTGTAATTTTGAATGCATGTTGGGTTGTTAATGGCTTCTTAAAACATACACTTGTTCATACTTGGTAGCATTTGTGTTTTCCGCTGAAAAGGATTATCCAGAATGTAGTGTAGGAATGTTCTAGTAGAGCAGTGGCAAGTACAGTTTTTTTTCAAATGGCGTTTGCCGAAAATAAATTTATTTTGTTATTAATGTATCTTTTCACAGAAATTATTGATCATAATTTATTAAATTTCATAGGACACATTAATTGGAGTATTGGCAATAAATTGGCACTTTTATGTTCTTATAAGTCTTATTATCGTATATCTTCTAATTATAACGTTCTTCAATAATAATAAAAAAGTGTTTGTCTGAAAATGCCTAAAAAAATGGGAAAAGTTATAATTGAATAATAATAATAATAATAATAATGGTTTAATGCACTGAAAAAATGCCGAATAATAACAATGATGGTGTATTTAAGTATGCATAATATCATACTTCTCTGGTAAACCATTTCTAGAACAAGAATACCAAGAATAGCAAATTTAACGTGGGCGGCATACACAGTTCACTCTTCCTTTAAAGCCCTTACCCATTCGCTGTTCCAACTGCAGCCGCCCCCTGCCCGTTAACGCCGCCACAGCTACAAAACTGGTGCTTCCTCCGCCAACGTCACCACCGGTTCCCCCCGCCCCCCGCCGCCCACACCCTCACCCTCATCGCGCCGCCCGCCGCCCCCGGCCGCCGCCCGGAGCCCGCACCGCCCCCGCCCCCCCGCCTCCCGCCCCCCGCCTCCCGCCTCCCATACCCGCCTCCCGCCCCCCCCCGCCTTCCGCCCCCCCGCCGCCAGCCGCCAGCCCCCTCCCCGCCGCCCTCCCCCTCGCCGCCGTCCGCCCCCTCCCCGCCGCTCGCCCCCCACCGCCCGCCACCACGCCTCCTGCCGCCACCCTGCCCCCCGCCGCCCGCCCACCCCCGCCTCCCGCTGCCACCCTGCCCCCCTTGCGCCCGCCGCCCGCCGCCGCCACCCTCGCCTCGCGCACTGCCACCGCCACCGCCTCGGGCGCCACCTCCCGCGCGCCCACCTGCCGCGGGCGTGGGTGGATATCGACGCGGGAGGGAGCGTGCGCCCGCACGCATCGACCGCCCCTCCCCTCCCCTCCGGCCGCCCGCGCCCCGCCCCGCCCCTCCCGGCCCCAACGCAAGGAGCGGGCCTCCGCCACCAGGCCACTTCTGACAACGCGGGCCCAATCAATGAGGGCACTGGCCATGGACTAGGCTCTCTCTTTTCCGCTTCCTTCTGCCGTCCATTCGTCCGTAATTAATAACCGCATTTGAGAATCCCATTGTCAAAGATCGCCAGAGCAGTAGTGCGATGGCGATCTCGAACCAAAACCAAAGGATCGCGAGTTCTAATCCCTCCTCGGTCTTGGGTGTGTTTGCGTTTGTCTGTATGTGTATGTCATTCTTTCACCCCTCATTATCATCTCTTCATCTTCCGTACCCCGAAGGCTAACAACCTTGGGGGATAAAAACCTGATCCAGCTAAATGCTGATCCCATAATAAATTACATGCACTGGGTGGAGATAATGTTAATGAGCCCCGATAAGTGCAGGATGCATGAGCGCGTGGTCCAAGAAAGCCTATTCGCGGGCAAAAACCAAACCATATTCACCATAACATACCACATTCTCCCATTCACTCTCTATGGCGGCTCATGGGCAGCCTACTAGGTTCCTGTGCTGGGGTCTCTGGTTCGGTCGAGGCAAAAATAGAGTTTCCTTTAAAATCGCCTCGGTTTCTGTAGCTATGAGACGAAGAAAAGATCAGACAGGCGGATCTTGCTAGTTATGGTAAAGGGGATATATAATGTTTATTACAAGTCGCTCTTATCCCCCAAGCATGGGAATTTAACTTGGCCCAGCCATGGGGGACACCGTTAGTTGGCAGGAAAAGTCGGACTATCTATTTAAAATGCCAAATACATTGATTCATTCATTCTCTACTTCATTTGTCCATTGATATTATATTTGTTAAATCATTCACAAACACGTCGATCTCGAAAACATCCCTACTGATCTGTTTCAAGTAAAAGCATTCTCTGTAAAACCACATGATAAAGAATCCCAATTTACGTTATGACAGTTATCTATTGAAATAATGACCTATTCATTCACGTATTTATAAAAATCACTTGTTAACTCTAAATTTCTCTATGTTCCAGTTTTCATAAAAATGTTTTACTCAAAGACAGCATAAATTACGAGTGCATTATTAGAACGAGTTCTTAGAAGGAAATACATTTAAATGGCATCTAGTATCCAAACATTAGCACTCTGCCCCGTCCTTTGTTTATGCCCGAATGCGGATAAAAATGAAATGAATTGGCGAATTGAACTATCCGTCTCTTTCCTCCTAAACATACTTTTTAAATAAAAAATTCACCGTTGAGCTGTCGTAAACCAATACTAATTTCTAGTTAAATCAACACTTTACACAAATGGCTTTTACTTCACTGCAAATTTTCTTTCTATTTCAAATGCTACGCCAAAGTACTTGTTGGGAATACTTTTTGGGTACAGTCAAATCAGTCATGCATTCACCTGTTTATTGATGTCTTTATTCAATAATTCATTCATCTATTAATCTATTCATTCGTTAATGATTTTTCATTCATTATTTTATTAATTTATATGTTTTTTCGATCGTTAATTCATACATTCGTAAACTATTTCGTTCCTTAATTTCAAATCATGTTTGGAGATAAAAATAACGTTTCTTAGAAATGTCACAAACTTAATTTCTGGACGCACCGCTGTTCTCAAGCAATTCCACTATCCACGGTGATCGTTAACTGCTCGAACCATACCTGTCACCAATACAACTCATCTGACCTCACAGCCGCCTCTCGACCTTTGACTCTTCGCCCACGACGCTGCTGCCACCGCAAGCACGGTCCCGGCTGAGGCCATTCGCCACTGAACTTCAAAGGGCGTCATGCACAGTACTGGTGGTTGTTTCCGTTCCCCTGTCTCGCAGCACCTTCATATACTTGACATTCAAAACGATTTATTATTATTCACTCAATGGTCTGATAAATGGAGAATTAAAATAAACTTGAAAAAATCACAAGCAAAAATATTTACCCTGCGAAAACCCACGATCCCACCTCCACTCAACATAAGCAATATTAATATTCCTTGGCTCTCAAAATCTAGTTCAGTTAAATATTTAGGCGTTGCCTTCGATACAAAATTAAATTGGAAAGACCATATCAAAAATACAATAGATAAAACATACAATAAATATTCAAATTGTATCCTATTATAAATTCTCAATCCACTCTCAGAATCGACTGTGGATTATAAATATATTCATCTATTATAAAACCTACATTTTCATATGCTAGTCCAGTTTGGTGTAATGTAGCCTCCACTCATTTAACAAAATTACAAATAGTACAAAATAAATTTTTAAGAAAAATTACCAAAGCCCCATGGTTTATTAGCAACGCACAATTACACAGAGAATTCAAATTAGAACCATTTAGAAAAACATTTTTTTTAAAAATTCTTCTTGAAGCTCCTTGTTTTTCACTTTTTAATTTAGGCCAATCTTATAATGCACCAAACAGAATTAAATCTTGTTTCCCTAGAGACATATTTAAACCTCCGTAATTAAGAAAGATTTAGATTATTTTAAATAAATAATAAATTTCATTACTATATTTGCTATTTTCAAACAAAAGATAACAAAAGCTACGAATACATTAATATCCTTAGTCAAACAAGGCAGTTACGCAATGAGTGACGGACTCTAAACGTTCTTATGTATCCATTTTAATACACTTCCTTGGAAGGCAGTAATGCCGAACAAGCAGAATACTAAATTTAAAAAAAAAGTACCTTCACTTCTGGGCTGCGGCCGTGCATTGTTGTACACCACGTTGACAATCACCTCTTTTCTCCTGGCGAGGGAACAATCTACTACGAAATAGTGGATGAGACAGAGAATAGACCAAGCTGGCGAGTGTAATGAATATGTACGTAGAAATGTTTAATGATTATTTATTTCGGGTTTCCGGGCGCGTCGGTTGCCATAGTCATTTGTCCCTTAAGTGTAGTGCTTGATTTATTTTTAATCTTTCTTCAGTGTTTCTTGATGTATTATGTTAAATTTTCTGTAACCTTCTTGATGTATATGTTTAGCATTACTTCAGTGTTTCCTGTTATGTTATATTGCCTCATATTATCTGCTATACACTTACAATTATATTTTACTTATGTAACTTTTTCAATTTCTAATCCTCATGTACTTACATTTATGCTTTTTTTCAACTTATTCTTATTCTCTTTTTATTTTATGTTTATGATCTGTATTTTTCTTGTGGTTAGTCTGAAAAGCAGTAATTTAATTACTGAGACTCGCCGTTGTACTTTTTTGTGCAATAAAGTATTATTATTATTATTATTATTATTATTATTATTTAAATTAATTGTTCACTGCGGGAGGTGGCGATGTTTATCCTCAGCTGGATGGCGAGATTCGGCGCCGACCTACACGTTGGTTCGCGGGGTTTTCCACAATCGGGTATCTCCCTCCAGCGAAGCACCGCCCCCGACGGAGACAAGCTCTAAACTCCCGTCAGGTCTCCCGACATGCGGGAGAGTGTAGTGCATGTAAGCATGTGCGTGTGTGTGTGTAAATAAGGAGTGGGGGACAAGGAAGAGGAAGCGAAGACCGCGCGCGGTCCGTGGCCTGTTTATTGGATACTGCTCTGGCATTCATCTAGTATTGATCAGTACAACCACGGGAAACTATCGATCATAGCAGCGGGCACCTGGAATTCTCCTGCTGACAACGTCTGAACTCGACCTAGAAGTTAGTGTCGAAAATCCTGCCATGTCAGGATTTGAACCCTACGACCTTTCGGGCAGAAGAAATGCATTGAAATCTGTTGACACCCTGAACCCTTATTTGTCATTAATTTACTTAACTTCTGGCGCTTGGGATTAGGTAATTGTAAGTCACATTGCGTTCTTTTACAGGAGAGACAATTGAAACAATTCTGTAAGTGAGATGATCAACGTAAAAGCATATTTATTGTATTAAAAATACGGCATACATCCCTGGATTCCATTTTAGTACTTCACCAGAGGCTTGTCAATCTGTAGCACATCGAAAATAATATTGAGATAGTTATCTCGAATCCCAATGTGTTCAGTAGCTTATTGTTTTCTAACCCTAAGCGCCTGAATTATGTTTTGTAAGACAGTAGCAAGCACAACCTCTCCCGTTACATTTTCACTTGGGATTTCCATTTCCTTCATGCTCCCATTTATTGCCGTCTTCTCCGCATTTGAAAGCTCCTCTACTTCTTGGTCTCCACAAATGCCTCACTGTTGCATCTTCCCAATGCCCTTGTGATTATTTCGTTGGCGTTCTGCTATGACTTCCTTCTCATTCTCAACACTTTCATCCAAATTGCCCATTTCCGCCGGCCATCCTATGCTCGCCATCCGTGTGATGATAATGAGGCAAATTAATTTGCTTCAAAAGCGAAAAATAAAGTTAATTAATAAATAATTCCACAAATTGAACCCGTCATATGAGCAATGTGCTAATGAATATGAATGTTATGCTGGTCATTAGAACCGAAACATGCACCTGAATTGGAATACTATATACTTCATACACACATAGAGAATGTGATGTAAAGCTGCGGCAAACAAAGGCGATTTTCAGAATAAAATTTCTTATTGTAGGTCTCTGATGCCGAAAAAGTGGATAATTCTTGTTCGTAAATGTAGCAAATTTCTTCTTCTAATACATTATGCAGTGTTCCCGAATCCTCGATACCAAACAAACTGTTGATGGCAAAACATCTGACCGTCTGTGATGCTAACGGCAAAAAAATACGCAGAATATTCACCAAAAATTGATATCCTTGAATCGATCTGGCTGGCGCGGCGCCGTGAATTTGAGCCTAATTTGTTATTTTTGGGGGTACTTTACATGACGCTTCTAGGACATATTCAATTTTCTTAAAAAACAATTCCAAATTCTGCCTTAGTGACTCAAAGCGATTGCGTAAAGCACAAAGAGACACGGCGAGTTAATACGATAGAATTGAGGAGAAAGTCTCGGCACGAAAAAAAAAAGTAATTGGAATCATTTTGAAGGTCAATACAGTAGAATAAAATTACAGAGCGGTTACAAATAATGAACGAAAAAATGCTTAAACTTTCTGTAGCACCATTAGTTCTTTGACATTCTTGCAGGTTTATAGCACCAAGCACAGAATTTTTTCGAATTAATACCATTTTGTTAGAAACATCTGTAAATTGTTTTCGAACTTTAGTTGTGTCGCTTTTTTATATCGTAATTGTATTACTTAATATAGTGTGCTTACATATTCCAAAGATTTAAAATAACAGTTAAAAATGATTCGAATTATTTAAGATTTTAAATGTGTTTTGCCAAAACTTCAATTTTCAGGAAAAGGTCTCGAATTTTTCTCAAATTTTGCGCTAATTCTGTTCCTAAGTGTGCTTCATTTCAATGAATAGATTGCCCATCTAAAGAAAAGTTCTCAGAAACAGTTCTCATAAGCTCTTTTGCCAAAGTGGACAGTCTGAAGAACATAAAATACGATGGAGTAAAATAATGAAGGTCCTTGCCGTGACCAGGATTCGAACCTGGTTTATCGCGGCCACAACGCAATGTCCTAACCACTAGACGATTACGGCTACTCTTCGTACGTCCGAAGCCGTTTTCAGAAGCTTTTTGGCCGAAGTATAATGTTATGAACATAAAATACGGTTGAATAAAATAACGAAGCTCCTTGCCGTGACCAGGATTCGAACCTGGGTTATTGCGGCCACAACGCAATGTCCTAACCACTAGACTATCACGGCTACTCTTCGTACGTCCGAAGCCGTTTTCAGAAGCTTTTTGGCCGAAGTATAATGTTATGAACATAAAATACGGTTGAATAAAATAACGAAGCTCCTTGCCGTGACCAGGATTCGAACCTGGGTTATTGCGGCCACAACGCAATGTCCTAACCACTAGACGATCACGGCTACTCTTCGTACGTCCGAAGCCGTTTTCAGAAGCTTTTTGGCCGAAGTATAATGTTATGAACATAAAATACGGTTGAATAAAATAACGAAGCTCGTTGCCGTGACCAGGATTCGAACCTGGGTTATTGCGGCCACAACGCAATGTCCTAACCACTAGACGATCACGGCTACTCTTCGTACGTCCGAAGCCGTTTTCAGAAGCTTTTTGACCGAAGTATAATGTTATGAACATAAAATACGGTTGAATAAAATAACAAAGCACCTTGCCGTGACCAGGATTCGAACCTGGGTTATTGCGGCCACAACGCAATGTCCTAACCACTAGACGATCACGGCTACTCTTCGTACGTCCGAAGCCGTTTTCAGAAGCTTTTTGGCCGAAGTATAATGTTATGAACATAAAATAAGCTTGAATAAAATAACGAAGCTCCTTGCCGTGACCAGGATTCGAACCTGGGTTATTGCGGCCACAACGCAATGTCCTAACCACTAGACGATCACGGCTACTCTTCGTACGTTCGAAGCCGTTTTCAGAAGCTTTTTGGCCGAAGTATAATGTTATGAACATAAAATAAGCTTGAATAAAATAACGAAGCTCGTTGCCGTGACCAGGATTCGAACCTGGGTTATTGCGGCCACAACGCAATGTCCTAACGACTAGACGATCACGGCTACTCTTCGTACGTCCGAAGCCGTTTTCAGAAGCTTTTTGGCCGAAGTATAATGTTATGAACATAAAATAAGCTTGAATAAAATAACAAAGCTCCTTGCCGTGACCAGGATTCGAACCTGGGTTATTGCGGCCACAACGCAATGTCCTAACCACTAGACGATCACGGCTACTCTTCGTACGTCCGAAGCCGTTTTCAGAAGCTTTTTGGCCGAAGTATAATGTTATGAACATAAAATAAGCTTGAATAAAATAACAAAGCTCCTTGCCGTGACCAGGATTCGAACCTGGGTTATTGCGGCCACAACGCAATGTCCTAACCACTAGACGATCACGGCTACTCTTCGTACGTCCGAAGCCGTTTTCAGAAGCTTTTTGGCCGAAGTATAATGTTATGAACATAAAATAAGCTTGAATAAAATAACGAAGCTCCTTGCCGTGACCAGGATTCGAACCTGGGTTATTGCGGCCACAACGCAATGTCCTAACCACTAGACGATCACGGCTACTCTTCGTACGTCCGAAGCCGTTTTCAGAAGCTTTTTGGCCGAAGTATAATGTTATGAACATAAAATAAGCTTGAATAAAATATCAAAGCTCCTTGCCGTGACCAGGATTCGAACCTGGGTTATTGCGGCCACAACGCAATGTCCTAACCACTAGACGATCACGGCTACTCTTCGTACGTCCGAAGCCGTTTTCAGAAGCTTTTGACCGAAGTATAATGTTATGAACATAAAATACGGTTGAATAAAATAACAAAGCTCCTTGCCGTGACCAGGATTCGAACCTGGGTTATTGCGGCCACAACGCAATGTCCTAACCACTAGACGATCACGGCTACTCTTCGTACGTCCGAAGCCGTTTTCAGAAGCTTTTTGGCCGAAGTATAATGTTATGAACATAAAATAAGCTTGAATAAAATAACGAAGCTCCTTGCCGTGACCAGGATTCGAACCTGGGTTATTGCGGCCACAACGCAATGTCCTAACCACTAGACGATCACGGCTACTCTTCGTACGTCCGAAGCCGTTTTCAGAAGCTTTTTGGCCGAAGTATAATGTTATGAACATAAAATACGGTTGAATAAATAACGAAGCTCGTTGCCGTGACCAGGATTCGAACCTGGGTTATTGCGGCCACAACGCAATGTCCTAACCACTAGGACGATCACGGCTACTCTTCGTACGTCCGACGCCGTTTCCAGAAGCTTTTTGGCCGAAGTATAATGTTATGAACATAAAATACGGTTGAATAAAATAACGAAGCTCGTTGCCGTGACCAGGATTCGAACCTGGGTTATTGCGGCCACAACGCAATGTCCTAACCACTAGACGATCACGGCTACTCTTTCGTACGTCCGAATCCGTTTTCAGAAGCTTTTTGGCCGAAGTATAATGTTATGAACATAAAATACGGTTGAATAAAATAACGAAGCTCGTTGCCGTGACCAGGATTCGAACCTGGGTTATTGCGGCCACAACGCAATGTCCTAACCACTAGACGATCACGGCTACTCTTCGTACGTCCGAAGCCGTTTTCAGAAGCTTTTTGGCCGAAGTATAATGTTATGAACATAAAATACGGTTGAATAAAATAACGAAGCTCCTTGCCGTGACCAGGATTCGAACTTGGGTTATTGCGGCCACAACGCAATGTCCTAACCACTGGACGATCACGGCTACTCTTCGTACGTCCGAAGCCGTTTTCAGAAGCTTTTTGGCCGAAGTATAATGTTATGAAAATAAAAATACGGTTGAATAAAATAACGAAGCTCGTTGCCGTGACCAGGATTCGAACCTGGGTTATTGCGGCCACAACGCAATGTCCTAACCACTAGACGATCACGGCTACTCTTCGTACGTCCGAAGCCGTTTCAGAAGCTTTTTGGCCGAAGTATAATGTTATGAAAATAAATACGGTTGAATAAAATAACGAAGCTCGTTGCCGTGACCAGGATTCGAACCTGGGTTATTGCGGCCACAACGCAATGTCCTAACCACTAGACGATCACGGCTACTCTTCGTACGTCCGAAGCCGTTTCCAGAAGCTTTTTGGCCGAAGTATAATGTTATGAACATAAAATACGTTGAATAAAATAACGAAGCTCGTTGCCGTGACCAGGATTCGAACCTGGGTTATTGCGGCCACAACGCAATGTCCTAACCACTAGACGATCACGGCTACTCTTCGTACGTCCGAAGCCGTTTTTCAGAAGCTATTTGGCCGAAGTATAATGTTATGAACATAAAATACGGTTGAATAAAATAACGAAGCTCCTTGCCGTGACCAGGATTCGAACCTGGGTTATTGCGGCCACAACGCAATGTCCTAACCACTAGACGATCACGGCTACGCTTCGTACGTCCGAAGATGTTTTCAGAAGCTTTTTGGCGGAAGTAGAATGTTATGAACATAACATACGGTTGAATAAGATAACGAAGCTCCTTGCCGTGACCAGGATTCGAACCTGGGTTATTGTGGCCACAACGCAATGTCCTAACCACTAGACGATCACGGCTACTCTTCGTACGTCCGAAGCCGTTTTCAGAAGCTCTTTGGCCGAAGTATAATGTTATGAACATAAAATACGGTTGAATAAAATAACGAAGCTCGTTGCCGTGACCAGGATTCGAACCTGGGTTATTGCGGCCACAACGCAATGTCCTAACCACTAGACGATCACGGCTACTCTTCGTACGTCCGAAGCCGTTTTCAGAAGCTTTTTGGCCGAAGTATAATGTTATGAAAATAAAATACGGTTGAATAAAATAACGAAGCTCGTTGCCGTGACCAGGATTCGAACCTGGGTTATTGCGGCCACAACGCAATGTCCTAACCACTAGACGATCACGGCTACTCTTCGTACGTCCGAAGCCGTTTCCAGAAGCTTTTTGGCCGAAGTATAATGTTATGAACATAAAATACTGTTGAATAAAATAACGAAGCTCGTTGCCGTGACCAGGATTCGAACCTGGGTTATTGCGGCCACAACGCAATGTCCTAACCACTAGACGATCACGGCTACTCTTCGTACGTCCGAAGCCGTTTTCAGAAGCTATTTGGCCGAAGTATAATGTTATGAGCATAAAATAAGGTTGAATAAAATAACGAAGCTCCTTGCCGTGACCAGGATTCGAACCTGGGTTTTGCGGCCACAACGCAATGTCCTAACCACTAGACGATCACGGCTACTCTTCGTACGTCCGAAGCCGTTTCCAGAAGCTATTTGGTCGAAGTTTAATGTTATGAACATAAAATACGGTTGAATAAGATAACGAAGCTCCTTGCCGTGACCAGGATTCGAACCTGGGTTATTGCGGCCACAACGCAATGTCCTAACCACTAGGACGATCACGGCTACGCTTCGTACGTCCGAAGATGTTTTCAGAAGCTTTTTGGCGGAAGTAGAATGTTATGAACATAACATACGGTTGAATAAGATAACGAAGCTCCTTGCCGTGACCAGGATTCGAACCTGGGTTATTGTGGCCACAACGCAATGTCCTAACCACTAGACGATCACGGCTACTCTTCGTACGTCCGAAGCCGTTTTCAGAAGCTCTTTGGCCGAAGTATAATGTTATGAACATAAAATACGGTTGAATAAAATAACGAAGCTCCTTGCCGTGACCAGGATTCGAACCTGGGTTATTGCGGCCACAACGCAATGTCCTAACCTACTAGACGATCACGGCTACTGGGCTTTCTTGGGCGGAGGATATTGGCGGAGGAATACGGTGAAAAACAACTCGGAGGAATCGGTGCAGAACCGAACAAGCGCCGCTCATCTGCAGCCGGGCAACGTTCTCTTTATCTCGGCCAGAGTGCGCTGCAGTTCGTGCATTTACGTGCAGAGTACTGTGTTTTATGGAGGTGTTTCTTCTGACCAACAATATGAAGGAATTCTGAGAATTTGAACTGTCGTGTCACGGCGGGAATACCATTGTCTACTTTATGCTGATTAAATTTGAGACTAACAAATGGAGCGAGGGAACTTCGAAATGGGATCCGGAGCACTGGCGTTGTTAGCTATAAACAAGAAAATAATGAAGAATATTTGGGGCCTTTTTTGAAAAAAGGATATTTTAGTAGTTTCAAAATTGCCTGTTTCACACAAAAGAATGCAAAATTACTCATATTTTATAATAATTGAATATGATCTTATTTGAAGGTGTGTTTTGATAAACTTATTTCTTAAAAATCTGTCATTTTTATTAATGTAGTTGTAGGATGTCGCCGAAAATAATTCAGACTTTTGCAATATGCAAAAAATTCAGAGATTTACATATAAACCCATGCTATTTCTTCCGCCGTGTCTTGTAGCACGATTCCAATGCTTTCTTTTCTTACGATGTGAGGGTGAGAAAGTTAGACTTTTTTTTTGTTTGCCGGTAGTGATACTACTGATTGCGACACGATTGCTATTTCCGTCTCTGAAAGCGTTAGTTTCTTTATTGTCATGATGACCCCAACCTTCTACCATCGAACTTGGCCTTCAGAGCACGAAGAACTACTTTTTCATTGATCATTGACCCAACATTTCATAACTCTTTTACGGAGTATTTACTGCGACTCTTTGACACAATTTATAATTGTGTTTTTATGTTGGGGCAAATTACATTATTTTCGGTGTAAATATTACTCTCAATGTTTCAGCGGCTTTTGCCGTTGGTGTTTTTGACCGGGAGTCCCTCGAGTTCCAGTCTCTTCGGTGAAACATATTTGAAACTAACTAGATAGTTGGAATATTAATTGATTTGTGATACCATTGTTAGCATTACAAATATGGAATAGGTGTTGTCATTGTGAACATTTTTGTTAGCAATGGCGACGCATTTTTTCATGGAGAGAATATCACAACATTTATTAATCAAAAAGCTATTTATTATAGTATTATTTAAGACCTTTATTATTATATCTAGATTATAATAAATAGTGTTGAAAGGAAAAGAACAATTTTTGCTGCCCTTAATTACATCTAAACTCAGATTAGTTCTGGAGAATATGTTCTGTACAATATGTCAACTTTATAGGATATAATATCAGTATTTTAAACAGAAAAGACTTCAAACTCTATTTTAATTAGTAAAGAAAACAGGAAAAACAATAAATGTTTACTGACTTTGAGAATAACCGAACACACGGGTCAGAAAGCATCACTTTTATGACCGCCACGTCAACTTCATATTGCTGAACCTTTATCAATTTCGAATGAGTGAATTATATGTGCTTTTCTTAATATTGCACAATAAAGTTTTCAGATTCATTCTTTTCTATAGCTGAACTATTGCTGAACCAAGAACTGATGTACGATTTTTAACAACAGTCAAAACCGCACTATTGCCTCTGTTGATGTTTGAGGGCTTTTGTTGTATCCTTTGCTTCGTGGCATGGCCAGATTACATCCTGAAGACAATTGAATTCAATTTAATACTACACTTATGCGCCGAAGGTACATAAACAGTCACTGTCTCTAGTTACAAATATCTTCAATCGAGAATGAACATCGCTTCTTTTAGTTGTAGGTTATCTGCAGGAAAGAAGAATGCAACTTGAATTAACTACATTCTTTACTGGCAAGTGTAGGTCTACTTCAATTTTCGTGAAGTGATAACAGTTATTACAAAATGGAGGAAAGAAAAAAGGAAGAATTTTTACGTTTTACTCGTCAAATCCATTTAACTCTCATAAAGTCACAGAAACAGCTCACACAACAAAATCGTTTCCTTCAGTGAACACAAATGGCAATAGCAATGTGAGAAAAATAACAATCTTATAGACTCCTACAAAACGTATTTTGTACGTAGGCACATCTGTCCGTAAGTACGACAGTTTCCCTTCTATTTCTAACGTTTACATTCGAGGTAGATCAGCTTTGAATAATATTTCTAATTCACATATGAAATTTAGTAATTTTGTTTTATCTCCATGTCCTCTCGGACATCGACATTTCCGTGTGAGTATTACTCGTTCACTTTACATTTGCAGACGGAGCGCTGCGATCTGTTTACATGAGGTCACCGCCGACTGAATGAAAAACGCGCCTCTGCAGTAGATACTGACCGTTTAATATGATATAGATGGCGGTGAGCAGCACACAGGACCCCGGCGGAGCAAGAACATAACCATTAAGCAGAAGATAAGTGCAAAGAAGAAATAAGAAAATTGTACATGAATGTGAATAGCGTGTGTTGTGATCTATTTTATTGTATATTAGCTTAATTATTTAAGGGCGCAACTCAGCTCACTGACAGAAAAGCATAATTGTCAGCTGTGTCTGTAGCGCTTGTGCTGCCTTCGGAGACAGCTGATTGGTTAGATGCTGATTGACATCGGGACCATTCGTGTATTGTCGGTTGTGTGTTCGGGCCTTCACTTTCAAAATAACATTAGTTCCTAATTCTGCCGTCTGCAAATGTAAAGTGAACGAGTAATAACAAGGCGGTCACCTCTTGAATGCCTTTGTCGGTTGAAGAGGCTGGCGCGTGCGTGGAGAGGGGGAGGAGGAAAATGGAGGGGGAGGGGGAACTGCTCCCTCGGTCTCGAATCGGAAGTGCTCCGCCCTTCAGACGCAGTCTTTCCTTAGCCGCACGCACCGCTCAATACCCTCCCCCTTACAACTGCGTGCTATAAATGGAAAAGAGGAAGTGGAGTAACCCAGTTTCGACCGCCGCACAATTGACCCTATTCTTAACCACGCGGAAACCACGTGCAATGAGGAGGTTCTAAAGGAGCACATAAATTGTTTTACAGTTGCTGAGATTATTTTGTACATGAATTATCTACTTATGGCATTTATGAAATTCTTCCGACTCGACCAATCAGAGATATTTTTACACGTGTAGTGTTATACCTTCGTTTCATCACCGTGACGTGCAGCTGTTTTAAATACATGACTGATAAATGGTAACGCATGGTATTCGGTATTGATTCTAATATTAATTAGTTCTGTTAATGTTAAGATCTAAAAGTAACTCTAAATTGAATGTCATTCGTGACAAAATCCTCTCAATATCACACACTTTTCTGAAATTTGATACAGTCCATAGCACTCATGATATTACCTTGGACTCTATTTTAAGTCTTAAGAAATTACCGAGAGTATGGAATGTATTGCAGACGCGTTACCGTGCAGTTGTGAGTGCTAGTTGAGTAAGTTTCGTTGTTTCCTCCCCATCTAAATTTGTGGTCATATTTTGTAAATAACATGTTTGAGAGCTGATAATAATCGTTAATTAATCGGTATTTAAAAAATGAAATATTTGAAAATAATGCGTTTTTCAGGCAAACGTCCCTGCTTTCTGTCTTAGAATGTTGGAAATTATCCCCAAAAAATACTGCATATTAGGCGAAGTCCAGAAATAGGCCGATTGCGTTCTACGATCAGACTTCCTTCACTGGTGATGGCAAAGTTCAGCAAAACATCAACACATCGACACTTTGATACTGTAACGGTACTTCACCACAATTATTATAATTGGTTTGGGGAAACTGAAATGCTAAGGAATCTTGATAGGGAGAGGACTTTGATGAAGACAGCATGTGAAGAAATATGTGACACAAATTTAAGTATAACTGGGATTTAATAAATCCTCAAATAAAAAGAAAATAAAAGCATAACACAATTAAACAATGAAAACTCATTACTCATGCCACTGATAATTCATTTTCCTAATAAATGGGATCCCATATTAAATTTACTAGTAATATCATTACTCTATATTGAATTGCGAGCATACTAAATCTCGCTAAATCACTTTAACATAGAATTTACAAATGTATCCCCTTTGAATTACACAACATTTTCGTAAATTCCCTTCCAAAAAATAAATCATCATTATAGTTTTGCAAGTGTTTCATTTTTAACATTACGCAGTTTTCAGGAATCAAATACTAATTTTGATTTTTCTCTTGGTTCGTTAAATCTGGCAATCAAAATGAAGGTCTATTCAAATACATTAAAAACTTTCGAGTTCGTAACTTCGCAGTAATATCTTTACGTGAACTTTTTGAAACTGATATATACTTAGCGTTTCCCACTCGACGCAAAGAAACAAAACTCTCAATACTTTACATTCCGCTGTCCTCTGCTGACGTCCCTCTCCCACCAGCGAAGGTGGAATTGTTTCTTAATAATAAAACTTATCCAATTTTATTTATAACAATCCTTTATTGTTCATATTGAACTCAAACTGCAACCTCTCCAGTCGACTCAAGAATATAAATTGTAACAAGAATATAAAACAAATATGAACAATAAAGGATTTTCATAAATAAAATTGAATAAGTTTCATTATTAATAAACATACACTGACAATCATAAACAATTTTACAATTTTTCGATTGGTCTACAAGCTTTACAAGATCGAATTGTGCGTATCGGCGCCGTTGCCTTCCCAGCAACCTGCAAACGTACTGTCGGTGGCAGCCCTAGGCCTCCTAGATCCTCTTGCGTCGTCCTCTGCACACGCAGCAACAGGTCCTCTTCTTCTATCCTGGTCCGGTCGTCTTCTTCCACAGTCCATCAGATCATTCTTTAAGTTTACATTCGTTCTAAGCGCTTTTTATCACGAGTTTGGCGTTCGTGATTTATGCAGGTTACAGTTCGTGTGCTTTACGAAATAAAGTTGTTACAGTGCACTAGAGTGGCCTTATTCGTCCCGTCGTAATTTTAAGAAATCAGGAAAATCTATTACATTCACAACATTATGCGAATAAAGTTCCTTTTACCAGCATAAAATGATTTTACTTATTTATTGCTTTCAAAATCTAGTTCACGTAACGGTATAATCAATACTCGTCGAATCACTGGTTACTTTTACCTACGGATACGTGCTATGCCCACTCTCCAGTCTCTCATTCGTCCGTTCTTGACCACTACTTAAATCAGAAGGAAGTTTTAACACTTCTCCGGTGATCAGTCGGCCTGCCACCCTTACTCAACCCTGAGTAACGTAGAAATGCCTCCCCTACCTCGCTGGCCAACCGACACTAACGATTTTCAAACCGCTAATTCGTATTACTTGTAGACGCGGTCCCCCTTAGGATCCATACATATCAGTTCCGTCTCAACACATCATCGAAATGTTTTCAATGTCGATGAAAACATCGACAGAAACATAGATGATTAAAATATTGATGTTTTAAATACGATTGAACATTTCGAAGTAAAATGTCGTGTTTCTAATGTGATACATAACATGTCAATATTAGTTTAAAGTATATTCCGCCTTAAATTTGACCCTCATCTTAATTTTCTAATCAATGTTCTATGTAGTCAAGATTCAAATTACGGTTTAATATTACCGTGTACAAAATAATCAAAAAGCAATAACACTGGAGGAAGGTGGCGAATAGCAAACGGTTTCGTGCCGCTTGGGATCGACAATAGTGAAAGTTGTCAATGGCTGTTTACTGCGAGCAATCCACTAATAAAATAGATAGAGACATTTTGTTTATAAGATTTTTTTGAACACATCGATGTTTCTACCCAAATACATCAATCTGAAGAAAACATCGATAGACAAACATCGATGTTATAATATCGATCTTTTTTTCTATCCCTATCCCTCACGCCAACTTACCTGATAATTCTATTTGCCTAACTGAGAAGGCATAACCAGATTTCATCCCGGTTGGTATTTCAGAAGGGAGGAGGAGGAAACAATGTAGTAAAGTTTCCATTCATGATTCGCTGGAATCGTGTGTTTTCATTCTGTTGCCGCAGAAATCGAGAGAAAACCTCGAACACAGATGAGAGTGGCAGAAGTATCGGAACTGTGTATGTTACGTAAGTAAAATATAACTATTTCTGCACATTTTAAGAGAAGACCATGATCCTCTTGTTTCACCTTTTCTAGAAGCACCATGTTTTATGTAGAATTACTTGGAAGTACCTCTCCGTTCGGCAATAAGATTATTTTGATTTGACAATGGTGCATTGTACTGTTTTGTTAAAATACTTTCGGTTATAACAATTGCAAAGAGACATACAACAAGTGATGAGAATAAGAGGATCTTGAAGAAAAAGATATGCTATGGAATGGAAGGATAGGTAAAATGATGGAGTATAACCAATACCACGTAAAAAGTATTCTATGTAGGTGGTATTTGTTTAACATACGAAAGTTCTCGCATGGGTACGCTAGTAATTACTTTACTCTGCTTATTTTATTGGAATGCCATTGATTCTCGTTATAGCGGCCTACGTTTAATGTAGAAAACAGTTTAAATTACATTTAATACAGTTGAATTCCAAAGTAATAAGATTTTCTTACCTTAATCTGTCCAATAGAATACAAGAATGAGGCAAAATGAACAACATTAAAAGGAGCTTTCGGGCAAAGAGCAATCTTAGAAGTACTGAAACAAAACGAGAGAAAACTTGTACTGACGATTTATTAATTCGTTGACTGTTGATTTCGGGCGCGTCAACTGCTATGGTAATTAAGTAAGTGTAGTGCATGTTTTTGCTAGGGAGGTGGCGGTGACTTTCCCCGTTGGATGGCGAGATCCGGCGCCGGCCTACTGTGGACTAGCGGGGTTTCCGCAACCAGATATCTCCCACCAGCGTGGCACCGCCTCCGCCCGGACAAGCTCTAAGCTCCTGACTTCTCGCGGCATGTGTGGTAGTATAGTGCGTGTAAGTGTGTGTGTAAGTAAGGGGTGAAGATAGCATTAGGAAGGGGAAGGAATGATCGTGCTCGGTTCGTGGCCTGTTTATTACGGTACTACTCCTCCATTTGCCTGGTGTTGATCAGAGAAACCACGAGAAACCACCGATCAGAGCAGCCGGTCGATAGAATTCTACTCCAGACAGTGATTGAATCTGACCTAGGTATGTAGATAGTGACGAAAATCCAGCCACCGTCGGGACTCGAACCTACGAGCACTGCAGTGACATCAGTTGATGTCCTAATCCACCTCTCCCGGCTGTTCAGGCGAGGAAAATCGAGCTATCGGAATGCGAAATCGAGCGAGGAAAAATCGAGCGAGGATGCTATCGGAATATGCCTTTGTGGAGAGACATAAAAACGTCTTAGGAAAAGTTGACCACGGGACGCAATCGAGATCCGTCGGGTAAATCCAAGGGCTTTCTTTGGCGGCGAGAGTGGGACGAGACACGTCCACCACGAGCTTCCTTTTCGATTGAGCGACCGCACGTAGGGCTCGCAAAAGGGCTCGCCGATGTGCATTACCCGTGCTCTCAATCACCTCAGTGCTGCAGTGTTTCCGGAATAATAGCAGTCGCCCGAAATGAACACCGGGCAAGTTGGCGAGAGAATGGGCAGGCGGGCGGTTGAGGAGAAAAGGGGGAGGGGAGAACGGGAGTGGATGAATGAACGGAGTAGATGATTGGGAGGACGTGTGGGAGGAAGGGTGAAAGAGCAGGCAGACGGATTGAGAGGCGAACGGACAGACGAAGGGAGGAAGAAGACGGATGAACGGGTGGGCAGACGGGGGGATGTGAGTGTGTGAGTGGGTGTGACGGAGGAAATGGACCGGGAGAGGTGCTAATCGACTTGTCAGATATGTCGAATACAGTCGCTGTTTGAAGGAGAATTCTAGCGGCCAGCTGCTCTGATCAGTATTTTTCCGTGGGTTCTCCGATCAACACCAGGCGAATGCAGTATCCTAACGTATGAGCCACGTACCGCGCGTGATCTTTCCTTCCTCTTCGTTGCCCTATTGTCACCCCTTTCTTATACATGCTTACACTAACATGCATCACACTGCCATACATGCCGGGAAACCGGTCGGGGGCTTAGAGTTTGTCGCGGCTGGAGCTGTATCCCGCTGGTGAGAGATATCTGGTTGGGAAAACCCCACCAGACAACAGTAGGTCGGCCCCGGATCCAGAGAGGAAAGATCACCACTATCTCGCGAGTAAATAACATGCACGACGCTTACGGGACTAATGAACTTAGCAGTTTCAGTAGTAATGAATCAATAAAGAGAACACGATTGGACGGCGGGTGGGAGGGTGGACGGGCAGGCAGACGTGTGTGTGTGTGTGTGTGTGTGTGTGTGAGAGAGTGGATATGACAGAGGGAAGGGTGCGGCAGGGAAAGTAAGATTCGGGGTGGTGAGAAGCCGGTAGGCTAGATAGGAGGGTAAGTGGGTGAGAGTGAGGGCGGCTGGCTGGTTGGCTCGGTGGGGGAGCAAGAAAGCGGGTGAACGACTAAATAAACGGTGGGCGAGCGGGCGGGCAGGAGAGCGGGCGGGCAGGAGAGCGGGCGGGCAGGAGAGCGTGCGGGCAGGAGAGAGGGCGAGCGAGCGAGCGGTGGTCGAGGGGTCGGGCGAGGGGTCGGGCGAGGGGTCGGGCGAGGGTCGGGCGAGGGGTCGGGCGAGGGGTCGGGCGAGGGGGTCGGGCGAGGGGTCGGGCGAGGGGTCGGGCGAGCGGGCGGGCGAGGGGTCGGGCGAGGGGTCGGGCGAGGGGTCGGGCGAGGGGTCGGGCGAGGGGTCGGGCGAGGGGGCGGGCGAGGGGTCGGGCGAGGGGTCGGGCGAGGGGTCGGGCGAGGGGTCGGGCGAGGGGTCGGGCGAGGGGTCGGGCGAGGGGGCGGGCGAGCGGGGCGGGCGAGGGGTCGGGCGAGCGGGCGGGCGAGGGGGCGGGCGAGGGGTCGGGCGAGGGGTCGGGCGAGGGGTCGGGCGAGGGGGCGGGCGAGGGGGTCGGGCGAGGGGGCGGGCGAGGGGTCGGGCGAGGGGGCGGGCGAGGGGGCGGGCGAGGGGTCGGGCGAGTGGTCGGGCGAGTGGTCGGGCGAGGGGTCGGGCGAGTGGTCGGGCGAGGGGGCGGGCAAGGGGACGGGCGAGGGGGCGGGCGAGGGTGCGGGCGAGGGGGCGGGCGAGGGGGCGGGCGAGCGGGTGGGCGAGCGGGCGGGCGAGCGGGCGGGCAAGGGGGCCGGAAACCTGAGAGCGTGTATCAGCGTGGGCATTAAGCAAACCACACAGCCGCACCGTTGCTGGTTCTGCTGCTGCGGCTTCGGTCACGCCGCCTCTGCCGTCCTCCGTCCCTCGCCAGCCCCCTACGGCTCCGGGCGCTTGCTGAACAAGCACACTGCATCCAGTCCATTTAGATAGACAGCCTCCACGAGTCCATCACGGGGGAAAAACCTGCCAACGTTAGTATTTTCCTGCGTCACTTTTTTTTCATTTTCAGTGCATGTACTGCACACAGTGTTGGAAAGCAAAACAGTGGTTTACAGTTCGACCTTGTATAGATCTCATGAAACATCTGGTGTACATTGTAACCGAAAGCTTGTGTAAAACTGCACGTTGTACTTGCCATTAATTTTAATTAACTATAGTCTATACATGTTTTAAAACAATGCTTATTACGCATTACAAAATTTTACAGTCGGTTCAGCCTTTTGAGAGTAGAAACAGTGGTTTCGAGGCGAGGCCACGTGAGTTTAGGGGTGCAATTATTCACATTCACTTGACTTGACTTTATTTCAAGAAATATCGCATAAGTCTGTAGTTAAATATTACGCTGCGTATTTAATTTCACATTTTATTTCAAATTAACCAGTTCAACACGGTATTTCCAATTGTATATCTTACTTCATCTTGTAACGTCGGGTCGGAATAATCGAAAGCTTCATCAGTCGGCGCCGGATCTCACCATCTAGCGGAGAATATCAGGGCCACCTCACGAAGAAAAACATACACTACACTTGCAGGCCAAATCTTAGCAGTTGACGCGCCCGGAATCACTAATCAATCAAAAAACTAATCAATCAATCAATCTAGGGTTCTCAAGAGAACCACTCGGGAGATGACGCTTTCCTGAGAGCTCCCCACCGGCTGGGACCGGACTCGCCCTTCAGTCGCGGCCTCCACGACCAGAAAACAGAATGCTCACTCGTTTCCCCCCGCGAGAAACGACCGGAACAGGATCCGGCTAGAGTTCCTAGAGAGAAGCGCAACCGCCGCCATTTAATATCCACACACCGGCAATCTCATGAGGCACCAATCAGGAACTGAAAGGAAATTAAATCATTTCGTGACACTATGAAGATTTTCAAGAATATTAATATTGGTTTGGGGTAGGTTCATGGTTCTCAACATACAGAATACTACACAGTTCCAATTTTCTTGACAATGCTTCGCTAAGCGCGCCAATGAGAAGCTGAGTGCCGAGGGCGCGCTCAGAAAAGTGCAGCGCCCGCTGCCTGGGCTTCGCGCGCCGGTGATCCGGCCTATGAGGAAGAGCCGCGCGAAGCCCGTATAAAAGGGCGCCGGAAGTGCATCGGTGGAACAATGGAAAGCACTACTCTCTGCATCTAGGGACTCTAGATCCGGCTCGTCGTTGGCGATGCAGATCGGAAGACGCTGGTTGCGTCTGGATGTCTCCACGACCAGAAACCAGAATGCTCTTTCATTTCCCCGCGAGAAGCGACCGCCACAGATCCCGGCTGATCGTTGATTGATTGATTGATTGATTGTTTGTTCATGATTCCGGGCGGTCTGCTACAGAGGTCATTAGTCCAGTGAGTGTAGTGCGTGTTTTTCCCTCGGGAGGTGGCGGTGATCTTTTCCCCGTTGAATGGCGAGATTCGGCGCCGTCCTATCATCATTTAGCGGGGTTTCCCTCAATTTCTCCCAGGTATCTCCCACCAGCGGAACACCGTCCCAGCCGGGACAAGCTCTAAGCCCCGGTCTACACTACTACACTTAACGGTCTCCCGGCAGGTGTGGTAGTGTAGTGCATGTTAGTGTAAATGTATGTGTAGGGGGTGAGGATAGGACAAGGAAGAGGCAGGAAAGATCGCGCGCGGTCCTTGGCCCCTTTGTTACGATACTGCTCCTGCATTCGCCTGATGTTGATCGGACAAACAACGGAAAACTACCGATCGGAGCAGCCGGCCGCTAGAATTCTCCTCCAGACAGCGACTGAATTCGACCTAGCTGACAAGCTAGTGTCGAAAATCCTGCCGCCGTCGGGACTCGAACCAGGCTAGTCGTGGGCAATACGTGAGGATCGGACGACGCGACGCGGGCGTTTTTGGCTGGTTGCGTCTGGATGTCTCCACGACCAGAAACCAGAATGCTCATGAATTTCACCGCGAGAAGCGACCGGGACAGGTTCCGGCTAGTCGTGGGCAATACTGTTCGGACGACGCGACGCGGGCGTTTTTGGCTGGTTGCGTCTGGGATGTCTTGCGCGCGGCGGGTGGAGGTCACCGCTCCGCTCCGCGTGCAGCTAATTAGGTAATTACCCGCGGGGCGCGCGCGCGCCTGCCCGCGACACGCGCTCTGCATTCAACCGCCTGCGCCCTCCGCCTCCGCCGCCTCGCGCTGCCGCCCGTCGCAAGAAACGCCATTCGAACTACAACTTTACGCACACACACGATCAGTGCGAAGTTTCTACAGAAGCGCAACACGTGAAAAGCAGGAATCCATAGTGCGCCATCCTCCATAAAAGTCACCAACGACAAGTTTAGATAGGAATAGTTTAGATTTGAGAATTTGTTTTTTCAGAAGATGTGTTTTAAGATGTGTCTTTGATTCCGGTGATTAAGCAGAAAAGTTAGCAGAAACGTTTGTACAGGAACGCAACACTTGAAAAGCGAGAAATATATGGCGCCATACCCGAAGAAGTCACCAAGGAGGAGCAGTTGAGTTAGGAACAGTTTAAATGTGAGAATTTAAAATTTTTGAGAAAGTGTATATTCAGATATCTCCTTGATTCCGGTGAGTGAGCTGGAAAGTTAACTTTTTTTCCTTTTTATAGGAAGGAAATAATTATCCTAATGGTTTCTCCGAATCATCATCCAGTTGCTAAATTTAGAAAAAAAATCTCTACCACGTGGTGTAGCCAGAATCCATGTTGTCTCTGATGCCGAAAAATCGAATGATGGCAAAACGTTTCTCTGTCCGTCCGTCCTACAACGCTAGCGGCTAAACTGTGCTGCCAATTTTCTCCAAAATTGATATTCCTCTGTCGATGTGCCTGATAGAGCGGCCCCTTGTATTTGAAACCGATATTTTAATTTTGATAGGTACTTTATATGAAGCCCGTGGGATATTGTCGAAATTTTCAAAAAAAAAGGGTTCCAGAGTTTTTGATTAAATTTTCTTGTTGAATGTGTTGTGGAAGGATGTGTAAGAGAATGATGTAGATCTCATGTTCTTTGAAAACTCTGATTGTGAAAGTTCAAAATATTTTCGGATAGAGATGTTTCCCTTAATGCAATCTGTTCTTTTAAAGATAGATTTTGAAATGAGGCAACATACACTTTTTCAATAATTGGAGTACTTTCGCGAAATTTTGCATGAAACTACGGGCTACAACGTACGTGCTGTTTTATCATCATTAGTTCTATACTACAGATATATATGTTTTGTAATTTCGTCATTTGTAAAGAAAGGGACGGGGTATCGTAGTGTGAGAGATACACCAAAGAGACACGTTTTTCTTACAAAACCATACAAAGGAGGAGCGAGCGTCAAAAATGAGAATATTCGCACACGTATCAGTCGAACAATCCCTCGCAACGGAGCGACGCCGTCGAGCACTGCGTGTGATGTGACAGAGCGCCCAGCAACCGGGAAAGAGGGTCTGATTACAGCTCCGAGTCGGCGCCTTGACGGCCCCTCGCCCACTATTTCATTCGCGTCCACGCGCGCGCGGGGGCGCCTGACGGAGGCCACGAGTCTCGCCCCGCCCCCGCCCCCTCGCCCCCGCCCCCTCCCCTCGCCCCCGCCTCATACCCTCCCCCCGCCCCCCTGCCCCCCACCCCGCCTTAAAGAGGAACGGCCGGCGGCGCAGGCTGGGTCGCGAACCGCCATGCCGCGCCGGGCCACGAAAGCCCCTAAACGTGGGCATAGGTGCAAATGTGAGAGGAATTGTAGAAGGTCGTTGAGTAGTGTTCTTGCTCACGTTAGTCTCTTCCTCTGTGCAACACCGTCGCTGCCTGCTCGGTGCAACATTGTTGCATAACCGTAGCTTTCTTGGCGCATCGGGTGTACGAACCTACAGAGCATATTGTTCATACAGCGGCATAGGCTGAAAGCCTATCTGACGACTCCTCAACTAGGACGAAATGCTTTGGCTATCTTCACCGCTCATCCTTTGTGGTCAGTGCTAGGGTTGTAGAAATATATATCCAAGGGGTTTTCCGCGAACCGTGACAAGGGGTTTTACCCCCATGACACGAAAACCCCAAAACGTGGGCATAAGTGCAAATGTGAGAGGAATTGTAGAAGGTCGTTGAGTAGTGTTCTTGCTCACGGTAGTCTCTTCCTCTGTGCAACACCGTCGCTGCCTGCTCGGTGCAACATTGTTGCATAACCGTAGCTTTCTTGGCGCATCGGGTGTACGAACCTACAGAGCATATTGTTCATACAGCGGCATAGGCTGAAAGCCTATCTGACGACTCCTCAACTAGGACGAAATGCTTTTGCTATCTTCACCGCTCATCCTTTGTGGTCAGTGCTAGGGTTGTAGAAATATATATCCAAGGGGTTTTCCGCGAACCGTGACAAGGGGTTTTACCCCCATGACACGAAAACCCCAAAACGTGGGCATAAGTGCAAATGTGAGAGGAATTGTAGAAAAGTCGTTGAGTAGTGTTCTTGCTCACGGTAGTCTCTTCCTCTGGGCAACACCGTCGCTGCCTGCTCGGTGCAACATCGTTGCATAACCGTAGCTTTCTTGGCGCATCGGGTGTACGAACCTACAGAGGATATTGTTCATACAGCGTCGCAGGCAGAAAGCCTATCTGAGGAGTCCTGAACAAGGACGCTTTTGGTATCTTAATCGCTCATCCTTTGTGGTCTGTGCTAGGGTTGTAGAAATATGTATCCAAGGGGTTTTCCGCAAACCGTGCCAAGGGGTTTTCCGCGCCGTGACACGAAAGCCCCAAAACGTGGGCATCAGTGCAAATGTGCGAGGAATCGTTGAAATATTTATCTAAGGGATTTTGACTGATTATTTAATCATTCCGGGCCCGTCAACTGCCAAGGGTATTATTCTCGTAAGTGTAGTGCATGTTTGAAGGGTGGTAGCAATGATCTTCTCCCGCTGGATGGCGAGATCCGGCGCCGACCTACCCGTCGGCTTGCTGGTATATTTTTCGCAACCAGGTATCTCCCACCAGCGGGCCACCGCTCCAGCTGGTTGCTCTAAGCTCCCGACCTGTCTCCCGGTGTGTGTGGTAGTGTAGGACATGTAAGTGTAAGTGTATGTAAGGGATGAGGATAGGACTAAGAAGAGGAAGGACAGATCACGCGCGGAGAAACCTAGGACCTTACAGTAAGAGGCCCTTCAGTGGCATCAATTGGTGCCGTGAGTCGGTTAAGGAGTTTTGAGGTCGCTGAATCAAATATTACAATGAAATTTCAAAATACAAAATTGCTGCTTGAAACTGCGGTATTGACTCATTTAAAATAAACAAATATGGGAAGAAATATACTTACGGAGAGTATTAGTTTCTAACACTACCTAAAGTCAGCGTCTGAGTTTATCTCCAAGCGAGAATCGCCTTTGCCTCAGACCCAGACCACAGCAACTCTAACCGGAAGGTCCTGTCCCGACGCTGGGGAATTTTCAACTCTAGCTAGAGAGAAAGATCGAATTCAGTCGCTGTCTGGAGGAGAATTCTAGCTGCCGGCTGCTCTGATCGAGTTGTGTTTTTTTCATAAGGCGAATGCGGGAGTAGTGCCCTAACAAACAGGCCTCGGACCTCTTCCTTGTCCTATCCTCACCTCTAATACACATACCTACACTACCACACTACCCTGATTAAACCTCTTGATTCGATAACACCGGAACAACTGATTTACGTCTAGTGCAGGTAATTGTAAGTCCAAGTATACTTGAGCCGGCGCCGAGTGCTGCTGACGGTTTCGCATTGGGCAGACTGCTTGCATTCCATCTCTAGGGGCCAGATTCATTTCCCGCTCGACCTACGTGGAATTTGTGGAGGATAAACGGCTGAGGATCGTTATAACAATAACCCTCAGTGTTGTGCAGAAGCAATGCATAACTTGATGCAGCGCAGAATATTTTCGTTGAGAGTACGAAAGTAGTCAAGGAGCCTAGTTTTCTTCACAACGAACATTTCCCACAAGAAATCATTAGCAAGAAGCTTTCTAGCTTTCTCAAACGAGTCTTTATGGTTTTTTGACAGAGTAATTAACGGACATCCGTACATCATAGCGAAATGTGAAAGTAGTATCTATAACTGTATTTTTAAATCGTAAATATAAAATATGTTTACTTCAATTTTCAAACTTACCAGATGTAGAAATGATTGCATAACATTAATATTTTTATAATATTGTGCTCTTATAATGATTTACGCTAGTCAGCTTACCGAAAACCATCGGGCTGCGTTCGTTTAGAATTTAACAGTCCACTGCTCTCTAAGAACAATTGGAACATGACAAATAGTTGTTAGCTAAAGATGGGGGATGAGTTTGTTTGAGTTGTACCAAAAGTGATGCAATACATATTTTTGTTTATATTTTTTTTCTTTTTATGGGACTTATGGTTATGGTTTATGGTTCAATACTTATGATGGAATTATGATAAGTATTGAACGACACCCGACGGAAAACACAAAAAACGGACTCTTTCGGTTACTTGCTGTTCATCGACCTACAATGACGTGATAAACTTTTGAAGCACGGATGGAATCTTAATGCCTCTCCCGAAATAAGGCGGGAAAGGCTTTAACATTCCATCTCTGCTTTGGTTAAGCTCGTAAATTAACCAGCTGCTGCCCTGAGAGCGAAGATAAAACCAAACAGAAGTGACGGACGGCTGCAGTCACGAATTTTTGCCCTCTACAAATTCACTCTGACTGGAAGCAGATTCAGCCGTAGTTTCTAAAGGATGAAAAACCATAATATCAAGAATTGCTTGTCTGGGGTGCCTGAGAAATGGGTTTATCCACATTTCTTCCAGAAACTGCTGCATTGCTGGGTTTTCAATTGCTTAAAAAGTCAACATTTCGCATCGAAAATAAAGTTCATGTGCAAAGGATGTCTCTTACAATTAACTACATACATTAACTACATTAACATTAAAGAATATGTGCGAAATTGGGAAAATGCAATGGTTGTAATAAAACGTCTTTTGTATCGAAATTTGTTTTATTAATCAACTATTTGAAGCAAAGTAGTGTGTCGTTTTGTTTATGCATTAAAGCAAAATAACCGTATATAATATGTAATAATAAAGTAAACATTATTTTTTTCTCTCTTTTTGATCTTAGATGGAAAATGACAGAGTAAGAACTTCTGCCGGGTTATGCTAGTGCTGCATTAAGCGAATACAAACCTAATGCATTTTGAGTAGGTATTTAAATACTTATTTACTAAGATATTTAAATACTAAATTTGACTTATTTCGCACAACTTCTGATAGTTATCATCATCACATCACTACTTTTGCTTTAAGCGCAAAATACAGAGAAACGTGGTGTCATAAATAAACAACGAGATACTTTCTCTTCAACTTTCAAACGCTTTTTATTTTCGCGACAAAACAGGGTTTAACGCTAGAGCAAAAAAAAAAAACGCCGCATTTGCAAGCGCTGTTTTAAGAGGAAAGTGCGTAATTAGCGCACATTTGCTTACGACGGGCTGTCGGCCACTGCTGGCACAGTGGCCCGTGACTCTCCACTGGCTACCAGGACTGGAGTTCACCTGTGCAGCCACTCCATGCGAAATTGTGCTGGGCAGATGTCTCCGACAGTTGTGCGGTTTTCCCATTTTCCGTCCCTCTTACCCTACACCAGTGAAGTCAAGGTCTGCTACTGGTGGCTGTGGCACGCGTTGTGGCATAGTGTCATGCCACGAGCTTCTCTTCGCAACTAGCGTCGGGAAAGAGAACTATTAATAACCCTGCTGTTTTACAATAGGATGGAGTTGTCTCTGGTGGCGGGATAATGAACTGCGTGGAGGAGCGATTTCGTCGTGGCAGTCGTGCCACGGACTTCCGCTCATGGCTTCAACCTTGACAACACTGCCCTTATAGCCTACTAGTCCAGCTGTGTAAATCATCTCACAAGTTGCAACTTGGTTCCTCTTTCACCTTTATCATCATTCCCCCTACAAAAGCGAAGATTATCATGGTTGCCGGATGGATTGAGACTTTTATCTGAAAGTAGTACAAACATTCTCCTAACACGCAGGTTTCATTAAAATGTTTTCAAATTTAAATTACCAGTAATTTTTAATTCCCGTATTAAAAAAAATGAAAGTTCTGATACAATGGTCAACCTAGTACATGTCCTTCACCGAGAATTATATAATATAATAAAACATCAAGATAAAACCTTTTTTCATGAGTTCGAATGTAAAGCCTTATGGGTGTGCATCTATTCTGATTAGCAAGATGTTTTCAGATCCAAAATTAAAGCAGTGTTATTTTAACAGCAAAGCATGCAAAGTACTATTGTCGTCCTTAAGTATGATTTTAGGGAAGGAAAAATCCTCAAACGGCAACACTTTGCGGCAGACGGCTCACTAATCTTCTGTAATTCATTGACTAATGATTTCCGGGCAGCGTCAACTGCTATAGCTTATCAGACCCGCAAATGTAGTACAAGATTTTATTCCTCAGGTGGCGGTGGTCTCTTCTCGGCTGGATGGTGAGATCCCGCGCCGACCTACCGTCGCTAGTGCGGTTTTCCCAGCCAGGCATCTCCCTACCAGCAGGGCAACGCCCAGTCGGGACAAGCTCTAAACACCCGACCGGTCTCCCGACATGTTAAGGTAGTGTAGTGCACATGAGTGCACTATGATGTGTAAGGTAGAGAGCGAGGTAGGATGAGGAATAGGAATGAAAGATCGCGGGGGGTGCGTCTGCGACCCGTTAGGGTACTGCTCCCACATTCGCATGGTGTTGAGGTGAATCCACGGAAAACTAACGATCAGAGCAGCCAGCCGCTCGAATTATCTTGCAGACAGCGGGTGAATTCGATCTAGCTAAGTAGCTAGTATCGAAAATCCTGACACCGTGGGAACTCGAACCTACGACCTCCCGGTCAGAGGCACTGCAGTGACATCAGTTGATGCTCTGAGCCACCTCTTCCGGCACAAATCTACTGTAACTTGTGAAATTTTTACTACGAATCGAAGATCCCACGCAGGTACTTCACTCTTGCAAAACGTTATGAATATTTCTTTTTCAGAGAAAGACAAACAAAACAGACACTCTTGAGCTGACCAGTGAATTTTCCTGAAGCACACCACGCACATTTACGACTAAAAGCAATGATGTAGTTGCTACTAAAAGCGTTAACTCGTATGTATTGCACTTTTTCCCGTGTTTATACCTAGGGTAGAGAAAGTAATAAACGGCATGCAGCAAAAATTCGTACTTTTTCGACAGAAAAATTCGTATTATAGGATCCCTGATATCGAAAACGTGGATAATTCTTGTTTACGGATGTAGTAAAATTACTTACTGTAACACGTTGTGAAGTCACAATCCACATTTTGTGAGTCATTGTTACCCAAAAATTAGTTTATGGCGAAACGTCTGTCTGCTGTCGTTCGTCCATCCGTGAACAACGCTGAGGATGAATGGTAGTCAGGATTTTCAGCCAAATTAGATATTTACATCTCAATGCGGTTGACATCACGATTCCTTGAATTTAAAACTGATACCTGGGAGGTACTTTACAAGAAATCTCAAGGACATTTTCATTTTTTCTCAAAAATTGTTACAAATTCTTGGTTTACTTTTTGTGAATGTAAATAAGTCTTCAAGGGATAAGGCCAATATCTTCTGTTACTAGCCTCATCCCCCTAAAGATCCGAGTCGACCTCGGCAGAGAAAAATTCAGTAGAATTGAGAAAGTTGTTTCTAAATTTATTTAGGTTGACAAGAATGTTTAATACGTCTATTTTAATAATTTAATTATTTTTTTTTTCAAACTGTCGAAACCACCTAAACTGCGCATCAAGGCCTACCACTAGATATAAATAAGAGACGCGTTGATAAGATGTACACTATTTGTATTGGCAATTGTTTATTGTGACATGTGCAAGTGCACTTTTGTAGTATCATAAACGCACATTTTCTTGGTCTCTCATTGGATGTTCTCGCTAGATAAGAGAGGAGTAGGGGGTTGATTGTATTTCTTTTATCAAATTTTGTCAACAGATCTCGTTGAGCTATGATTTACTTTGAATTTAAAAAATGTTAGTAAAGGAGAGTGGTGGGGATTGCAGCTCTCAAGAAAACGTGAGCGTAGTGAAAAAGCGTGGTGAAAGCGTAGTGAAAAAGTGTGGTAGTGAAAGTGGAGGTTAGAGCAAATTCTACTCCCTTTAAGAGTTCAAACGACCGAGCAGGAGGGGCTGTCCACAGCAAGGCGCATAATAGAGCTAACATTGTGACTCCTTACATGAATGAAAATGTCCAACTTGCAAATGACCTGGGCTTTCGCAGTTCATGAATTGGTCACATTTACGCAATCAAATGCCGATTGAAAAATGGGCAAATCATCATGATGGTGGCCTTCTATCAAACAATACAGAAGTTAATATCTGAATTCATTCACGAACTTTTGTTGGCTTACACTATTGACAGTGCAGCATCGTTGAAAACATGAGTACGCAAGTTTTGATGAGTACGCAATTTTACAACCGGAGACATTTTACAACCAGCGCAATTTTACAACCACCACATTTTCCCATCAATAAATTGGGCTTTCATAGTTCATGAAATGGTCACATTTATGCAATCAATTTGAAAAACGGGCAAACTATTATCGTGAGATCAGAGAAAGTTTTCGGGCTGGTCAATGCCAATTATTACGGCCTACCAATCCGGAAACTTTCTCTGATATTGACTCCGACCTAAATCCTACGATGCTATTATAATGATTTTCATACCAAGTGGTCCGCGACGTCCTAAGGGCGACGAGTCGTCTTGCTGAGTTCGCGAGGGCCTTCTGGCCCAACGCCTCGCGACCTGGTTGGCGCCTCTGCTCTTCCTACGGAGCTCACGTTGTGTAATAAACCTCCCTCACTTTTAAGAGAATCTCTTTTTAAGTGCGCAAGGAAATTGAAGTTGGGAATGCCTACCCTTTCTCATTGTGTAACTAGGTTTTGGTAGTAATAAGTTGCAACATTTCATGACTGCGTCATCCTTGTCTAGAAAAGTACATAAAAAGATCAACTTTCTTCTTCGTGAATGGGATCACTTAGAATCAGGCGGAATCAACACTTTTAGGCCTTCGTGTTAGCCCAGTAATCTCTCATACGCAATGAGTGGGTCTGCTTTCAGTTTGACTTTCTTTTCCACCTCGAAAACTCTGCAATTTTGCAATTTTTCTAATTGTATCACGATCTTTTAAATTTGGAGATCCCAATTCGCTAAGGTCGTTTTCTGTTTGTCTGTACCAATGTCTGTCGGGTGGCTTTACTTTTCAAGTTTACTTTTCAAGAAGACATGAATCTGGTTTGTTCATTCTGGTGGCATTCATTCTCACTAAATGTCCCTTAAAATTGGAATTCTTCCCATTCGCATTGAATATCTGTGAACATAATGTACATATATATTTACTTGTAATTATAAAACGCGAGCATCTACTGGCTTTTATGCTGCATTTACACTGGACACGTTTTTTCAAAGAACACGACACTATTTGGCTAAGATCACGTGAACACAGTAGAATAAGCACCTGGTCCTTAGTTAAGTTGAAAGGCAGTTGAATTAATTTGGTTCGAGTGAACAGACGCAGACATTTGACACAGGAGTGTCCGATATGCAAAAGTCTATAGTTGGTAGTGGCTGAAAATGTTTACGACTGTGTAGGAAATTGTATGTCATTTTAGGAAAATGAGGTTCAGCGACGGAAAGCACGAGGACTATGCGACGATTGGTGGCAAGATGCCGAAGTTATATCGAATAACTCGTTCGTACTCGATTCTTCCAGGGATTGATTTGACTTTGATATTCCGGGCGCGACTATCTGCTAAGGTCTTTATGCGTGTAGTGCATGCGACTTCTAGTGCTAGTGATCTTCAGGAGACAGGGATAATCTTCCCCGCTGGTATGTGAGATCCGGCGGCGACCGACCCGTCGGCTAGCGCGGTTTTCCCCAACCAGGTATCTCCCACCAGCGGGGTCGTCCCAGACTGGACAAGCTCTGAGCTCCAGACTGATCTCCTCACAAGATTGGTAGTGTAGTGCATGTAAGTGTGTGTAAGTAAGGGGTGAGGATGGGGCAAGGAAGGGGAAGGAAAGATCGCGTGCGATCCGTGGCTTCGTTTGTTAGGGTACTGCTCCGGCATTCGCCTGGTATTGATCGGAGAAACCACGGTTAACTACCAATCAGAGCAGCCGGCAGCTAGAATTCTCCAGATAGCGGCTGATTTCTATCAAGCTGTGTAGCTATTTCGAAAATCCTTCTACCGTTGGGTTGCGAATCCTAGACGTTCCCAGTGACAGGCACTGTAGTAACATCCGTTGATACCCTGAGCCACCTAAGACAGTCCTCCAGCACACACCAGTGCATTACAATCCGCCGATCGCAGGGGCAGCAGTCGCCAAATGAGGCCACAGAGAGAACTTCGCGTTTCACTTCACGTCTGATTCTGGCGGATTTACCCTATCCGTGATTGAAGATCCCGCTTCGACAATCAAAACTAGACACCGAAATTCCACTTAATGAGTGATTTCAACCGCATACAGCTTAATAGAATAATTTGCAAACCCGGTCTTTAACCTGATCGACGTGATTGTATAATCCAATTACCATATCAGGATTTCCCAAAGAAGTCGAATGATCAAGCAGTTTCGCGGTACATAAATGAAACTCCTACATTAACTTCCCAGGAAACGTCTTATACTTTTTTGCGGAAAGGAAGAATAATGGCGAATCGTGACCTTTCTTACTACCCAATTCCAATTAAACTAAATGAAACATTATTTGTAATCTGAAATAATCTGCAGACTCCCTTAAAATGTGGAAGGACACTCACTTTACTGGGAGCGACCCTTGTGTCGCAGGTTAAAGATCTTTATGAGTCTACTTTTCTTCCTCCTGGCTTTTCCCCTTCCTCTTCCGAGAGGCGGAGGGAGTGGCCTGCCTCGAGGGAGGAGAGCAAAGGTGAAGGCGGCGCGGCGCTTCGAACGGTCGAAGGCAGCCACCCCCGCCGCGCACGTCGCGCCGATGCTGCCTCCTTCCCCCACCCCCCGCGTCGTCGCCTCCGGCATCACCCCCACCCTGCACCCGCGCCTCCGGTTCCAACTTCTACGCTCAGCCCCACGCTCTCTTTTCCACCTCTTCCCGCCGGCGTAGGTGGCTCAGTGCACCGACTGACGTCACTGCAGTGCCTCTAAACGGTAGGTCCTAGGGTTCGAGTCCCGACGATGGTAAGATTTCCAACTCTAGCTACAACCGGGAGAGATGGCTCAGTGTATCAACCTGATGTTACTGCAGTCCTTCTAACCGGGAGGTCCTAGGTTCGAGTCCCGACGGCGGCAGGATTTTCGGCACTAGCTTGTCAGCTATTGTAGCGAATTCAGTTGCTGTCCGGAGGAGAATTCTAGCGGCCGGCTGCTCTGATCGGTAGTTTTCCGTGGTTTCTCCGATCAACACCAGACGAATGCCGGAGCAGTACCCTAACAAACGGGCCACGGACCGCGCGCGATATTTCCTTCCTCTTCCTTGCCCCATCCTCACTCCTTACTTACACACACTAACATGCACTACACTACTACACATGACGGGAGACCGGTCGGGAGCTTACAGCTTGTCCCGGCTGGGGCGGTGCCCCTCTGTTGGGAGATACCTGGTTGAGGAAAACCCCGCTAATCGACGGTAGATCGTCGCCAGATCTCGCCATCCAACGGGTAAATGATCATCGCCACCTCCCGAGAAAAACACGCACTACACTTAGTGGACTAATGACCAAAGAAGTTGACGCGCCCGGAAACACGAATCACTAGCTATATAGCTTGGTCGAAATCAGTCGCTGTCTGGAGGAGAATTCCAGCGACCGGCTTCTGTCCGCGGTATTTTTCCCTCGTTTCTCCGATCAACTGACCCGTCCCCCCGATACCCTGACAAACGGGCCACGGAATGCGTTCCATCATTCTTTCTTTATCCTTGTTCTATCCTCACCCCTTACTCTCACACACAAACGTACCGCACTACTCTACCAAAGATGCCGGGAGACGAGTAGTCAAGAGCTTAGAGATAGTTCCGACTGGAGCGGTGCCCCGCAGGTGGGAGGTACCTGGCTGAGGAAAACTCCGGTAACCGGGTTGGTTGCCATCAAGCAGGGGAAGATCATTTCCACCTCCCAAAGAAAACACTCACATTACACTAATGACCTTAGCAGTTGACGCATCCAGAATCGCTAATCAATCAGTCCACCTCTCCTCCCGTCCTCGATCCTCAGGCTTTCGTTTCCGTCTTCGAAATCTGCTCCCATCTCCCGCCAGCACCTCCTCTCTCCGTCTTCAATTATTACACTCCGCTTCACTTTTTGCCTCTTAACTACGGCTGCACCCCCCCCGCCCCCTACGTTCTCTACAAGCCGCCTTTATTCATTGTCTCCAAAATTCGCTATTCCCCGCTCCCGCCACTATCACGCCTTTCCCCCTCCATCTTCCATTTCTACCCTCAGCATAACTTTTTGTCACCAAACTACTTTTCTGTTCCCCCTCGCCAACCACTCACCGCCTCCATCCTCCACTTCAACCATCAGCCTCCATTCTTTGTCCCCACGTTTTGCTTCTATCGCCTGCCACCACCCTCACCTTCACCCTCGGCCATTCGTTTCCACCCTCCGCCTTCATTTTTTGCCTCCAAGCTACCCTACTATCCTCTGTTACCACTAAGAATCCATTGCCTCCATTCCCCCGCTATATTTTTTTCTTTCCTTTTGGAAAGAAACGGTTACAGGCTTTCACCTCCACCTTCCTCTTTTACCTTCCATCAGTCACGGCTGTTGGTTTTCTACATAGGAAAGGCTGCAAATGAGGTTCATTCAGAAGCGAATTAACAACTTTGTCGTGTGTAGGCATGTGAAAAAGTGCCGTTTATGTCTTTCAAATAACCCAGGAAAAAAATTATATGTAATAACAACTATAATTTATGTTTAAAAATTAGACACACACATTTATTACTGAAATTATATGTAATTTCATTAATAATTTAGCCGTGTTTAATCTTGTACATGAGAAATAAATAATATATTTTGATGTATAACACAAATTCATAAGTTTTTGTTTTTTGTTGATACCAGTATGCCTATTTATTATTCTATCCTTGCTTTTCTACACTTAATAATAATAATAATAATAATAATAATAATAATAATAAGTACAGTAAAATCAAAAGGGCACCATACTTTAAGTACCTCGGACAATTCATCAAAACTACAGGGCTTGAAAACATCCCACAGCAAAATCGCCTCGAAAAAGTGAAGAAAGCATTAGGACTAGTTCAAAACATCTACAAGAAAAAATTCATGTTAAGACAAATCAAAATTCGACACTACAACACTGTCATAAAACCAACAGTCCTGTATGCTAGCGAAACATTGGCTCTTAACAGAAAACACGAACTTGAAGAAATCAAAAAAGAAGAAAGATAATAAGGAAAATTCTAGGAGCAAGACATATAGAAAACGGTTACAGGCTACAATCAGTCAAAACAGTAGAAAAGTTTTCAAACATAGAAACTGATATTAGAAAAAGGAGAATGAAATTCTTTGGCCATATTAACAGATTACCAGAAAACTGATGGACAAAAAAGATATTAGATTATGTTACTTCACTTAAGAACACGACACCTTGGCTGAACGAAATTCGGAAAGACCTGAGAAAAGCTACTATAATGTCAGATGACATAGTAGAAAGAGACACCTTCAGACACAAAGTTGACAAGTGGGAAGTTGCACCAGGGCAACCGAAACAAAAACAATACAGACCAAAGTGGTCTGATGAACGTAGGCAAGCTTTCTCGGAAAGAATGAAAGCCTATTGGAGTAATAAGAACAGAAAGAAAAATTGAGTCTCTTGCTTAGCGTCTTCCATCTGCGGGGAGAATTCGCCTATAATAATAATAACAATTGTAATAATAAATAATTGTAAATAATAATAATAAAAATAATAACAATTGTAATAATAAATAATAGTAAATAATAATAATAAATAATAATAATAAGTAATTAATAAATGAATATTTTGTTAATATTGCAACTTTTAGAAATTATACATATTTAAAGAATTGAAATTTTGATAATGTTTGGAGGTGTCTTATTTCATTCATATTTTCAACATAAACTAGACTATAAAGTTTTACAAAAATATGTTCATAAATTGAAATCACGTTAGATATCTGCATGAAAAGTGAAATTGTTTGCTTAAGTTCCCTCTAACTGCTCAAACTATTTATTTCCCTGCTGACTTCATTGAAAATCCTCCAATCTGGCGGGAAATTTTCTGATCTGGCAACACTGACGAAAACATCTTTAAGCACAATTTTAGTCCACAATATTTGCCACCCCTAAAATTTTGCCGCCGTAGGCATGCCTATACTTAAATCCGTCTCTGATTGCATTGCATTGCGTGTACTGTATTTCTGTACATAATCTGTTCCGATACCGACACAAGGGACTAGCGCTCCTACTGCATATTGGGAAAACTAGTTGATGCGCAATACAATTCGCTGAGTTGCATAGTAATGGTATCTGCTAGGCATGCCTTTCTTCAGATCCTAGGCTCCACTCTTGAAGGCTACCAGGCCGCAGCCATCGTCCGCCGGTAGTCCTGTGTAGTCAATGCGTTACATCACGCCTCCTCGTTTTACACAGACCTTATATGTATGGCGGAATGAAGTGGGAGCCTAACGCTTTTCTCTTCCCTTAAGCAGCTTCAAATTTGTTACGGACGACCGTTAAAGAAACAGACAAAAAGTTTGATGTGATTGTTACATAACACAACTCAGAAATCCATTACCATTAAATAAATAAATACATTTATAAGTATATTTTAAAATTTTTTTGAGGGGCGATTTCTGTAGGAGAGGCTCCGCCTTACTGCCTTTAATGGCGAGCCGCGCCTGGCTTCCATCGCAACCCTCTGCCAGCCACTTCGCAGCCGCCCGCCATCTTGTACTTCTCTCTCTTACCTGTCCCCGGCCTCAACCCAATGAATTCTCCCTTCTCGCCCTCTCCTCCACCCACCGCCGTCCTCAACGGCTCTTCCTCTCACCTAGCACTCCCTTCCCGCACCTTTGTTTCGTCTCTAGAACTTTTCGTTCTACCTTCTTCACGCCAGAGTCTAACTTTTCAAGATCAACAAAGAAGAAACTCTCACAAGACCAAAAGTTGTAAATGGTTTTTTGTGATCAAAGCAGAATAATTTAGTCGGACGTATCAGGAAAACTAATAGAAATGTGAATTATGTAGAGACTTCTTTGTCAGAAAGTTATTAAAGAGATCATTTCACGTGACACATATTCAGCTTCAGAATAATATTTCTTTTTAAACTGGAATTAGAATACTTGTATTCAGAACTAATCACTTGTTCTAGTTCCGTATTGATCTTAAAAATGTTTAGTAGGCCTTTGTAACGTCTCAATAATCATAGTTAAGATATGTCATCATCTATTGTTTTTTCTTATGGGAAAAAAGTATTTTTCAACAACAATAACAACAAGAACTTCCGTCTTGTAGGTTCAAAATTTGTATGAACTTCTTCACACACTGAACATAATTCAGAGCGTATTCCGAAATCACAGAACAAATATTCTTTATGAAAAGAGTGCACACTACACTGGAAGAAAAAATGTTTTATTAAATCCTTCAGGTCGGGTGATGAATACCTGGCCATGCAGGAACAGTAGTTCTTATTTTCTCGCTACGGAGTAGATAGAAAGTCATGTAATGCTGCGCAAAAAAACGGCGAATTTTTGTCAGAAAAATTTTTTTACGGGGCTCCGGTAACGAACAAGTGGATAAATCCTGTTGCTAAATTTAAGGGAAAAAAGTCCCCTAGTCAATTTTCTCCAAAACTGATATTCGCCAATCAATCTGGCTGATGTCGCTGCACCTTGAATTTGAAATCGATATTTTAATTTTGGAAGGTACTTTACATGAAGTCCCTGGGACATTTACCAAATTTTAAAAAAATGGCTTCTTCGTTTTTGATTAAATTTTGTTGTTGGATACGGTAATGGACGTTAAAGAGAATGGCGCATGTCTGATATTCGTTGAAAACCCTGATTTTTCGAAAATTACAACAGCTAAACATTTTTTCGACGGCTTCCTACTACTACAATTATGAAGATAGAGATATTTCTTCGTTAATTAAATTTATTCCTTAAAAATAATCTGGTCCAGGTGTTGTACATAATTTTTTCAATTACATAAATTGAGTATTATCTCAAGTTAATTCAAATAAGTTCAGAAATACGTGTGATACAGTTAATCACCATTTACTGAACACACTGATTTAAAATAGGACATTGTGCATATCATTTTCTATAAATACAGAAGATGTATAATTTTTGAAGTTAATTCATAACAGTTCAATTAAGAGAATGAGTATGCGCAAAATATATTTCGAAATCAACAACTACTAGCTAAACTCTGGGATAACATCTCATTACTTCTAATAAGAAATCTCCGAGGAACGTTGTACGAGGAACGTTGTGCCTCTCACCTTTGACAGGTTGCTTCTTGCGAGACGTTGACATCTCATCTACAAGAAAGCACTTGGAGCCTGTTTACCTCCCCCTTCTCTCTCATTCCACCTCCTTGTTTTCCCGTCTTCGCCCGTTTGTATCCTTTCCCGGACTCGCGATATTTTCTTGCTCCTTCATTGCTCTTTAGCAACCATTCGCATTTCGCTTTTTTCCTACAGAACCGACAGCGTATAAGCGACTCTTGACAGTTTTCTCGCCATGTGCTGGGGGTACGTCATGTGACCTGCTCTGAAGGAAATTAGCTTGCGGGGATTTGTTTACTTTCTTATAGCCAGGGTTCAGCGTTGTCGCGTATCTGACTTACACGAACTTGCGGAGGCAATAAGTTTCGGCTTTGGCGAAAGTTATGATCGTGATGTCAAGAAGTGTCATTGCCTGTTATTCGTGGTTATTCGCCCTTGGTTCTTCACATTTGGTCATTCGCCCTTTATCTGATGCTCTCAGTTTATCTCGCATTCACTTCTGTATTTTGTCACTCGTTCATCGCTCTTCGTGTGTGACCTTACGTTTTTCACACATGATTCTTCAACTTTGATTCATTTTCCTTGGCCTTGCACCCATGGTTGTTCGCCCTCCAATTTTCACCTTGCGCCTTTCGCTTTGCGCACATCTCGCTACAATTTCTGTATTTGGTCAGTGACTATCGCCTATGACCTTTCATTGTTCACTCTTTGTCCTTCGATGTTCGTGCACTTTTGGTTCTTCACCCTCTGCTCTTTCCCCTCAGTCCACCGCCCTTAGTTCGTCGACCATATTTTTCTCCCTTTGCCATTCACCCTTGCTCGTTTCTCGGTTCTTCGCTCTTGATCCTTCGCTACGTGCATATCTCGCTGCTATATCTTTCTTTTACCTCTTGCTCATTACCCACAACAATTTCATTCTTCACTCTTCGTCTTTCGATGTTTGTGCACCGTAGGTACTTCACCCTTAGTTCTCCGCCCTCGGTCCGTGAACCATATTTTTTTCTCCCTTTGCTATTCTCCCTTGCTCGTTTTTCCTCGGTTCTTCGCTGTTGATCCTTCGCGTTGCGCTCTTCGCTTTGTGTACGTCGTCCTTCGATCCGCCCTGTGCCTCGCGCTGCCCTGTCGCACACCCTGCGCCCTCTCGCCCGCCTGCCACTGCCCGCCAGGTGACGGAGCGCGGAACTTGGCATCCCGCGAGGGAAGGGCGGCGGGGTGGGGGAAGGGAAGGGGGAGGGGGGAGGGGGAGGTTTGCATGCGATCACGCGAACAAAGGCGCAGCGGCGTCACGCAGCCGGAGGCAAAACCGACGGCAGCGTCGCGGCATGGGGAAACATGCACAAGGCGGAGGTCACGGGACCTCGAGGGAAGATGAGGATGCTGCAGGAGTCTGCTACGCTCTCTGAATAGGACGTGATCGTGGTGACAGGTTAAGCACCATCTATTTATTGTTCGTGCTTCAGCTTTGTGTATGAAGTCAAAGAGGACGAACAGTTTTGGAAAGAAATTATTCTGAGAAACGATCCAATTTGCTGCGACCCGAGGCCATAATAATTTTGGCAAGCTGAACACAAAAGTACCGTTTTCTTTGTGCTATCAGGTCGATTTTCTTTTTAAGTCAAAACAAAGATTTGAAAATTCTCTATAAAGAGGGATCTTTTCTGCATCTACAGAAAAGGTTAACAAAAATCAAAGGACACTAATTTTAGTTGCTAAATACTATAGAAATACATTGTAAAATTTTCGACACTCATACAAGAAGGGGGACTTACAAACTTAGTTAAGTAGTTTTTAAAATTTGTTGGTGAAGGTGGAAAAAGATGATAAACAATCATAAGAAATAATCATAAACAAAGGATGATACAATAAACATAATCGCTTGTGTGGAAATAATGGGATGGGAAAATTATTTTGCTGTTCTTCTCTGCATGTAATGTCCCGAGCCACAACTCTTTGGAAGTTGTTAATGAATGAGAAATAATTAGCGACTTCTCCACTCTTTGAACATCAAACATTTCCATCAAAGTTTAAACCTCTCGCCTTTATCTTCAAAGGTCTCTTAGGGATCTCACAATCCCTGGGGAATAGTGAGAAAATAATTTGTTGTTTTCCTTGTAATACAACGGTTATCACAGTTTCTTATAGGCAAAAGCGACATAATTTATCTGTTCGTCGATAACACTATCATCAACATAATTTGACTCATCCATTTTATCGATGTATGAGTCAAGTGAATACTTATTGCACTAGGCTGATGAAGTTCAATTTTACGAACAATATAAATGATTCAATTTTATTTTTTGGTACCTTACTGGTTTAAAATCTTTTACTAGGAGCCGATTAGGAGGGACATCAAAATCGTTCTCTTTAGAGCTTTAATATACATGATTAGTCAGACCAGAAATTCCAGAGCTCCAAAAATCCTGGACAGATTGCACTTCTCCCTGTAGTACGTCACACACAGTTTTAACGGTTTTTTAACGTTAAATAAGTGAAATAATTTTTATGAAAGTCAATTGGCGTTCAGGAAACATCTTTCTGAATAGGTTCATTGCCTAAAACATCAAACCTTTAATTTGTTTAATTTTTAATAATTAATAATTTATTATGAAACCCTGATTTTCCTTTAGTAATGGCCATTTGAATATTGTAAAATTTTGGAAGTGATCGCTTTAGCTGTTATTAATAATAAATGGAAAAAATTATGAATAAATCATTGTATCATTGTATCACTAATATGATCATTAAACTAAGCATGTCTAGCTAATATAAATCGTATATGGTGGCTAGTCGTTATACCATCCTCTGAACATGTTTGAGTCCAAAAAAGTGCAAAACGATATCGGTTCATGTTATATTTCGGCAATATCAATAATGTTTTCAACTTGTTTCAAAATATGAAATTATAGAAATAAACCATCTTCATTTTAATCCTCGCCACTAGAACACATCAGCTTTGCATACTGCAAATTTGAAGCCTCCGCTTCTAATTTTTGTAATCTTATCCTCGAAATGGCCATTACTGGTGTCTCTATTCTTGTACAATATTCGCGTAACCTGCGTCTGTCCCTGTGTCTGTGCGTCATTGTCGGTTAGACCCCTTCCCGTCCATCAGTCAAGAAAAATGTATCATTCAAAGCTCATCAATCTCTTGGGGTGTTTACGAATGTTTAGGATCCATGTAGAATATTTTTGGAACTTTCCCCCAAAACTTATGTGTTTTGCGTTTTTTCGCGCTGTGATCTAGCAGTTGCCGCGGGAACTACGTACCCGAGCACCATCACCTCGGTCGACTTCTTAAGCAACTGTGATGGAAGTTACGTTAGCCAATGAGACGGCTCACGGCATCCATGCGATGAATGGCGCAGGTTGCTAGAGATCGTTCGATCGGACACCACTGGGTACATTCCGCAGGTCTTGAATTACTGAGAAGGAAACGGTTCACCGTCGGTGTTTCCACCCCGTAGAATAATTATCAGTTTTGTAGCAACATTTTGTTATGTGTAACACATGTTAATGCTAATAGGATAATCTCTTTGTGAAGGATGGTGTCAACTTCAAAATTATATTCTAATATAAATTTCTAAGAATGGATCAGTATATTGTAGAATATATTTGAGAATATACAAATATTTTTAATAAGCCGCCTGTGAGTACAATGAAATAATATACTCCTCAGAACAACCCTTTTGGGAGAGTTCAGATCTCGTAGTTTAGGTTCTTCAACATCGTATTATGGGGTGGGTAGTGGCCATATCCCGAAAGAACATCCGACAAGAAGAGTTGCGAGTACCCATTTTTCGTATGTTCTTTATTATTTAACTTTACTTCGTAATATATTATTTTTATGCCCGAATGTGAAAGAACCAGACAACTGTTTAAATCTGATTTTTCTTTAGAACATGCATAGTAGACTTTTTAACAAATGAAATTTTGTTAAAAACAATTTTGTGTCTCACCTAGTTACTACTATCGACAAATTATTTGTACAAGAATTTGTCTTGTAAGAGTGAGGGCCTGGGGCTGCCAACAATTACGAAGTTGAGTGCAGAAAAGCGAGGCCTGCTCCGTCTCTGTGCCGCGCGCGGCCCCGCAAGCAGCAGTGGCCGGAGATGGAGTTTACCCGAGTCATTGGGAGACGCAATATCCTCTCTCCTGTGTCTCAGCGGATCTTTCACCCGCAGGCGCATATTGCCGAACGCGGAGAGGCGCTCTGGGTGATGAAGAAAACAGAGGCAGGTGAGATTCCCGAAAGGAAATGGATTTGAAGGAAGAGAAAAGCTGGCGGCGCGGCAGATTCTCTGTCGCTCTTAATGCCGATATCGATTTATGCATGGATACTGAGAGATTTAACGGTGTTGAGATGAATCACTTTCTGTCTTTGTCGGAAGGAAATAAATTTTTTTAGGGCCATTAGAGCTTGAAGTCGTAGCTTTGATAGTAGCTGAAGTAGTAGGTGTGATGGGCATAAGATTTTCTAGTAATTATTATTACCCATAATGATTTTTTAAATTAGTACTTAAAGGTTTAAATGTACTATTTTTAACACAAGTAAAATCGAGACTTTGAAAAAAAGTAGTATCATATTGTGCAGAAATACAGACCATTTATAGACTATTAAACTGGTAGGACTGTTTTTTTAAGAGAGTTCTCAATTATATCAGAACGCAGGCTATTATGTAAACTTTTCATTTAAAATACGTAATTGAGTTTAAGTACAGTTCCATAATATTGTTATCAAAATCCAGTAATTAAACAGAGGAAATTCATTTACTAGGGAAAGGTCGTGTATTCTCTGCAAAGGACTACCATTAAGGAAAACACAATTTCATTACTCTGGCCGAATTCATGAGATTGTGAGACGGTGTTGTGCGTAAACGTGAAAAATTGGCAATTACCAAAACGTTTGTGGGTAGGTGCTTTAAAATTGAACATTTAGTAGAGTAATAGGTTTGTTATGTCGTAATAGTTGTGCGATTTCATTTTGTGCCCTTTCAGAGAAAGGAAAATTGCCTTTTATTCTGCAACGATTTAGAAGATAAATGTTATTGCACAACTTCATGTTTCTTTGTAATGTAGTTAAATGTAGTGAATATCGATTTTAAGGAAACCCTGTGATGTAATGCATTAAGTATTTATAATGTGCGTATGTGTGTTTGCGGGCCAAATTGGCTTTTCAAATTGGTGATTATTTTGCTACGCTAATCCACCTTAATATGTAGTACAACGTTTTGAGTCATTAAACGGTAGCGGATTTTTGATAGTAGCAGCATAACTAGTTTGAATCCAACCATTATCTGGAGGAAAATTCTTCCATCCGGCTGCTCTGAATTGTAATTTTCTATGGTTTCTCCGTTTAAAAAAGGAAACGAGGGAAATAATTTGTTGATTTGTGTAAATTCCGGGTGTAGTAACACGAAACACAAGAGTCCCCGTCTCTCAGGAGTGCTTTTCCTATTACAATCTACAAAACTGTTGTGTGCGGAAGAGGTAAATGAACCAATTATGAGATATTGGAGTTTTAAATTCCATTAGCATATACATAGTTCTTGAAATAGAGTATACGTTTGTTTATCAATAACACAGGAAGGGGTTGAGATGCATGTTATATATTTGTAGGTTATGGATTCAAGATTTATAGAAAGAAACACGCAATGTTTGTGTAGAGAGAGCGGCGAACGGCCGGAAAAGGGTGATGTGTCGGTAGCAGACTAAACAGGACCCGTCTTTGATCAAAAGAATTTAACGCCGCACCGTGACGTAGTTACCCGGTGGGGGGGAGAGGTAAGGAGAGGGGAGAGAGACGGCGCTCATTAGATGAAGTAAGCGGATTAATGACTAAAGGCAACACGGTGTAATTATAATAAAATGAACGGTTTAGGCGCTAGCATTGACCACAGTCGGACGGACGGACGTTTTGCCGTCAATCGATTTTGCAGTATCAAGAAGCAACAAAACATGGATTTAGACTACACCACGAGATAGAGGATTTTCTTTCTAAATTTAGCAACAGGTTTTTCCCACTTTTTCGTTACCAGACCCCTGCTATAAGAGTTTTTCTGGCGAAAATTGCCCGTTTTCCGGCGCACGATTACATAACTTTCTCTTCTTACGAAGTATTCGTAAGGCGAGAAAGTAAAACATTACGCATACTATTTATTGTTACCAGTCTTATTAATTGGATGAAATGAAATGATAGAATATGAATGAAGAAAAAATGAAATAAGGAGACGATAAGAAACTTATTATAAATTGGCTAAAATTGCAGTTTGTATTTGATATAATTATACAATAGAATAGGTTTACAGTTGAATTTGAAGTTCAAGGTTCTGGCGACGCTCCTCACTTAAATTGCCACACGGCATTGCTGAATAATAGTACCCTTTCCGATGAGTAGTTGCGGTGTGCGTAAACCTTGATTGTGCTCATCCGGATCAAAGTTGGAATACAGGTTTCCCTCAAAGTTCACCGAATAATGAGATTTAAACAAAATCTTATTGACTGAATTTTCCACAATTTTCACTGAAATATTGAGTTTATCAACTTCAATGAGAGCCTTGTCAATTGTGCTAGTGATGGTTGACATGCGTATTATCTTACCTATGCTGACCTCCTTAAGCATAAACCCCTTTTTAAAGACGCTTTTACCAAGTGAAAGAACTGTGCACCAATTTACATCCTGAGAAGCAAACTAATCCAGGATGCTTCTGAATAAAGTTCTTCTTAACCATTCATGATTTATTCACTAGATAAATTTACAAAATTGCTTCACCTATGAATTGTTAAAAGTGCTTACCTCATTTTGACAACTCAGGATTCATGAGAAAAACCGAAAATCTTCAGAACAGCGTCTTTTTGGCAAGTTACTAAAAATAATATTGGCAATAATGAATATATGTTCTTTGTTACTGTGATGAGAGATACGGAACATCAAAGATATTGATTGAATACGACGAAAAGAACGGAGACCAAATGTCCCTGCAGGGTAGCGTTCGACAAAAGTCGAGAACGAACTGAAATAAACATTTTCCATCCCCAAGCGATGACTGATTTGTATGAGGTCGCGATCTTTTGTGGAAGAAGGTGTCCAAGGACAGTTGCCCGGGGTAGACAAGAGGGGGCGGAGGAAACTGTGCAGCGAGGGAGCTATGAAGGAGTCAAGAGCTCCCCAGATAATCTCTCTACATAAAAATGGGTGTTGGTTTGTCCGAGATCGATAACCTCCGACACCATTTGACCGATCTCCATGAAACTTCGGCGTACCGTTAGTGGTTCTTTATGGAAAAGGTTTCTTAAGTTGTTTCCTTTGTTGTCACTCTCTACTAGATGACGATGCAGCACAAGATGGGAGTTTCAGGTAAATGCAATTCCCAATCCATCTGACATTTATTATGGCTGGGCGTTGCCGTGTGACGCGGGGCGAGGTCGAGCAGAACAGCACGAGGGGGCGGCGCGGCATGCAAACGGAAAGTATGCGGAAAGTAACGCTGAAGCTAGGAACATGGAGAGATGGCTCAGTGCATCAACCTGATGTCACTTGCAGTTCCTCTGATCGGAAGGTCGTAGGTTCGAGTCCCGACGGCGGCAGGATTTTCGACACTAGCTTGTCAGCTAGGATCGAATTGCAGTCGCTGTCCTGTCTGGAGGAGAATTCTAGCGGCCAGCTGCTCTGATCGGTAGTTTTCCGTGGTTTCTCCGATCAACACCTAACAAACGGGCCACGGACCGCGCGCGATCTTTCCTTCCTCTTCCTTGTCCTATCCTCTCCTCTTACACTACCACACATGCCGGGAGACAGGTCGGGAGCTTACAGCTTGTCCCGGCTGGGGCGGTGCCCCGCTGGTGGGAGATACCTGGTTGAGGGGAAAACGCCGCTAGTCGACGGTACGTCGGCGCCAGATCTCGCCATCCAGCGGGCAAAAGATCACCACTACCTCCCGAGAAAAACACGCACTATACTTACGGGACCAATGACCAAAGTAGTTGACGCGCCCGGAAACACCAATCAATCAAACACTAGCTATATAGCTTGGTCGAATACAGCCGCTGTCTGGAGGAGAATTCCAGCGACCGGCTTCTGTCTGTCTGTATTTTTCCCTCGTTTCTCCGATCAACTGACCCCACCCCCGAATACCCTGACACGGAATGCGATCCATCGTTCCTTCTCTTTCCTTGTTCTATCCTCACCTCTTACTCTACTAATGACCAAAGTAGTTGACGCGTCCAGAAACAGGAATCAATCAATCAATCAACGCTGAGGTAGGAGACTAATTCGATTGCGGCCCGAGACCTCAAAGTCGTAGCAGCGCTGCGGAGAGGGAAGACGGCGGGGAGGTGTCATTCTGCTAGTCAAATATAAACACAAACACTCGACGTTTACTGAGTAGCTCAGCGAATTACGCACGTTACGGCAAATTATGCACACTACACTTGCGCACATGTTCGAAGGGTCGACTCCGGTGGTCTGATATGTAGCCGGCGACGCAATTTCCTAATAGCTAACAGAACGCGATGTTTTGGCGCAGTAAAAGAACCTCGAACCTATGAATGAAAGGAATGACTTTACATACATTGCAAAAGAGAGGGAGAACCGATGCTTCGTAACAGCTAGAATTGGCGAGGAGTTACATTTTATTCAGATTCGAGATTTTTTCTTCTCAGATTCTTATTTTATACATATTATCATTCTATTCGGATTCAAACTGTGATAGTCGTGTTCTTGTTGTGACTCTTATTCACATTCTGACTTCGATTCTGATTCCGATTCTGACATTGCCGTACGATTCTGACTTATGCGGACTTCACTATTCAAGTTTCAACTTACGAGTTTCAAATGTTAATGCGAATACAATTCCCCCCCTCTATCTCTCTCCGTGGGGTGAAACGTGGGTGGAACTAGCGGAAGCGGCGGCAAAACGCGTTGTCGAACGCGAAGTAGCCTGGAGGTAGAACGCGTTGTCGAACGCGAGGTAGCCTGGAAGTAGAACGCGTTGTCGAACGCGAGGTAGCCTGGAGGTAGAACGCGTTGTCGAACGCGAGGTAGCCTGGAGGTAGAACGCGTTGTCGAACGCGAGGTAGCCTGGAGGTAGAACGCGTTTGTCGAACGCGAGGTAGCCTGGAGGTAGAACGCGTTGTCGAACGCGAGGTAGCCTGGAGGTAGAACGCGTTGTCGAACGCGAGGTAGCTTGGAGGTAGAACGCGTTGTCGAACGCGAGGTAGCCTGGAGGTAGAACGCGTTTGTCGAACGCGAGGTAGCCTGGAGGTAGAACGCGTTGTCGAACGCGAGGTAGCCTGGAGGTAGAACGCGTTGTCGAACGCGAGGTAGCCTGGAGGCAGAATGCCGCACATTTTCTGGAGAAAAAATGTGGCTCCAAACTTGCTCTTAATCTGTGAATTAAAAGTGCGCAGTCAGAATTTTCAATTACGAAATTTCGTTTAGAAGACATGAAACAATACGTAAGTTCCAAAAAACATTTCAACCGATTTTGTATTGTTGGCGGTCCCATAAAACCGGACTTCGCATGAAGTTCGTTTGATATATCGTTGATTGATTCGCATGAATTCGTCAATTTTTTGTCATTTGTCGTTTTGTGTGTCAAGAAGTTTGTTTTAAAAATTCTTTTTAAAAACGAGAATATATATTCCTCCAGTCGGCAAAAGAATTCGACGTAGCTATCTTGCTAGTGTAGAAAATCCTGTCGCCTTCGGGACTCGAACCTAGGACCTCACGATCAGAGGCACAGTGGGGACATTAGTTGGGCAACTTCTCCCGGTCTATAAAAGTAGGAATCAGAGGGTATTGAGATGTGTAAATTAAAATATATTAATGAAATATCAAAATGGAATTTCAAAATTCAAAATACCTTATCGACTTATAAAAACGAGGTAATATGTTGAGAAATATACATTCTCAAGTTATCGATGTCGCTGACTTTCGAATATTATAAAAAAATTAAAATTAATATGGCGAATCTACCGAAAATTAGATTGTCGTAACCTCAATGACGAAAAAATAAGCGAATTTGCGTAAAAACACTGGTGTATTTTCAGAGTCGATGAATAAACTAAATCTTGATATTCAGATGTAAAATGCCGACAAAACGAAATAGGTTCTGATATGTACAGCTAAATATACCTTATTCACATTAAGAACATTTGAGGTAATGCATTGAAGTGGTAGTTGAAGTTAACACGTGGAATAAAAAATATTATCCAAAATATTCACGACAAATGTTGTTACAATGCAACGGTTAGGATTAATTCATAACAAATGTAACAACATTAGACATTTCAACATAACAAATGTAACAACATTAGAAAATTCAAGCGGTCGAGTTCTTTGGTCAGTAGTTTTCCGTGGTTTCTCCGATAAACAACAGGCGAATGCTGCAGCAGTACTCTAACAAACGGGACACGGAACGCGCGTGATCTTTCCTTCTTTTCCCTTTGCCTATCTATCTCACCCCTTAGTTACACTTACACTAGCACTACATTACCGTACGTGCTCGTGGATCAACCGGAAGCTTAGAGCTTGTCCCGGCTGGGGCGGTGCCCCGCTGGTGGGAAGAGCCTGGCTGTTAGTGGGAGACGCCCGCTGGCCGATGGTAGATCGGCGCCGGATCTCACCCTCTAGAGGGGGAAGATCACCGCCACCTCCCACGATAAGAAAAACACAACACTTGCGGGACTAAAGACCTTAGCAGTTGATGCGCCCGGAATCAATACATCTATTTCTACGCAAATCCAAGCACACGGGCAATTGTGGCGTGGTGCTTCGCGCCACGGTGCGCCCGCGCCGCCCGCTCCGCGCGCCGACGCCTGCGGCGCCGCGTGCCGTCGTTATTGCGCGCTCTTCTCGGGGCGAGCGCCGCGGGGCGCGACCGCAGCCCTTAATTAAGGGCCCTTTCCTCGCCGGCGCCGCAGGGCCATTGGCCCGGACCGAAGGGCCGACGCCATCCTCGGCGCAGGCAGCCTCGTCCAAACAGCCGCGCAGGAAAGGCTTGTGCTCGTCTGGGCGCTGGGAGTCTTCAAAAGCTCTGGAACCGGTTGAGATGGCTCACTGTGGCCTCTGCTGTGGCTGCCTGGGATTTATTGGTTGATTGAATAGTGATTTCAGGCGCGTCAAGTGCTAAGTCATTAGTCCTGTTAGTGTAGTGCAGGGCCGTCAAACGGAGCACGTACGTGCTCGGAGCGCGCTTGCGCTCCGCTAGGGCACGCAGGGCCCGCGGCCGAAGGAAGCTCGCGCTCCGATTTCTCAGGGATGCACAGAAGGCAGTCGTGGCGGGGCGCAAGAAGACGTATAAAAGGTTTGTCCGGGTGGGCTCTTATATAGTGCAAAATATACATCAACTTGTGCTCTCCAAATGATTTTTAAAACGTTTGTATTATTTTAAAATGTTTTTAGGAAAGTTTTTATAAATGCAATTTTGTGTTAGGTAAAAGTGTTTAAAACTTAGTGTATTTTAATATTACATAATGTATCCGATTTTACATACTTATTATATATTTTTACTGTTTTCATTACATATTTATGAACGGGTTTCATTCTACATATTTTTCCAGACTCTATTCATCATTATTCTATAATTTTTAAGTGCTTTTATTGCGTTCATTTTCACACGAAAGATATTCACACCGTGTTTCTTTAAATGTTTATTTTCAATAATAGTGTCAGTGCTTTTCTGAAATTATGATATACAATATTTATCTTGATTTAATATACATTTTGGTTTATATTTATTTTCAAACAAATATTCATTAGAATTAATAATTCTCTTATATTGCATTCTCTAACACTAAGTAGAAACGTGCGTTAATACTTCCGTGGTGTAATGATCAATGCTTGTATAACTGCAGTTTTTGTTTACATGTCAATTTCCACTTAAAGTTCGTAAAAATTAATAAATGTCTCTTTATGATATCCCAACCGTGTGTTTCACCCAACTCGCCACATTCGCAGGATGTTTTCTCACCCCTGCTTCCCGCCTGTGTCTCGAGTGACTTCGCTAAGCTGATATCGCCGCGTGCCTCAAACCTTAGCGAAGGTCATTCGCGTGCTCGTTCGTCTGACGGCCCTGGTGTAGTGTATATTTTTTTTGCGGGCGGCTGCGGTGATTTCCCCTTCTCGATGGCGAGATCCAGTGACGACCAACGTCGGCTGGCAGAGATTTCCCTAAACGAGGTATCTCCCAACAACGGAGCACCACCCCAGTTGAGTCAGGTCTTAGTCCCGACTGATCTCCTGCAATGTGTGTTAGTGTAGTGCATGTGAGAGCAAGTGAGTGTGAGGAGGAGGAAAGCTTGCGCCTGGTGTTGACCGGTGAAACTACGGAAAACTGCCGATCGGAACAGCCAGCCGCTAGAATTCTCCTCGAGTCAGTGACTGAATTCGACGCAGCTGACAATCTGGAGTCTAAATTCTTGCCTCCACCGGGACTTGAGCCGTAGGATCTCCAGGTCAGTAGGCATTGCAGTAGACAACAGTTGGATGCCCTGAGCCACCATTGCCGCTAGTGTCTGACTGGGAGGTCCTGGAGTTCAATTCTCAACGGTGACTCAAGGGAGTTGTAGACACTAGCTACACAGATCAATTTCAACCTTCCGTGTGACGAAGAATTCTAGCGGCAGGCTGGTCTTAGCCGTAACATTCCGATGTTTTTCTGGTCAATGCCAGCAGAATGCTGGAGGAGTATGACAAACGACCATGGACCGCACGCCGACCTCAACCTACTCTCCTTATCTCCCTTTGACGCACACACTACTTATATACACTCTACTGCATAGTTATCGGGAGATCAGTCAGGGTCCGGGGGTCTTGCTGAGGGAGATACCTGGAGAGAGAAAATTCCGCGTTGATATAGGTCGCCGCCGAATCTCATATTTTAGCAAGAGAGGAACATCGCCACCGCTCTGGATACAACTGGAACTGCATCCTGGGACTAGTGACAATAGGAAGTGATGTACCCGAACACAAAATAATCAATTAATCAAAAGTTCTGGAATCATTCTAAATTGGCGGAGCGATTTATGGTGTAGGTGTCTCTATCCACAGCAGGATCCAAATTTCGACACCCGTCCCACCCAAATGGAATTCCTGGTGGACAAAGCGAGTTTGCGGGAGGTTGTCCCTAATCATTTCCCTTCCTTCCCTCTTCATGTTCCTTTCTTATATCATTACATCTTAATTTAAAGTCTTATCGGAGATGTCCGTTTACAGACCTATTGAGATTTCTGTATTCAGAACAGCGGCCATTGTACTGTCTTCTACAACATTGAAGACAGAGACTTTCCCTAAATGAAATTTGTTCTTTAAAGACAGATCTTAAAAAAAGGGCATGTACAATTTTACGAAGTTATAAGCTGTTTTTGCGTAAATTTGCGTTAAATACAAGCAATATTTTTTAAAAATTTCCCTAAAAAGTGGCTTTCATTTATTTTAAAAATTATCTCCTCGTATTCGTCAAACTACGGTAAAAAATTGACGATAGTCTCATTTCTGGAAAACACTGTATTTTTTTGAAAATTGCAACTATATAACATTTCAAAACTGCAAAATTGAAGATAGAGATTTATGCCTTGAGCAAAAAAATATCCTACAATAATGTTAAAAAACTATCAAACACATTAAAAATTATAATGATATTAATGTAATTTGTATTAAAGGACATTTTCTCAAAAATTACACCAATTTTTTCTTCAACTATTTTCCTATTGATAGAACAAGGAACATACAAGAGAATGGCGCAAGCCTAATTTTCTATGAACTCTAAATTTTAAAATTTTAAAAATTTAGAAAGAATGCGAGGAAGTATGTGCTGTTGTGATAGCACTAGTTATATTTTCTTTCACTGTGCTGTTTGGCGAATTATCTGTTCATACTTGTTTATTGAGGTTATCAGTATGTTTCTCGTGTATGGGCCGAGAAATATTTGAATCTATAACCACAACAAAAGTGTTTTTCGGTTAAACTCCTAGCAACTGTACTATAAAACATTAAGCTTACAAACAGATTCATAATAAGTCACAAACTTCTCACATAACCAAATTTTTATGAAATATTCACAGATAATTGGTGGTTGGTGTCAACTGTACAAATGTAAGAAATATATTTAGGTAAATGTCTTATTGGTCCCATCAACCAAAACACAGTTCATTATGTCAATAAGACGCCACAGACTTTTTCAAAGGTTTATTGATTGTTTGGATCCAATAACGTGGGCCGTAAAGTGTATCAGCTCTTTCACGTTACAACCTCTCTTGGTGGTGCTAACACTAAAACACGACCTGAATGGAGGTGCGTAACGACATCATAAAAGGCAACGACTCTGTAGCAAGCTAGGATAACCACTGATGCGGTGGACAAAAATTCAATGCAAACTTTTTCAGCCAACTTTGTTCTTACATTTCCGCATTTCAGGTGCAAATTATTGCACTTTTTTCTTTTCCCGTTATTTAATTGAAATTTTAATGACTATTAGAATTTACTATTGTGATTCGGTTTCGTCTGGCGGACGTTTCCCGAATAAATTTCACTACGCAATGAGCAAACACAGAACATTATTTGGCTTAGGTAAATATTATTGAAATGGTTAATGAATTTAATAAAAACAAAAACTTGAATTCTCTGAATAATTATTTTTACCTCCCAAAAATGCTTCGGGCCAACCTACGTAGATAACTGCACCGCAGTAAAAATGTATTCTTTTCTAAACGGTATTTTTTCACTTAACTGAAATATAACGTTTTACTTTCTTACCTAACTTCGTACGAAGAGAAAGTATTGAATACAGTCACGACATCTTTTCGTTCATGGCCAAGTAAAAGGGAAATAAAGTGAAGGAATCGGTCATGAAAAATTCATGAAAAAAGTTCTCAGCTGTCAGTTGGAAGAACAACCAAGAGAACCAATGAATGCTCACTGGAGCAATCTTAACCTCTCTCTTCAATGGGAAAGTTCCGAGAGAATATCAGATAATGTTAATTGTATTAAACAGAATGTTAAAATAAATTGAAACATTTTGTAGTATTATATTCTTTTAAATTATAACGTGGTCAATTGACAGTTTGTTACTGTTAAAATCGTTTCGCTTGTAACAAAACATACCAGAGTGTTTTTATTGCCCACTACCTTTATTTATACATTTCGTTATTTTTCGTCGAAAACCAGTAAAATCTAAATTTGAAGAATGGGAGTAAGTATGATCTGCGTTCCTTGAGAATTATGTATGTACCGTACTATTTTAAACATAGTTAATTAATGAATCAAGGTAACAAACAACAAATGGGATTCTCAATATTTAACAACTAGAAAATTTCACTCCTGATTAATAGAAAACCTCGCGCTATGGAAAGACTAGCGGACAGAACAGCTTTCTTAAACAATTCTACGAAGCTACACTTAATAGGTAGCGATGTTAACTTGCCTCAGATATAGTGAGCTAGTGACAGAGGGAATAGCGTAGAGAGCACACTTTTGGACAGTTTTGTTGTTCGTCGATACCACTTTATTTCCCCCGAAAATGTTAGCGATACTTTTATGAAAAAGCATCGGCAAAAGTTAGCGATCATTTTATGAAAAAACGGGGCGTGAAATTCTATGATTTTTCACGAACAAGATTGCCTGTTTTTCATAGCGCAAATGTAACCAGATTGCAAAGCCATTTTCGTGAAAACTGCGCTCGTTCGGCGGGAAGGGGCAGTAGTGTAGAAAAAAGTTGGAAGAACTTCAATTCCTTTGTGCTACAAAGCATCAAGGACTTTCTTACGCAAAAACATTAAAAATAAACTGAACCCGAATTTAATAACTAACATATTAGACATCTGAAAAGAAAAGTGAGAAAAGCTTACAAAATGAGAAAGTCGGGAACAAATTATCAGGAAAATACATGCATTTTGCAAAGGAGTTTTTAAAGGCGATTACACAGAAAAAAAAGTTATAAATTGTTCCACATAATAATGCCAAAAGCTGGGCGCAATTTTTCAAATATATGAAAGACACCGGGGAAAGAGAAAATACATCTCTCAAATAATATGATAGATCCATTTGGCCTACTGAGAAAACAAACGCACTTACATTTTTTATACTATGTGATGGTATTTACTCCTCCGAAAAATGCACTACAGTTAACATTTGCTGACAAAATCAAGATACGGGTAAACGTTTTACAATAAACATCGTCGAACTATGGAAGCAGATCGCGTTATTACTAAAAAGAAACCTGAAGGAATTCCCAGAGAAATTCTACGTTTGGGAGGAAAATCCATTTTCCTTTTGAGAAAATTAGTATTAAATTATTTTTAAAGAACAATGGTGGGCCCGGACTTTTCGGGCCCGTGAGTTAACACGATACTGTTCATCACCTCTGAACGGTTCATGGTGTTGAAGTGCAGTTTTCGCTAAAAAATGTGGAATCATGAGTCAAGTAATATATCATAGAGGTATTATTCGAAATATTTTTTTATTTTTTGACAAATTTAATCAACCTTGATTTTTTCAATAGAACTATATATTTTTCTTAGCAGCAATGAGTTGCTCATAAAAAGAGGAATTCAATGATGTATCGTATGTTAATATTTTGATAGTAATTTGAGTATAAAATAATAATTTCTGACATGTGATTTTAAATTTTACGGGCAATATTTACAAAGTACAAATTACTACTAGAAATAAGTAAGCTGTTTAATGTAATATAATAATGAGACAAATTTTTTTAATGATATGTTGATATAATGCTTACTGTGAAATGATACCATGTTTGTAACCTTATGTAATGTAATATTCTGATGTAAACAAACTGAGGTCGCTGATGACCAAGCTGTTAAAAAGCGACCATAAATAAATAAACTAAAAAAAAAAGTAGCGGCTCGCGCAATTATTGCTGTCGGGAAATATTATTTTAACATTGGCATGGCTTTACTCACTTTTCTTTTGAAAGAGGAATACATGAAAATATCTCACTTCCACTTCTTCTACACAAAAACCTCCAATATATGCACTTAAACACGCCGCATTCATTAAAATAAGGAAAAAATCTCAGAAATATGCATTTAAAGAAAGGCTAAATGTGTTTTATTTTGGTGATAGATGAAGTTATGCGCATTTCCTTTCGACATGCACAATCAGCAAAAATATGCAGTTGCATGAAGTTCCACCGTCTTGTTATTATAAAACATGATCAAATTCTATTAACATTAGAACTTTTGTAATACATTCAGTCAATCTATTAAATATGAATTGGGAAAAGAAGAACATAATCGAATTAATTTCCTTGACATTACAATATTTATACATAATAAAAAAGTAGAAACCAAATGGTATATTAAACCTACATTTTCAGCAACAGGGTTGCCAGATGCAATAGCGTGATACGGGGGTCATAAAATTATGGTACAGTAGGTCACGATGGAAATGTACAAAATACGGTATTACGATACATTTTGTAGATGTATAAGCTTTTATATGATTTTACACTATACGATCAATAGTGTATTCGGAAATTAACGCCATGTTCTCAGCCGTCTGTAATGGTGGAAAACTGGAACGTGTTCGGATCGTAGAGTACAAATATCTCTCTCCTCTCTGGTTCGGATGTGATAAATAATGTGACCAATTGTTCTCCTTTGGAGAGGACAGTCCTTCTCTTGCAGGTTCTGTACTTCCTCGAAAAGTGTCCTCCTTCCTGTCTGTCCTCCTTTTCGATATTTTAAAACTAATCTGTTAATATCCGAATTCAGAGATGTCGCGCCCAACCATAACTGCTTCACGTGGCGGTACAGTTCGGATAGATGCGATTAGTGATGACAGATCGGGCAAATTAACATGTTTTCAATAGTTTCAGCTTCATTATTTCAGATTTTTGAAAAAAAGAGAAATCGAGATTGAATGGTAATACTCTAGCTGCAGCACTTATCCTAAAATTTAATATAAAGGATATCTACGTTTTGCTCCAAAATTTCCACTACATTGTTAGAAAATGATAAGTCGAAAAGTCATTCAATATAAAAATACTCGTTTAATGAAATAATTGAAAGGGATGAAATCACAATTATTGTATTTTTGTTTGAATTAATAAAATGTTTCATTTGGTTACGTTGCACTTTTTTCTCAAATTGTTTCGTCCCTTCCATTCCAAAAAAATGGTCACCTTATGAATAACACAGTAGAAAAAAATCTTTTTTGTGACTAGGTTCTTTTTATGATTAAATTGTTTCGTTTCGTTCTAAAATGAAGGAAAATCAATGACACAATATCCCTGACTTTCTTTTCAATCCAGTAATTCAACCCAATAATTCAACCCAGTAACGACTTGAAAATTTAAATGCATTGTCGAATACAGTTTTTTAACTTTTTTAGTGCATGAAGTTGCGGAGTCTAATAATAACAAATGTATCATCTACCGAATATCAGAACCAATTAATCAAATTTTGTGGAAATTGTGAGTGTCTTCATGGGATATAATGATAATTCAAAGTTCTGTCAAAGTGAACAAAGAGCACAAAGTGTTTGTTTAACTCTTGTTATTGGTATTGCATTTCAATGAATAAACATCCCTGAACAATATAATTTATTTCATGACATTTCCCGGTTTCACTATGTAATTTTATTGTATCTATTTGTTAATGTACATAACTATTTATACATGTACATGACGCTATGTAGTCGCTAATAACTTATGTAGTTGATTCGACTACAAATAAAGTGAAAGATGTCCTTTAGGAAGGACAGTCCTTCTTTTGTAGGCTCTGTCTTTCTTCGTACAGTGTACTCCTTTTCGATATTTTAAAACTAATGTGTTAATCTAGTGTTAATGCTTTAATCTAGTTGAACAAGTGAGGAATCACGATTGAATGTTGATACTCCAGAAACAGAACGTACTGTAAAATCCAATATGAAGGATATCTTATGCTCCGAAATTTCTAATATATTGTTCAAATGCTAAATTGACAAAAATAATTCATTTATTGGAAAATCTTGTTTAATTAAATAATCAAAAGGGATGTAAGCAAAATTAGAGTATTTTTCTTTTAATTCATAAAATATTTCATTTATTTACGATGAACTTCAATATTTTCGTTCTTCTTTTCATTGTGAAAATTTTTGTCACTTTGTTATAAATAAATACAAATGTATCATTGCTTACCTAACTTAAAGTATCTAAGCTAAAATCGTTTGTTCAATAAACGCATCCCTATGTCAGACACAGAGGAGCTTAAAGGGCCTCGAAGGGGACAGCCTTGTCTTTGGGGGGCTAGATTTGGTTGTTAAACCTAAATTTTATATTATTTAATAAAACTCTAACACAAATCATTGCTTCTTGTTCAGAAATAATTATTCTTCAAACTTTGGAGTGTCTCTAAAATTAGTTGATTGGGGATCGAGAGGAATCTTGAAATGAGATCTTTTCCCATTTTATTGCGTTCAATTTCGAGATCAGTTCATAACTATTCTAATGCCATGGGTAATTTGAGTTAAGATTTGAGAACAGAATTAAGATTTTTGGATAGTTGGTATCATAAAAGACTCAGAAATATCGAAAAACACCAAAATTCAACTTGTCAAAATCATGGTATTCTCGATAGTGATGTACGACTGCGAGAGCTGGTCCCTAGGTAAAGAAGACAAGAGAAGACTTGATGCCTTGAGTTGTGGACGTGGAGAAGGCTAAAAAAGATTCCATGGATGGCAAAGCGAACTAAGTATTCAGTTCAAAGCAATTAAACCAGGCCCCTCTATTGAAACAATAGCAACAAGACACAATCTGCAATATTTTGGACTCCTCATGAGAACATCAGAATCACTAGAAAACGAATTAATGTTATGGGCCACAGAAGGTAGTAGAAGCTGTTGCAGAAGTAATTCAGATGATGTGATAAAATAATAGAAACATTCGACTGTGAATGGTCCAAAATCATAACATTAACACAAGACAGGCAAAGACGGAGGAGCACAATAACTGCCGCTTTAGCGAGAAGACTCAGGAGCAACATTTAAGCAGGCTTGTAACTGCTGCGCATATCCGTTAAGGATCACCGGCGGTTGTGCTTGACCTAAGGACACACTACTACTTTTACTACTAAAGATGATGTAATAATACATATTAATATACGAGTGAGATATTACGACAGGAGTGAGGTATTAGCAAGTATCGTTAACTTCGCACGACTGTATTAATACTCATTACATTGAATTTTATACTCTACTCTTTCTACATCTTATGATAACTTTTATAAGTTAAACTTTTACATTGAATCGTTTCGTGTTAGTTGACATGCAGGATTCAGACAAGGCCACCTAGCTCACAGCTCCTTCACTATACCTTCATAATATGCAACAGGTGGGTTTGGTTTTCTACTACGTTAGTAAAAAAGGATCAAAATGAAATTACGATCCAATTTATTTTAAATAATATTCCGGGTAAAAAATTACTACTAATAAAATAAATTAAAACTGACAATCAGAATATAATATTAAATGCAATTTTAATGTACACAATTGAACGAAGAATTTGCTAGAACGATTCTCAATGATTAATTGTCAATAATTACTTTGTAAACTACTCTGTGATTGATCCAGAACCTGTACACGAAAACTGCATCGTAAAGAGTATCATTACGCAGCAGGTTGCAGCCATCAAATGACAGAATTACACAACGGGAGTAGAAAAATAACTAGTGGTGCTAAAATAGCACGTACGTTCTCGCCTGTAATTTAATGAAAAATTACGCGAAAAGTACTCAAATTTTCGAAAAAATTGTACGTGGCCTTATTTCAAAATATTTCTTTAAAGAACAGATTTCATTAAAGGAAAAATCTCTGTCCTTAATATTTTTGTAGGAAGACTTCTAAAAAATTTGAACATTTGCAATCGAAAAATTAATATTCAACAAAAATGATATCTATACCATTCTCTTAAACGTCTTTCATGGTACCCAAAAACAAAATTTAATAAAACATGATGGTCCCATTTTGACCATTTGGGAAATGTTCCAGGAGCTTCATGTAAAGTACCTCCCCAAACTAAAATATAGGTATCAAATTCAAGGTGCCACAACATCAGCCAGATTGATTGAGGAATATCAATTTTGGAGAACATCGGCTGAACGGTTTAGCCGGTAGCGTTGTTCCGTCAGTCGGTTTTTCAGTTCAGATGTTGTGCCGTCAGTCGGTTTTTCAATATAAAGGACCCACAAAACATGGATTATGGTTACACCACTTACTAGAACATTTTTTCCTCTAAATTAAGCAACTGAATTTGCCCACTGTTTCGTTACCAGGGCCCGGCAATAAGAGTTTTTCTGCCGAAAATTCGCCGGTTTTTCGCGCAGCATTGCATAACTTTCCCTCTACTCCGCTGCGAGAAAGTAAAAATGTGGTCGTCAATGTCACCTCCGTGCCTGGACCTTTAACGCAGCCGAGTAGGACGACCGGGCTCCGCGAGGCGCTGGGCGACGCGTTCAGCGGCAGAGCGAAAGCGCGTGAGCGACGGCGCCCGGGAGCGTTAGGCGTCGGCGGGACTCCGCTCGTGACCTTTCGCGAAATACCGAACAACCTCAAGACGCCCTAACGTCGTCATCTCGCGCTCGCGCTCGCCCTCGCCCTTGCCCTCGCCCTTGCCCTTGCCCTCGCCCTCGCCCTCGCCCTTGCCCTCGCCCTTGCCCTCGCCCTTGCCCTCGCCCTTGCCCTCGCCCTTGCCCTCGCCCTTGCCCTCGCCCTTGCACTCGCCCTTGCCCTCGCCCTTGCACTCGCCCTTGCACTCGCCCTTGCACTCGCCCTTGCCTTCGCCCTTGCACTCGCCCTTGCCCTCGCCCTTGCACTCGCCCTTGCACTCGCCCTTGCCCTCGCCCTTGCCTTCGCCCTTGCACTCGCCCTTGCACTCGCTGCGCGACTTCCGGCAGCACCTCCCGCAAGGGTCTCCCCCCGCAAATCCTGCGCCGATTTCTCCTCCCCCACCACTTCCCATTCTTTATCTTTATCTATATATAAAAACGGATGTTGGTATATATATATGCATATACCAACATCAATTTTTACATCTAGATAGAGAATGAGGAGTAGGGAGGAGAAATCGGCGCAGGATTTGCGGGGGGGAGATCCTTGCGGGAGGTGCAGCGGGAAGTCACGCAGCGAGGGTGAGGGCGAGCGCGATATATATATATATATATATATACATATATATATATATATATACACACACACACACAACTAAACTCCGACACTGTATGACCGATCTCCATGAAAGTTGACACTTCTACATCTTTTTTTCACCCAGAAGGTTTATGTGCTGTTAAATCTGTTGTAATTCCACTGCATGGCGCTGTAGAACAAAACTAAATACTTACGGCAAATGCAACACGCAACACATTCGGCAGGATTTTGAATCTATATCGTTAAATAACTCCTAAACAATGCGTTTTGTGGCCTTAAAAACTAAAATCGTGAGGCCAAAGGCCTCAAAGAAACGTTTCTCACACCGTAATCTAGAGGATAAACCTTCTTAAACATTCTATTACATTTTTGCTGGCCTGGCGCTTCCAGCGCGTCACCGGCTCAGAGACGTGCAGAATCTGCAATTAAATGTGAGTGACAAGGACAGAGAGTGGACAAGACAGACAGGATTGGGCGAGGGAGGGAGGGAGAGACAGTGAGAGGATGATGGGAGGGGAAAGAGGAAGATGAAGGGCAGAACGACTGCCGGGTTTCCTAGTTATAATTATTTTTTTACAGAGCATACATAGAACAGGACATACTTGACTTAACTTACTTACCAACTTACTTTCTTATTTACCTACAATTATATTACCACTAATTTTGGTGAGGAAATCTTCCGCAGACACCTTGACCATCCCTCATCGGGGTTCCCTAGCTGATTATTTTTGCATTCAATGACAATGTTTGACATGTCTAAATGGTTAAGATGTCATGCTATCCAGTGCACTTAGCATTATCCGAAGAAACATTTAAAGAAAAACACTGGAGGCATTTTTGAGAATATTGTTAAGGCGACATATAAAGAACCTCTAAAGATAAACATATGCGTCCCAAACTCGCAGGACTTCGAGTTCGTCCAGATAGATCTGGGAATATCAGTTTTAGAGAAAATCCCCAAACGATTTAGGCGCTATCTTTTACCAGGCAGACATTTTACTTCTTGAAATTATAGTCAATCGTCTTTCGGTATCAAGGTCCTCAAAATGTGGACTTCGATTACAAGGCGTTTAAGAGGAAGTAATTTAGTACATGCAAAGAACAATATTTATTCACTCTTTCCACATCAAGGCCCCAAAAACTAGTTATTCTGACGAAAATGTGTCGTTTTCAGCCGCAGCATTGCACTTACTTTCTCTTTACAACGTAAGTGCGTAGTAAGGTGAGAAGGTAAAAATAAGTTAATACATTATACTTCTCTAGAGTAATGTGTTGTGATAATAAGTTGCGCAAGGAAAACAATTTTTGCTGGATAGTTGTGCTTCCACAAAGTGTTTTCCTTAGAATTAATAATTCTTTTAAAAGTCCAATAATTTGTAGGCAGGACTCAAAATAACATAGTTTTATTTTACAAATGTCCCGGGTTCATATCCCGGACAGGCCCCCCCCCCCAAAAAAAAAGGACATTTGTAAAATAAAACTATGTTATTTTGAGTCTGCCTACAAATTATTGGACTTTTAAAAGAATTATTAACTTTAAAAAGGCAGTCTTTCACATATTTTAATGTTTCCTTAGGAACTTATGATGCACCAGCCCGCGACTAGAAAAATACGTCATTTTTTATTTTGATAAAGAAATGGCTATGACCCTAAACGTAAAGGTTCATTAGAATATTTGACTGATCGAGGAAAATGCCCCCGCCCCCCTAGTTGACGTAGGTTGGAGCCGAATGTCACCATCCTCCGGGGAATGATCACCGCCTTCTACCGCGATAAAAAAACATGCAGTACACTTACAGAACTAATGACAGCAGTTTTCGCACCCGGAATCAGTAATCAGTGAATCAACGATGTGCCCAAGTGCCCTAGAATCCCTAGTGGATTTTTAGCTTAAGGCTAAGGCCCCTAAACCGCTGGAGAGCAAAATTGATGTTGATACATTTAAATAGCAAAAAAAACTCGTAGGAAAGAAAATTGATTTTGTGCCAAAGTGTCTTTGTCATCTTAGGGGTTCCAGATATCACGATGTGCATGCACACTTTTGCTCAATTTCCGAAATCGTTCGTGAAAAGGAAGTGTGCAAATCGGATCTGAGTAATTGAAATTTTATCATGTGTGAAATATATGATACTGTTACATATTTATCAGGGTTAGGCACTGCGTACCTGTCATGCCCAACAAGACACCACTGGTAGAATCTAAATGTGGCAACCCGAAGGGCTGAGGGTCCCGGCATTAGAAAAGGAACGCAGAGAAGAAGCTAATGTAATGTAGCAAGGAAAGGGAATATCGCCAAACGTCGTGAAATCCTATGGTGTGATTGCAATCTTCGAAGGCGATCAGTGGCTGCGGGTCGGTCGGAAGTCTGCCCGCTGGCCGCCGACGCAGTTCGGAAACGGGGACGAAGTTCTTGATGAGAGCTCCCGGCGGCAATCCAAGGGTCGTCGCGGGCGCAGCAGCGCAATCAATGGCGCCCTCCCCGGGGAGGCCCCTCGCTCACTGCCACCTCCGCGCCTCCGTCTCGCCTCCACACGTCCCCACCCCTTTTACTTTTCCTCCCGACATTACTTTGTTGAAATTATAACCATAAGATCTCGAATGTCGGTCGTAAAATTCTTGTTTAAGGTTACATAGGTAAACAAAACAATAATAATAATAATAATAATAATAATAATAATAATAATAATAAGAAGAAGAAGAAGAAGAAGAAGAATGGGAAACAGAGGCGTTGTAAGTGTAGCAAGAAGCATTGCGAACAAGACTATGTAAGACACCCAGAATGACAGAGACACTGAACTTCTGGTGCTACTTAACATGAAATTTGAGACACAAAAATGTTAAAGAAATCGTGGAGAGACAAACCACTCCACGGACAATATTTGAAACGAATTGGACAAGGTGCAGATCAATAAAGATCAATCATTTATGTGGCTTAAAAGGGGAAGAATGAAGCCAGAATCGGAAGCACTTGTAATAGCTGCCCAAGATCAGGCGTTGAGAACACGACATTATGATAAAGCGGTTCTCAAAATTTCCCAAGATGATAAATGCCGCATTTGTCAAGAACAGTAGAAACCATTGATCATATTGTCTCAGCTGGTCCAATCCTAGCAAAGACCGAATACTTGAAAAGACACGACAGGGTGTGTAGCTACTTCCACTGGCAGATCTGTACCGCTCTCGAAGTTCCGAACACATGCCCCAAGTGGTACGAACACTCTCCGAAACCGGTGTCGTCTATTGGATTGTGTACGATATTGTACGACCAACAAATTAAAACTGATCGCACGATAGCGGCAAACAAACCGGATATAGTCATCCGGGATTTAGAGAACAAATCGTGTTTACTTGTCGATGTTGCTGTACCTTGCGATCAAAACGTCGTTACCAACTCTCTGAATCAGAATCAGTGAAAAACCACTGATTGACAGTGACTATTCACTGATTGTGTCAGTTATAACCCTGCCACTGACACCCAGTGAATTGAACGGAACAAATCAGTGAAAATCGGGTCCACTTTTTGAATCAGTGAAACTTTACTGTTCGAATCAGTGAAATCTGTGACAACTAATTGAACCAGTGAGTAAATAGCTGTTGCAATCAGTGAAAGCAAGGCCCTCACTTATTTGACATCAGTGAAGTATCACATGCTTCTCAGTTCTGTACTGCACAAACCCAAAAATCCTACTATACAAAATCAAGAGAACATACTATATGCTTTAAAAAATGCCTCAAAAAAACATAAAAATTACAAATACAAATAAATTTATAAATATGAAGTATTTTTTTCTCTTGGTTCTCAATAGTAGGAATGTTTGTCGTGCAGTGTAGTACTGGGATAGTGACGTGTAAGAAAGTGAAGTTAATTAGGCACAAATTTACTGAAATATTTTATAAAAAAATGATCTACTTGAACAGCAATGTCTAACAATTAACTATTAAAAATACGATAGACATTGAGTCACTCAGAATCTCAACTTTAAAAATGTAAAAAAATTGAGGTTTATAATTGATCCG